>CM067319.1:83161922-83552367 GCA_034231615.1 Meghimatium bilineatum
TTGAAGGACATTAAACAAATACTAAAAAACACGTGAAACAACCGACAATCTATTTACTAAAACCACAATTAGTGAGAGACGCATCCATCAATTAAACTGAGACCAGCAGACCAGATTGTTTACGCCGTACCAACAGGCAACACGTATTGTCTAACCGTGATCATTGCCTTTGTAAGACCTGTATGCTTCATCTGGAAAAGTCATTCTAACTTGAAGTAGTTGACTATACCTTTCATTTTCATTGGCTGTCGATATGAAGTATACACAAAGTGACCAATTGCAATCACGGAATATGTCAAATTCGCAGATTTAGAAGGATATTTCTTTCTGGTCCAGCAGGGCTGTATATGGACAATGGCACGGTCTAACCCAATTAATTGATTTGCCCAGGGATAAAACTACAAATAAAAGATTATCGGATATTGATAATTCAGATTTGGTTTCTTCATTACCACGAGAACACATTTTCAATGTTTTTATAGTTTTGTTGACAATAGAAGGTATTGGAGAATAAACAAACATGCAATTAAATGGGGGAGTTATACCTTATATCATAATACGGTGAAATCTCCACTCCCCTCCCTAATCTTCGGAAAATAGACATGACTATTAGAACTACAAAATTGCTAAAACAAATATCAAAATCCCTCACTCCCTCCTCCCTTTCTTGAAATTGTTTTCCCAGAAAAGAATAATCAAACCTCCCGGAAAAATAATCAAACCTCCCGGAAAAATAATCAAACCTGCGGAAAAATAATCAAACCTCTCGGAAAAATAATCAAACCTCTCGTAAAAATAATCAAACCTCCCGGAAAAATAATCAAACCTCCCGGAAAAAAAATCAAACCTCTCGGAAAAATAATCAAACCTCTCGGAAAAATAATCAAATCTCTCGTAAAAATAATCAAACCTCCCGGAAAAATAATCAAACCTCTCGGAAAAATAATCAAACCTCCCGGAAAAATAATCAAACCTTCTCTGGCCAAAGGAAATTGACCTTTCCATAGGAGAATTCCCTCCCTCCATTTTAAATACATGCTTATCTAGGGCAATGGGAACTAGCGATGTTTATATCTAGGGCAATGGGAACTAGCGATGTTTATATCTAGGGCAATGGGAACTAGCGATGTTTATATCTAGGGCAATGGGAACTAGCGATGTTTATATCTAGGGCAATGGGAACTAGCGATGTTATATCTAGGGCAATGGGAACTAGCGATGTTTATATCTAGGGCAATGGGAACTAGCGATGTTTATATCTAGGGCAATGGGAACTAGCGATGTTTATATCTAGGGCAATGGGAACTAGCGATGTTTATATCTAGGGCAATGGGAACTAGCAATGTTTATATCTAGGGCAATGGGAACTAGCGATGTTTATATCTAGAGCAATGGGAACTAGCGATGTTTATATCTAGGGCAATGGGAACTAGCGATGTTTATATCTAGGGCAATGGGAACTAGCGATGTTTATATCTAGGGCAATGGGAACTAGCGATGTTTATATCTAGGGCAATGGGAACTAGCGATGTTTATATCTAGGGCAATGGGAACTAGCGATGTTTATATCTAGGGCAATGGGAACTAGCGATGTTTATATCTAGGGCAATGGGAACTAGCGATGTTTATATCTAGGGCAATGGGAACTAGCGATGTTTATATCTATGGCAATGGGAACTAGCGATGTTTATATTTTCTTGTCATTTCCAGGAATTTTGTTGTATGTAATAATAAAGGCCAGATGGAGGTTGACTATCGCGTCAACAAAACTGAAACAAATTAAAAACATGTAACTGAGCTGTTGCAAAACAACAAAACTAACATTCCTAACAGCTTGATTATTCCCAATGGCAATATAGGGGCGTGAATCATAGACAATTACCACCAAAGAGAAAAATAAAATAGCAGCATTTGAAACAAAATATTACAGTAATATCCTCAGAATACCATGGACCAAAAAGATCACCAATGTAGCCATCATGAAAGAAATTAATGTAAAAGAAACTGCTAAAAAATGCATGGTCCTTTCCAGAAAACTACATTATTTTGGCCATATCAAACATCATGACAGCCTAGATATAACCGTAATAGAGGGGATGAAGCAAGCGAGATGAACAATAGGCAGACAAAGAAGAAGATGGAAGCAAGACATCAAAGACCACATGAGCATGACAGTAACAGAAGCAGGAAGACTGACTTAAGATCGACAGAAGAGTCGGAAGGATGTGATGACTGCTACATCCTGATCAGGATATGCTACCTGCTCATGATGATGATTACTATATGAACTCGAATTGCTAAAGGTCACATCAAAAATAGCTTCGTTATCCTCTGCCTTCTATTCTTCTTCTTTCTTTCCTTTTTTGTCTTCCTACTCTTCTTAAGTTTCCCCGTCTTCCTCCTTCCTCTTCCTCCTTCCTCTTCCTCTTCTTCCTCTCCTTTTTTCTTTTTCCTCTTCCTCTTTTCCCCGTCTGTCTGCTTTTTCTTCCTCCTTTTCGTCTTCTTCCTCCTCCTTTTCCCCTTCCTCCGTATTCCTCTTCATCAATTTATTCTTCTTTATCTCCTTCCTCTTCATATTTTTCTCTTACTCCTTTTCTTCTTTTTGATCACCCTTCTCATCTCCTTCCTCTTCATCCATCTCCCAATCTTCATCTTCCTTTCCCCTCTTCGTCTTCTTTATCGTTCTCATTCTCTACATTATTCCTCTTTCTCATCTTCTTTTTCTTCCTCCTCCACTTACTATTTCTTCATCTTTATCCTCCTCCTCTTGTTTCTCTTTCTCAAGTTTTCATCTTCCTCCTCCCCATCCTCTTCTTTTTCTTTCTCCATTTCTTGAACGCTTTCTTTCTCCATCTTCTTCCTATTCCTCCTGTTCTTCTTCTACATCTTAATTTTCTTCTTTTTCAATCTCTTTCATATACTTTCACTTTTATTTGTTCCACGTTTTCTTCCTTTTCTTCCTCCGCTTCATCTGTACCCTCAGATGTAGGCCTATATGTCACTCTCCTGTCAGGACGTGGATATTTTGGGATACTAATGTACTTGAATGTCTTCCTTCAGGGACACATGTTCATATATACATTCCACACCCCGCTCCCACCACAGAACACAACAATGCTATTGAGACAATGAATCTTATTGCCAGATACGTTAAGGGATGTTAAGAAATACCCTGGGGATCTCCCTGGCGTAGTGGTTAAGCTGTTCGCCTTGTGTTCAAGAGGTCACGGGTTCGAATCCGACTCGTGTACGTGCTATGAGTGGTACTCTCGGCAAGCGGCGTTGAGAGTGACGGAGTACATATGGGAAACAGTTAAGTCAATCTTCTACAGCTTTTAAACCCTTTTTAAGAGATACCTGCTCACAGCTAGAGAGATTACAACATCATCAACAGTCACATAATCATTACAATCATCATCAACATCATCATCAACATTATCATCATTATAATCATTATCATCATCATCATTGTCATCATATTTATCATCATCATCATCAGTATTATCATCAATTTTTGGTGTTTCGTCTCATTCCTCCACTCCTACTTCTTCCTCTTCTTCTGTGTTGATTCTGAAATACCCGCAGATTAACAAGACATACTCTATAGCTCTATAGAACGGAAGGAGTGTACACAATCGCAATTCTGTGCTCAGTCATACATGTCGAAAAATACAATTCATTATGTGTTTTTTAGATATAGGGGGTCATGTTGACTGTATAATACCAAACGGTGTCACAATGACAAAAACAGACATGCTATAATCGGATGTGTTAGACGGAATTGCGCGGACATCGCAGAACCGCTGCAAATGATAGACATAACACTCTGGTGTTAAGTTCGAGTATAGAAACTGGCAAGCTGTTACATATGGACAGTTAAAAAAAACTAACTAAAATGGAATATTCTAGCTAAAGAAATCAACTTAGTGTTATGGTGATTTCGTACTTGTCCTCAAAGCTTGTGTTTACAGTTAGTCCCATCCCCCGTTTATTATTTTTTTAATAAAGGAGGCGACATTGGGGACGACATTGCAGGTGATACAGTCAACTAGTCTGTAGTTAAAACGGTTTTCCGGTAAAAAAAAAAAAAAAAAAGAATCAGCCCCGGAATTACTGTAAAGCTTAAAAAATGAAATCGTAAAACCGTTACTGAAATTAATACTGAAATTCTAATTTCACTATAGCAATATCCTGACCAAAGTGAGAAAAGTTTAATTGCCAGGTCGAATAAACAGTGTTAGACCAAACAAATCATTTCCACTTCACGACTACCATTTCCTAGCTGGCAAGTTCATATACTGGTTTAATTGACACTGGACTTATGTGATTCAATTTTGTGCGTTATTTAACATTTCTATTGCCTAGCAACCGGTTCGAAACGTGAGCATTGTTTACAGAATAAGCATGTGGGAAGTAGAGTTTTATTCCCCCTCTGTGTGTTATATTGTGTAAGTTGGAATTCGTATAGTTGTAATTACACGTCGATGTGTTTGTGTGCACTGTGAAGTGTTTAGGAGGGTCTCCAAGGCATGCAGCAATTTCTTGTAGCAAATTTGAAATACATCCCCCATCCAAAAATAATTGTATAATCCATTTCAAAATAAAAATGTGTCGTGCGTGATTTTCTTGGTTTTTCTTTGCACCTTCAACTTTCTTCTTGTTCTTTTCCTTGCTTCTTCAACGTGTTTCAGGGTTTTTCCTTGCTTCTTCAACGTGTTTCTGTGTTTTTCCTTGCTTCTTCAACATGTTTCTGGGGTTTTCCTTGCTTCTTCAACGTGTTTCTGGGTTTGTCCTTGCTTCTTCAACGTGTTTCTGGGTTTTTCCTTGCTTCTTCAACGTGTTTCTGGGTTTTTCCTGGCTTCTTCAACGTGTTTCTGGGTTTTTCCTGGCTTCTTCAACTTACGTCTTGCGGTTTTAGAAATATTCTCTTCTTATGATTTATCAAAAAACCTTGTCTTGACTGTCTCTGTCTGGTGCAGATAAGCAGCTCCGTTTTTGAAGTAACCTCTTTCATGATATCTTTATTACGTTCTTTTTATCTTCATGGCTGGTGTTCTTAATATTCTTCTATAAAATCACATCTCTGATGTCTCTATATAATATTTATTATTCTGTTGATTGTCCAAGACTCACTTCCATACACCAATTAGAATTGACTCTACAAACATCTAAGAACTCTCATTCTCACCCCAGTTAACAAATATATATTACATAGGATGTTCTTCATTTTGTGAAATGTTGATTTTTCCTTGACTATTCTATATTTGATTTTTTTATATACATCTTCCATCTGATGTTATCAAGATGCCCAAATATTTAAAAACGTACTAATGCATTGCGTAATTAAAAACCTCAATTTAGTATCAATTTATCAACATAACATTGTAACTATACTCTGCTGGTAAATCAATATTGTTATGTATGTATGTCCCCTTCAATTATAATTTTATCGTCGTTGTTTCAATTCTATATTTGCACTGTACTTTAAAAACTGGGATTGTTTCACTTGCCAGATTGTCCGTCTGCAAATCTCATTCATTTAGCTATTTGTCCAACTCTTCTGTTGTCAATTTTTCAAACCATAGTTTTTGCTCACCGGTTCTTAACTGATGAGTCGCGACACCAAATGTGGCTACGAAGTTTTCTGTGGGGTAATATCAGTATTTATAATAGTAATTGTAGTGTTGGTAGTAGCAGTGGTAGTAGTAGTAATAGTAATAGTAGTAGTAGTAGTAGTAGTAGTAGTAGTAGTAGCAGCAATCGTAGTAGTGCTGGTAGTAGTAGCAGTGTTGGTAGTAGTAGTGGTGGTAGTCGTAGTAGTAGTAATAATAGTAATATTAGTAGTAATAGTAGTAGCAATCGTAATAATAATATTAATAATAACAATAATAATAGTAGCGGTAGTAGTAGTAGTAGTAGCAATAGTAGGAGACAGACATAAAAATGAAGGAGGCAGACATATTGGCCAGAGGAAACAACACTGGAATCAAAACTCTATGGGACACTGTATGAACTACAAAAGACAATGAGTTTTATTAAGGAGACATAATTACAGATATAGACATGTTTCAAGTGAACCAAAGAAGAAGAAAAGTAATATCACATTGCTTGAACGCTGGTTTTTACCCAATGTACCGTATTCGGCGCTGAAGGAACATAGATCTTCTTGTGCAGAAGTTTAGAGACAGTTGCTTATGCTGGTGAAATTTTAACCTTGCTGAAATTCTAACAACAAAACAATGATTGCACATTATCTGATTATGAAATAATCCGTTTAGCTGTGAAAAGAAACCTCGTCATGCTTTAGACTTTCTGACAAAAACAACACGCCATCCTCAGTTAAGTAACCTTAGTATTTTTGGGTATAAGATAATTCTTGGGGTCTTTGTTATCTCTAATATTTTATGGTAGTGTGTCCTGATATAACTTAAGTGGACTTTGTCCGCTGGTTGAAAAGGGCACGCCTCTCCAAAAGAGAGGCAAACTCATTAACTACCTACCAGTTACGTAATCGATGTGACACCTAAACGTATAAAAACACACGTCATCCTCATTAAAGTAGCCGAGATGACAATTAAACGCATTTAAGGTTTATTGTCAGTCATGGATACCCTAGGAGAAGAAGAGGAGGAAGTCGAACGAGACAATGTACATACTCAGAGAATAGTAGAAATGGGAGTGACTAGAGATGATCAGAGAAAGTGCTCCCTCTGTGGAAAGATCAGAAGAACGCGTAATCAGCAACTGACCGGGACACTGTCCTTATACATTTGTAGATGGCTGAAGGAACGGCAAGCAGAGTATATATAAGAATGCCTCCACTGTTGTGACGCTTGTTGCTAATCAAGAATCAAGGTTTATTGTCTCAAAGGTTTGGTTGTGCTTGGCCTTTATAGATAGAGCCGTAGTCCCCGAATGGCGGCATTATCTATTGTCTTTCCCCAGGTGAATGATTGTTGATCGCATTCACACTTATCGTTAAGCGTAGGGGTGGGGTTAAATTATTTTTGTTTGGGGGGGGGGATATTTCACATGTAAATTTTTGTGAACAATACGTTTGTAACAATAATTTTGTTTCCCGTGGAATTCATTTTTAACTTTGTTATTATTAGTCATAGGATCTGATCAACACGAATGTTGCCTCCAAAAGTGCAATAATGGAAAACAATATTCTGGTGGATCACAATCGGAGTATTGTAGGTAAGTCTACAAATAACGTTTAAACATCTAACATTATATTGTAGGTACGTCTACAAGTAAAACATCCAACATTATATTGTAGGTAAGTCTACAAATAAAACATCCAACATTATATTGTAGGTAAGTCTACAAATAAAACATCTAACATTATATTGTAGGTAAGCCTACAAGTAACGTTTACACATCTAACATTATATTGTAGGTAAGTCTACAAGTAACGTGTAAACATCTAAGATTGAAAGTAAGCTTCGCAGAAGTAGCACATGAGTACAAGCCGGATTTGTTTTCATAAAATCTGATGACCCACACCTCGAAAACGTGATTAGTTTTTGTCTGAACGGACAGCGGTACACTCGGGTCATTCCTGTAGATGTTCCGTCTCTTTCATCAAATTTGGGAGAGTATGTATTAGTTTTTCTGCGGCGATGAATGTAGGAGATAGATAAAAAATTTCCAGGAATTAATGGGTTATATAGCAATAAGTAACAATAGTATTATCTACACTACAGTTACTTCACAGTAGTTTTATTCGGCAACTACGCTTTTTCAAACGTGCATAGAGCTACTGGAAACATTCCTGAAACCCATTCTGTGACACCTCTCACAGCTGTCTTGTCGCATTGATGATAACTGCATCTGCATCCTTGAATAGCTGTCCTGTCGGTGTTGAATGAACAACAAGAAAATATTAGCATATGCAAGGTCGAGAGAAAATGGAGGCTGTTCCAAGGTAATTTTTAAAAAAACGGTCATCACCTAAACTTCAATAACTTTTGAAATAAATAATCAATTCCTTTCATTTTTCAGATTTATCAAGAAAAATTGATGTTTTAAGAGTCTACCAAATTCGTCCTTCGAGATGACATGGACTACTGAGGAAAAGACATTTATAGTTGAGGCATATTTTCGGTTGAAGTCTATCCACGCAGCTCAATTGCAGTTCAAAGAACAGTTCAGATATCGGGAATTTCCTGTCCAATCAATGATCTACAGATGGGTCAACAAGTTCAGAACCCATGGACTGTGCATAACCTCAATTGTAAAGACACTAACAGACAATCACACTCTGGACGACCGAAATCATCCAGGACACCACACAACATTGCTGCAGTCAGAGACTCTGTTGTCCGCAGCCCAAGCAAGTCTGTGGGACAGCGAAGTCAGGAGCTTGGATTCAATAGGGAGTCCGTGCGGAGAATTTTGAACGCAGATCTCCACCTGTATCCTTACAAGATACAGAATGATTAAACACAAGCTTACACCTGACGACATGAGGAAGCGAGTGATCATGTGCCAGTGGTTTTGCGACAAGATTGCCGCTGTGTCATACTTCCTTGACAATGTCTGTTTTCGGACGAGGCACATTTTCTGGGGAAAAAAACAATATCTTCTGGGGTATCACACCCCCTGAGCACTGTCTGCAAAGGCTATTACACTCGGCAAAATGCAATGCCTGGGTCGCTGCAGCGCCGGGGAGCTCATTTGGAGCACATTTTGGAGCGCCAGTGAAACAAAGAGTTTTTGTTGTACAGACTTGAAACTTTGGAGATGTCTAATACACAGGTTTGACCTAATGTAGCTAATATTTTGTGTCGATCTAAATAACATTTTGGAAGTTATTCGTTTTTTGGTGATGACCGTTTTTTTTGTGTCACCCTGTACTTTGCGAGGCACTGCTTTACCAATATTGATCGATGCGCCGGCGCATTGTCGGGCATGCAACATAATCGAACTGCTTCTTCTCCATTTATCAAGGAAACTCTTGTGACCCACACATAATTGCGATTTCTTCATTGTGAAGAATGCTTTATTAAGCAATATTAGTGTCTCTGAGGGTAACTTCTCACGTCAAACTGTCTCTGAGGGTAACTTCTCACGTCAAACTGTCTTTGAGGGTAACTTCTCACGTCAAACTGTCTCTGAGGGTAACTTCTCACGTCAAACTGTCTCTGAGGGTAACTTCTCACGTCAAACTGTCTCTGAGGGTAACTTCTCACGTCAAACTGTCTCTGAGGGTAACTTCTCACGCCAAACTGTCTCTGAGGGTAACTTCTCACGTCAAACACAGAATCTGACATTTGTACGCTGTTCTTATTCTTATTTTTCTTCATTCACTAACTCCCATTGGTTCTCTCTTTTAACAGGACCATGGTCCTCGTAGATTTCAAGCAGGATGTAGTCCAGAGAATGGAAATGCGTTGTGTCGCAGTTTATTTGCGCCAATGGCCCAACACATCCGTCTTCGGCGGGGTACGTTGTTCAATTAAAGACATTTGCATTTCCGACGATGCAACGAGCACAACAATAACATAAATGTATCTTCTCTTCGGGAGTATTTGTGATGACCACGTCTGCCATGTCCTGTCGTCAAGATCATTACCAACTTCTAAACATATAATCTCACATGCAATATGAACATGCATCCACATAAACACTTTCTCACATAAATAAAAACAATAACATGAACAATCGCACACATAGAAACATATACATATATTAATGTAAGTATAAACGTTCGTTCACATAAAGATAATGCTATAACAACTGCATATGTATACATACAAATGTGTGGCCCAAAGTAATTGTGTGGATACATAGAACCATGTAAAACAAAATGCATAGATAAATAACTATACATGTGTGGGCACCCATCGAAGAGACAACTGCAATAACAACGAGGAAATCAAAATCTAAATATGTAAATGATTTAACAATAACAAAATGGCATTCCAATGTACAATTGATGGACTAGAGTACAAAATAATCACATATTGACATACACAAACGAAAGAAGACATAAAGGAATATACAGAAGTACGGCAAACACAAAAATAATTACTCACGAAAGTGTACAAAGACAAATAATTACAAGAATCAGTTCAATACGGGAGTAGAGAGTATAAAGAAAAGGTGGGTAACTCAAACAAAACGGTGATTAATGTTCATTACGTGTGGTTGTAAGACTCCCATATGACAAATGAGACGATATTCCAAGGACTGACGTTACCGGTCACCGGTATAACAACGTAACAAACCAGTTACAGAGACATCAGAGCTACCATGATGTGACGGGCTGTTAAAATGATTAGCCACTGGGGAGTCACGATGATTCGTGATATCTCTCAAATGTTCGGCGAATCTATCTGCTAAACGTCTACCAGTCTCACCAATATACTTGCAGTTGTCTCTTCGATGGGTGCCCACACATGTATAGTTATTTGTCTATGCATTTTGTTTTACATGGTTCTATGTATCCACACAATTACTTTGGGCCACACATTCGTATGTATACATATGCAGTTGTTATAGCATTATCTTTATGTGAACGAACGTTTATATTTACATTAATATATGTATATGTTTCTATGTGTGCGAATGTTCATGTTATTGTTTTTATTTATGTGAGAAAGTGTTTATGTGGATGCATGTTCATATTAATGTATATATATATATATATATATATATATATATATATATATATATATATATATATATATATATATATATATATATATATATATATATATATATATATATATATATATATATATATATATATATATATATATATATATATATATATATATATATATTTATGTTAGCGCTTGTTTATGTTAATGTACGTATCTCCATTCTGTGTCAATATGTATGCCTATTCTGGTGTGAGCCCTTTCCTTTGTGTGGATACATTTACATGCCTGTGCATTTTGTGTGGTTATCCTACACACATCTGTGTCCATTTTGTTATATATTTATTTCTTAACTCTTGGTGTGTGTATACATTTCTATGTATGTTTAGGTTTGGTTTTATATATATGTTTATGTCTATATTTGGTTTCACATTCATTCCATGCGTTTTCAAATGTTGATTCTTCTTGTATCCTTCCTTCCCCAAACCCACTCACCCCAACAGCACACAACCTCATCATTACTCATCTATCATTATCATATGCCATTCTGGTTGGCGTAGGTGACCATGGTTCTCTGTTCACAGTATTGTTATCAGGATCGTTGTTTCCAAGCCTTGCTAGGTTGTCAAACGAATATGTTCTCACGTCCCTATCTGTCTCTGTTCCCTTCAGTCTTGCCTGTTGTGACTATGTTCTTAAAACCTGCCTGTCTAATAAAGTGACAAAAGGGGTATTTTTCTTATCTTTTTCTTTTATTATTCTTGCACTCATTATAAACATCCCAACTACATTTATAGTGCCTCTAATTTCCCACTTTCAGTTTGTTTATAATGAATGCACGCATTTTCTCTTTTACTAGATGCGTTGCCATCCCTGCGTCATAGAGACGGGGCTTGATGAAATCTAGTCATCTATTTTGTTTTTATTGTGTTTATATATACTTTTTAATATATTTTTATTAATAGGCAAGGTAAGTGTTTTAGTAACCTGTTTAATTCATTTTGCTTGAGTATGTGTCCTAGTGTTCGTATTGCAGTTCCTCTGATATTCATTGGATATTTACATCTCAAATGCGTCAATTGTGTCTTCAAACTCGGCTGTTTATGTAAAAAAAAAAACATTATAAAAATATATAATTAAAGATAATTTTGACCACATGGGTAACAAAATTATTTCAATGTTGATGTTTACTGAAAATGTTTTAGTATTGTTCGAGACTGGTTATGTAGAATGTCTGGTGTCATATCTCTCTCAATCTCTAGAAATGAGCTATGACCGGGTTCCAGTAAACATGGCATGTCTCCAGTAATCATGAACGTGCTCGAGAAATCATGACAGGGCTCCAGTAATCATGAACGTGCTTCAGAAATCATGGCATGGTTCCAGTAATCATGAACGTGCTCCAGAAATCATGACAGGTCTCCAATAATCATGAACGTGCTCCAGTAAGCATGAGAGGGCTCCAGTAATCATGAGAACCTGCTTCAGTAATCATGAACCTGCTCCAGAAATCGTGAGGGGTCTCTAGTATAGACCTGTATCTATCTATCTATCTATCTATCTATCTATCTATCTATCTATCTATCTATCTATCTATCTATCTATCTATCTATCTATCTATCTATCTATCTATCTATCTGTCTGTCTGTCTGTCTGTCTGTCTGTCTGTCTGTCTGTCTGTCTGTCTGTCTGTCTGTCTGTCTGTCTGTCTGTCTGTCTGTCTGTCTGTCTGTCTGTCTGTCTGTCTGTCTGTCTGTCTGTCTGTCTGTCTGTCTGTCTGTCTGTCTGTCTGTCTGTCTGTCTGTCTGTCTGTCTGTCTGTCTGTCTGTCTGTCTGTCTGTCTGTCTGTCTGTCTGTCTGTCTGTCTGTCTGTCTGTCTGTCTGTCTGTCTGTCTGTCTGTCTGTCTGTCTGTCTGTCTGTCTGTCTGTCTGTCTGTCTGTCTGTCTGTCTGTCTGTCTGTCTGTCTGTCTGTCTGTCTGTCTGTCTGTCTGTCTGTCTGTCTGTCTGTCTGTCTGTCTGTCTGTCTGTCTGTCTGTCTGTCTGTCTGTCTGTCTGTCTGTCTGTCTGTCTGTCTGTCTGTCTGTCTGTCTGTCTGTCTGTCTGTCTGTCTGTCTGTCTGTCTGTCTGTCTGTCTGTCTGTCTGTCTGTCTGTCTGTCTGTCTGTCTGTCTGTCTGTCTGTCTGTCTGTCTGTCTGTCTGTCTGTCTGTCTGTCTGTCTGTCTGTCTGTCTGTCTGTCTGTCTGTCTGTCTGTCTGTCTGTCTGTCTGTCTGTCTGTCTGTCTGTCTGTCTGTCTGTCTGTCTGTCTGTCTGTCTGTCTGTCTGTCTGTCTGTCTATCTATCTATCTATCTATCTATCTATCTATCTATCTATCTATCTATCTATCTATCTATCTATCTATCTATCTATCTATCTATCTATCTATCTATCTATCTATCTATCTATCTATCTATCTATCTATCTATCTATCTATCTATCTATCTATCTATCTATCTATCTATCTATCTATCTATCTATCTATCTATCTATCTATCTATCTATCTATCTATCTATCTATCTATATGTCTGTCTGTCTGTCTGTCTGTCTGTCTGTCTGTCTATTGTCTTTTCTCTGCTTCTGCTGTAAGGCGTCGCAAGATTAAATTATTATCGTTTTTTTGGACTATGGCACGTTTGGTCGCAAGATATGCAGCAATACTGTGACATCTCAGAACTTTTGTAACTCCTTCAATCCACCTTCTTCTTAGTCTTTCTCTGAATCTTTTCTGTTTCCATTTTCATGTTGTATGATCTTGCTGATGGCCAATACACTTTCATTCTCATTAAGTGGCCAAACCATTTCTGTCTCTGTTTTTCAATATATTTGACCACTGATGTTGTTCCAGCAGTTCTTGTACTCTCTCGGTTTGATCTCGTATTGTTCTGTTTGCTAATGTTCTTAGATACCTCACTTGAGGAAGAATATAAAGCTTTCTCTCTTGTTAGTGTCCATGTCTGACATTGACAATGAATGTTGGTATGAAGATTGAATTTATTATTTGTTTTTTTTTGTGGTTTCTATCGGGATAGATTTGTGTTTCAAATGTGGTTTCAACATTTATTTAAACTTACATTTCAATAAAAATAACAGCAATAGTTTGAGTGGCCTAGAGTAAGTATGAAGCTTACATGCCTGTATGCAGCTTACATGTCTGTATGCAGCTTACATGTCTGTATGCAGTAGTTTATAAATTAAGTGTCTGAGAAAAGCTGCAATGGTTGTAAACTAGATAAAATATTTAAGAAAGAAGAAATTAAGGAAAGAGCTAGGTATAATATCGTGTATTAAACATACGGAAAAGCAGCAAGTAAAATAATTCGGTCACCTTATGAGAATGAACTCAAACCAAATGCCAATAAGAGCATAACAAACAAAAAAATCTGCATATAGAGATAGGTAGGTAGACAAAAAGCACACAGATAACTTTAAACAAACGAACTGAGCACAACCAAATCGATCTATCTGGTCTTAGAATGACAACTGAATCTCTCGAAGGGTCTCGTTCTGACGCTTAACGGCAAGTGCGGATACTAAGAACCATCATTCACATGGGGAAAGACAACAGACTGTTGTTAATCATTGCTTGGTTTTATATAATTACAGTAGCCTACATCAGCTGTTGTTAACATGTTAACTGTTGTTATTTACATAGTTAATGCGTTATGGTACCTCGCCCGTTCAGATGATTTTCAAAAGTGTGAATCATGATTTATCTCAATACTGTGTGACATTGGTGTAAACATCGGAACAGCTGGTTAAGAGAAACATGATAGATATACGAAGATATTGATAATTGATATATCAGCATCGAACTGGAACTATCAGCAGCTGCACTCTGAGTACCTGGCCTTAACACTCCCTCTGATATTCCCACTTCTCACCTGACCACTAATGCGGATGTTAATTTTCCTGGTCTTTCTAATGCCCGGGTGGTTTGCATTCCTTCTGACCTCAGTCTCTCTGATAGTAAAGTTTCTGTCCTCAGCAGGTGTCTCAATTTCGTCCTTCTCCGTCCTGCAGACTATCAATACTCGCTTCTTCAGGATATCCACTGATACCATCGTCGTCTTTGGCTTCATTATCATTTCTTTGGCAAAGTTGCATCTGACACTGACAATTTGTTCTCTAGATATGAACAGAAGAAATATTATTAGACTCTCAAGCCCAGTGCATCACAGGCTCTTGATCTTTACATCAAGAATACCTTCCATGACATTAAATCACTTCATCATAACCGCATAAATCGCTCCAACATCACCTCTGAGGAATCTCGCGCATCTTTGCCGAAGTGATTATATTGTCAGCACACCAACAGATAAGGGTGGGGCCGCTGTGGTGTGGCGTAAGGACCTATACCTCCAGGAGGACCATCAACAACTCTCTAACCCTTATTTTTACACTGCACGTACATCTGACTCGACGGTACCTAACCAGAAGGTGGTTAACAGCACGGTGAAAACCCTTATCCGTGACAACCACCTTCCTACCACTGCCACTATAAAAGCTGTTTAGGCAGACCTGTTTTCTATATGCTGCCTACACATTCATATGGAATCGAATTCGGGTAATCCTATTGCCTCTGCTTGCTCTTGTCCCACTGAGCACATCTTCGACTTCATTGACAGCATTTTTCAGCAATGAAGGTTGCCTACATTGGGCCTACAATCAAGTTGCTTAAGATAGTTTTATCTTGAAGGAGAGGGGTTAAAACCCACCACCCTTACAAAATTATAACATGACTTGTACTACTAGCACCTTAGCCAAAAGTGGGTATCTATGCAAATCTATGGAGAAAGATAAACCGAAACTACAGCCCCAAAAAAAAGAAAAAAATTTTTTAAACACAACTGAACAGGCCACGATATATCGACTTATAACTAGACCATGCCGTCTAAAGGCACACTAACACCGAATCGATATCAGCGACTCTACATCTACGGGGCGGCTCCACAGACACCAGAACACAGACTACAGAATTGTCCCAATTTCTCTGTTCACATAACGACAAACCGGCCCACAGTAACTTCTATGCAAAACAAGGTGTGGAGAACCCAAGATGACATAAACCAAACCACTCTATACGTGGCCAATATTGGATCGCGGAAACGGAACAACAGTAAATGCTGAAAACTCCTGGTTTAGACTTATAGGCTATGCCGACATGATGCTTGTTAAAAACGATATTGCATGGGACAGTAAAATGTGGAAGAAGCAGTTGAAAACATAGAAACAAGATGGACAGACAGCACCAAGGACTGGGATTGTCGGGACTGACAGTGACACTCATCCTCATAGGCTCATAGCTGAAGATAGAAATCGCCGGAGAACTATGTTTATAGACCTACATCCAATGTGGGAACCCTGCGATCTATGAAACTAACGTTATGAGTTTATAGATTAGTTACTATCTTAAGTTGCAGTGACTTGGAACAGCCGATCGAGGCAGAAACAATTAGCAACAATTAATATATTTTAAATGACTAACGTTCGGATAAAAAAAAAATTGACTAAAAAAAAAACCAGTTTGTTTTGGGCAAAAATATAAGAACCCAGATTTGATCGAAGAAATTGAGATCTGAAAAACGAACCCCCAGAAGTGGCAACTGGGCAATGGTTATTAAAAAACAAAAGGAAATTAAAAACTATGAACAATTTCCTGTTACATTTTGTGTGTACACGAATGACAACTTCATTTCATAAAATAAAGATCTAGTAAAAGAAAACTGAGTTGCAAATTGTTGTAAGCATAAACTAAAGCTAGTGACGTTTCATGTCATGTATCATTGTATATTGTATGAAAAATATTAAATTTTGTTTCAATTCGCAGTACGTTATATTTTCAGAAAAATTTACAAAACTTTTATTTTATAGGGTAGCAGACGTAGATTTTGTTGGATAGCATGCCATGTTTGCCAACTATTGTAATTGTCCATGGCATGGATAAACTAATGATTGTTTGTTGAAATAAATTCTGAACAGAAAGTTATGCCAAAGTGTGTGTGGTAGGGCTAAATTAATCAGTTTAAAATTTAAATAACTTCTTGTCGGTCTACATCAGTCATGCTGATTCAGATTATTATCAATATCATGCTGAAAATTATAATTTTATCTCATTATATACGATAATGCAGGGCTGAAGTAAAGTATAGTTCTCCACTGTGACCTTTGTTCTAGTTTCGAGGTGTTAACTGACCTTTGTTGTGTGATTTTGCAAGCTTACGGGTAAGTACTTAGAATAAGGTTAGGATTAGAAATAATATTTCTAATGTGTGCGCACATCTCGCTCCATGTGTAGCAGGCAGAAATATACTGATCACTCACCACAATAATAGGAAATTGTAAAAAAAAATGTAAATTGGAAAACAAACAGATTATGCATAAGTTCCTCTGTGTCTAGATTTGAACTCAAGTGATTGTCGGATCTGACGTCACGGCAGCCATTATTTTGATTGGTGTTACACGGAATCCATGACGTTGGATAGTTTAAATTGTCAAAAGTGTGCTATTTATAGCACAGTGTAGAACTATTCTTTACTTTCACCTAATGCAGATATTCCGGTGCAATGTATATTTAGTAATTTACTCGGACACTGATAGTGATTATCATACATATATCATTAGCATGGTTGCATGGCACATTAAATTTTATAGTAAGACATAGTCTGACAACAATTTGTAGCCAGTTGTTGAGTGTGGCCCCTAGTACTTGGCTTGGACAAAACTTTCAAAATACTACTATACTAGGCCTCTCATCATCATCATGGTGACATATCAATTCTTTCCAGAATGTAGTCTTCCCTATGGATCTCTGGAATTATGTGCGGTCTTGAGCCCATATAAAATTTCTTGTCACTATCTGTAGTGTATAGGCCTATTATCAATCTAATCAATGAGAATAATACAGCTAGAGCATCATCATGTGACATATTCTTTCTAAAATGTGGTCTTCCTAATGGATTCTCTGAACACTGCGATTCTGGGCAAGTTGACCTGCCGCATCTAGCCTAGAGACACGTTTAATTTAAACAATTTGAAATATCACTGCACCATTGTCGTCTTTGGCATCCTCTTTTTCTGTTCCGTTAACTCTGCCTTTAGATATTAATATTTCCATGCTGTTATTGTTTTGCGTTATACATTCGCTCCATTGTAACCAGCATGGATATCTGTGCGATTTCTGCCAGGAGCGTGATTACGTTGTACCACCGGTATGCGCCTTATAGGCCTAGCACATCCAATTTTGACATGCCTTGACAATTCGGGTGGGCTACCCTAGCCTGTGACAGCCTTCCTATCTGTCGCCAGACAGCAAATGTGTACTGACTCTACGCCGAGACGGTTTGTCCTTCACGTCTGTCCTGCACAAGGCATTCCGCAGCCAGTGAACTTGTCTTGTGTAATTAGATGTATTGTGCCCATGCTCATCGGGTACTAAACCTTTTCTCGTCCTCATGCCTGGTTTCGGTTTAGGAAGAACTAGACAGAAGAGTTGGGCTCGGGCTCATTCGCCTTCTTAGCTGAAACGTTGCTCACCAACTTTGTGAGCCCCTCGTCCAAGTCTGAATCTGTACACATATTTAGGAACGTTAGGGACTTGTGTTTTGTTCTAGAGCTGAACAGTGCTTGTTACCTCAGACTGCTATGCCTGTGCCCATCAGGTACTGAACCTTTTCTCTCCGCGAGCATGCTTCCGGTATAGAAAAGACTCTACAGTAGAGTTGGGCCCAGGCTGAAATCACCGGTAACTAGAAAGCTTGTCTCGAGCAAACAATGCTTTAGTTCCAATTTCATCAAACTATTTTCCGTGCTCTTTGCACATGGCGCTGCCCTCTAGCGCTGTGCATCTTTCTCAGTGTACTCATTGTGCTTTTATTTTTATTGGGACATCTGCCTGCTTTGTACTGACTACATTGGCCGCCCTCCAATGCCTCTACCAAACTTACTAGCTTCACTGTGTGTCGATAGTGTTGCTGCTTGTGTTGGCACAGAGGTGTCGGAGATATTGCCTTGTCTTTTTTCGCATTTATTGTTTTTCATGCCATTGCTCATCTTCGCTTGCAAAGGAGGAACATCATCATATGACCAAAAAACACAGCATTCTTGTTAAGATTTGATTATGGAGCCAGCCATCTTTGACGTGATTTGCTTTTTTAACTGTCCATTGTATACGTAAAAATCTTCTGGGGCATCTCATTTCGAAATCGGCGATTCTCTTTTTCTATATATTGTCTTTTCTCTGGTTTTTCAATGCACAGATGCCTTTCATCACTCTGTGCCGACATTACTGTTGGGTGTGTTGGTGGAGAGATATTGGAGATTTCTCTATAGCCTCCTTCTATAGCCTCCACAGACACGAACCAAAAAGTCTTGACCAGAATGAGCAGCTGTCTTTGTTTCCAGGGTGCACCACTGGGGGGTACTTTTAGATCTTGGTTATCTGCTAACCCTGGGTCTGCAGAGAATAATGTGGTACCCTTTGCACCCCAAAACCCTTAGTAGATGACATCCATATACAGTGAGGCTTTCCCCATGTGGAAGTCTCCCCCCACAGAGCACTTCATCTATACAGTTATCTATATTTCCCCATGTGGAAGTCTCCCCCCACAGAGCACTTCATCTATACAGTTATCTATATTTCTCCATGTGGAAGTCTCCCCCCCACAGAGCACTTCATCTATACAGTTATCTATATTTCTCCATGTGGAAGTCTCCCCCCACAGAGCACTTCATCTATACATCTATTTGCCCCCTCTGTGTAGGAGGTTTGAGTGTTAATAATAATGTATAAGTAAATATGGGTACTATGATCGCAGTCAAACCCCCTTTGCGCCAACTAGTGTCTACCGGTGTGGTTATTTCCATTGTCTATGTTTATCAGTTTATGTTTATCATTTATTAATTTAAATATAATGTTAGGGTTAGTTTACTTTGTGACACAATGCCAAGATATAAAAAAAGTAAAGTTAAACCATAACATTTAACTGCCGTAGGGGTGTGAGATTTTAGCGATCTCACATTTTAGTGGCTCTGCTATATGAAGGTTGTATCCATCTCCTCTCCCTTGTAATCTGTATGTCTTGAACTGATACCAGTATCCAATTCAAGGCGGGGTCAACCATGGAGCCATTGCGGTCTGAAAACATTTCCGCCACAACTGGGAAATGAACCCAGTACCTCACATGTGAAGCCAGTGCCAAAATTGTAGATAATCAAATCCCATTATAACAACTTGATGTGGACGGACAAAATTAACAGAAATTCGCCATACACAAGATATACAATAAAGAATAATTATAATTGGGGATTTTGCCAAATGTTTTTAAATAGTGAAATCTGTTATAAAAGGATGAGCTGTTGAGGGGTTCTGCTGTACATGCATTTGTTTGTAAATTCTTGATTCAAAACTAGCATCACAGCACATGGGGCACTCCCATAAGTGCTCCTCTCTCTGTTCCAGCAGCCATCTAAGTGTATTTAGACTGGAGTTCCGGTCTGGTGTTGATTGCATGATCTTTGGGACTTTCCAAAAAAATTACTTTTCCTTTCCTCCCCTCTAGACAGACACTCCCATTTCTGACATTCTCTATATGAGTACCATCTCAGATCCTCTTCATCTTGAAATGAATTTATTACTGCCTTGATCATGTCTGCTTTATCTCAGCATTGTCCTGTCTATTGCCATATTGCCTGACAATAGGTCGACTCCAGCATGACCAGGGCAAGAAAATCCATGTAATGCTCTGGACAATTGAGTTGTTCAATAAGTCCCACCATTCTTTTCTCAGCATGTACTTTTCTATCTTGCGCAGTATGCTTTGAGTGCCTGTGTGTACTACAGTTGTTTGTAAGTTGTTTTGTTTTATATGGGGTGTTCCATTTTTCTGACATTTGAGAGAAAAAGTTAACATATTTCAGACATATAAAGAGACAATGGTTTAGAGAAATTAATTATGAAGAGAAACATTTTTCGGGAAAGAGAACAAAAGGCAGTTCAAGACTACAATGGATACAGGATTGAAGACTTTCTGAACATGAAACTGGAATAGGCTGGGCAGCTCGCACAGAACCGAGAGACTAGAGAGTGGCAGTGAGGACAACGTTGTGTAAAAGACACATTGATTTATTGATTGAGAGAAATACATTTCTCTGATATTATCCAGTGCAGGACTTTTAAATAGCATTTTTTCATCTGGGTTGCATCTCACCTTTGTGTTGTCAGAACCCAAAAGAAAAACACAAAAATAGCAACACTGTGATATGCCATTCACCGTGGCTCTCCCACCAGGTCTAAGTAGCCCAAAACACATACTGAAGTCAGATGTGTTATGTAGAAAGCTACGTATATCACATCTAAGCTGTAAACAATGACAATTCCATTCTCCAGATAACATCCTGCTAACCAGCAGGAGTCTGAGAATATAGAAAACCTTCATCTGAGCTTAAAAATTAACTCCAACACTTCCAAAACACACTCTATGTTTCCCAATGAGTGGCAATTTGACTTTTTAGGAGGGCTTTTGAGAATTATCAACGTACCCAAATCTTGTAACAGGAGTCCCAATGAAAAGCACTTGGCAATAACAAGACATGCAGATGCAGCCTGCAAAGAAATTAATGCTTTTTAAAAATAGAAATCAGGGGTATTTAGATGAAAATTTGTACCAAAATGGTGACCATGTTCCAGAAAAGGTTGTGCATCACTGTTCTAACTACATGGTTTGGTCAATACTCATTGTGCTCTGTAATGTTTTTGTATTTTGTGCTCATAATTCTTCTATAAATTTGTTTTATTTTATTTCTTTTTATCATACAAATTTTAAAGATCCTAACTAAAAATTTTCTAAATATTCTTTATCTGAATTCAGATTGGATGCAATATGTTTTCATATGCAACATAGTTTTGTGTGACGTATCAACGGATCAGCCATGTACTGTCTTAAGTTGCAGTGTGTTCATTTTCTGGAGTTTAGTGGATGTCAATTGATGAAATATCCAGTTACATTACTGCACATCCGTGGATGTTTGAATTCACATAGCCACAAACTTTCAACACACAAATTTCAACAGTGTTTCAACTTAGCACATGAAAAAAGTCAAATAAAAAATGCCAATTTTGAGAACAATAAGGCAGGTTTGTTCAGTGAAGTAGATACTATGTTACTCAATCTTCATGAAGAGACACAAAACACAAAAGGGCACACAGCAAACTCTTTTAGAAAAGTGAAATCGTGTTGTCTTTGGAATATTCATGGTTTCACTTTTGGTGTGCCTGCTAGAAAATGTACAACAGAAACAGTGGCACAACTTTTGTATATACCACCTCCATCATTATCATTCTCATATTGTCTGCGCAACTTTTCGATTCTGTGTAGTGAACGGACTCATAAAAATCTCTGCTTGGAAGGAAGCTGTAAAGTATCTTCTGGGGGTGTTTTTAACCTTTCCTTTGGCAACTCTATAACAATGAAGAGTGCTGTAAAATTCTACAATGATCAAACACAAGTCACCCAAAAGAGAATTAAAGGGAGAAAAGCATCAGATGATTATCATTCTGGCAGTGAAGATGAGGCATCATCTATGTTGACTAATGCCAGTATGACAGAACATCACATCAACTATGAGAATCGTGATACTGGACTAGAATCCATAGATGCCAGTGACAATGAAGGTAAACTTTTCTACTTTAGTTTAATTTTCTTAGTAGACTGCTAATCAGTAGAATTACATCATCATTAGTTGCTGTCTTTGCAACGGTTGGCAGCAACGACCTCGTGCTTTGGTGTTGCACTCTGCTAGACTGTAACCTGTCCATCTCGTGGTCTCGTCCATTTGTATCTCTGTCTAACTCTTACTTGCCTCCCATCAACTCTACCCTCAAGTAAGGTCTTCAACAAGGTGTCATGTCTTTTCTATCTATTTATCTATTTGTGTGTTTATCAGTTTATCTAGGGGGGGGGGGGGGGAAGGGGGATGTTCAAAATTTTTAATTTTTGTTTCCTTTAATAAATTTGCAAGAGAACTTTTGAAAATATGTCTATACTGGTTTCTGTTGTTCTGAGTGCTGTGTAGTGCTTAGTGTTGTGTCATTCTGAGTGCTGTGTAGTGCTTAGTGTTGTGTCGTTCTAAGCGTCGTGTAGTGCTGAGTGTTGTGTCATTCTGAGTGCTGTGTAGTGCTGAGTGTTGTGTCATTCTGAGCGTCATGTAGTGCTGAGTTTTGTGTCATTCTGAGCGTCATGTTGTGCTGAGTGTTGTGTTGTGCTTAGTAGTGTGGGTCATAGAAAAATCTTGAGCGATCTTAATATGTATACATTGTTATTTTCTGTAAAAGTTATACTGCAAATTTCTTTTAGAATAAGTACATCTATATGTCCATCATCATGAATTACAAAATTGTAAACAAAACGTCAAGACCTGGGATTGAATTCAAGAGCTCTTGAACACAAGGTTAATGATTTTACCCCTATTCCACGAAGATCCTCAGTGCTAAAATAATCTATATGGTCAGGCCATCCCTGACATTGCCCAAGCAATCACTGCACTGGTGCTGAAGTCAAAGATATAAGGCCAGAGGCACACCTGCAACCATAGTATCACACAATACGACTAGATAACACATCTTGACAACTCCACTAGAGAGAATTAAACATAAACTACAAATCTAAACAAGACATCAACACAATGCACAGAAATGAATATGTCAGGATATTTCAACTGAGAACAGGGCACTGCTAAAGGCTCATTTACGCCAAATTAGCATCAACGACTCGAACCGTGTTCATGTACGGAGCAAAGACACAGACATCAGAAAATTACCTTAGGACTGTTCCAACTTTTCTGTTCACAAAATAACCCACAAGATCATCTCTGCAAAACACAGTGTGTGGAAACTACAACAACCTAAAACAAACCGCTCTATACATGATCAATCTCTAATAAGGCAACTGGGGCCTAAACTTCTAGTTTAGGGTGGGGATCACTGTCTTCTTTCCATGCATGTCATAGGAGGCGAGGAAGGCATATTGAGGGATGGACTGACAACCTGTCACCTGTGGAAAAATGTATTGTCCCAGCATGTGCCTCAATGTATTGCTAGTTATTTCTATCAAATGTTTCCCATGTATGATGGAGAGATGCAGGCCATTGATCATTGCACTTTTATCCTTGTATGGAAGACTCCCAGGTGACAGGAAATGCTAGGTGTGCCATGACTGCAGATGGGTCAATGGATCTGACAGAAGAATAATGAACTAGTTGGCCCAGTTGTATATGTATATGCTGCACTCCTGGCAGGACAAGATGATCCTGGGATGCTGCCACAGTCTCCCTTCGAGGATTAAAAATGCATCCATAGACCCTCCTGAACACAACCATACCATTGAAACAAGAAACTGTATACATTTGAGTGTCACCTTAGGGTACAATACAAGAATAGTGGATAGGTTTCTACAAAACAAATAGCAAACATAATTAAACGGAGCGAAATTCTGATAAAGACGCATATACAGACGCATCCAATATTCAACACGTTGTGCGATGAGAGCCCCTGACCACTCGACATGCACGCTGCACACTGAGTGGGAGGTCAATGGCCAGTTCATTGCATGCAAATAGCTAGATCGGTATTTTAAGTTACGACTTTTTAAGTTTCCGAGATAGTGCAATAGCATATGAAATTAAAAAGTTGGTATGTTGTCACGTGATTTGTCCACTGATTCTTGTATTGTACCCACCTTAGTTGCTCAACTGAGAAGGACCTATTCTTTTGATGAAGGACTGTAGGATGTTAAGAGCTACCTGCTCACACCTGAAGGCATTATTTCATCATCATCATGTGTTAAGAGCTGCCTGCTCACGGCTAAAGGAATTATTTAATCATCATCATGTGTTAAGAGCTACCTGCTCACGGCTAAAGGAATTATTTAATCATCATCATACATGACTAATATCGAATTAGATGAATAATAATTTATCGCATAAAAAGCAATAAACAATTTAATTTTTGTTTTTTGCAATACCAGCTGACAGTGACATCACAGTTCAAAGAAAACCAGCAGACGAGATGACATTACCGGAGCTATCACGGGTATCCTTCAATATCGTCCCTTATGTCAAAAGATCAAGAACTTTAAAGAACTTAGTCATGCTTGGGGTCAGCCTGGATAAAATACAAAAGGTAACTTCTTCTGTGATCTATTTATCCAATGTTGGTCATGTATAGAGTGGCTTCTTTTAGGCATCAAGGTTTCATTATCTCTGTTTCAAATAGACAATTATATGTGGCTTCATTGTCTCTGCTTAATCAACACACAGAGTCCCCCATCAATTTCACTCTTCAGTGATGCGGATGATTTATGAAAAAACTTGACATGTCCAATTTTTATGAATTCATTAATTAATTTTCCTTTTGCGCTGAAGTTAGGGCAGAGGTCAGATCTCTCCGATTCTGTCTGTTCAAAGCTATTCTGTGCAGTTCTTGGATACACAGTTTGTCACAAAATAATTCATTGGAATGAACTGACTTCTGTTACACAAATCGGTCTGGACTTTACGATGTTAGTTGATTAATCCAACGATCGACGGAATGACCCAGACTTGATTAGAGAAACACCCTCCATCAACGGACGTCACTACCGGAAGTTCCAAATTTTTATACTGTCCATAATTTTCTTTGTCCTACTCTGCTTCTTCTACAGCTGGACATATCCGACTTTCGACTAGCATTTTGGGTCACTGATATTATACTTTGCTTTCAAACCCCTGACAACACAGGAACAAAATAAAAATCTAAACCTCTTTATTAGAAACAATACAGAAGATGAAGATTATGACAAAGTGTTTATTTTTCCCACAAGGTGGCAGGCATAGCTGAACATCTGATCAAGTCTGACTTTAACCGTGACATTGTGCCCTACTTAAAGCTACTGGTGCAGGCTGGAGTACAGCCAAACATGATTGGACGTATTTTTTCAGGCAATCCACTACTGTTCAAGGAATCCATTCCTGATCTGGAACTCCGGATAGGGTAAGAAAATTGGATTTTATCATGTAAGAAATACAATAGAAATTGTTTCTTGTCTTATAAATAATAACCAAACTGTCAGAGGATATCCGACAGGGTGGAGAGTGCCGCAGTAACAAACTGTCAGAGGATATCCGACAGGGTGGAGAGTGCCGCAGTGACAAACTGTCAGAGGATATCCGACAGGGTGGAGAGTGCCGCAGTGACAAACTGTCAGAGGATATCCGACAGGGTGGAGAGTGCCGCAGTGACAAACTGTCAGAGGATATCCGACAGGGTGGAGAGTGCCGCAGTGACAAACTGTCAGAGGATATCCGACAGGGTGGAGAGTGCCGCAGTGACAAACTGTCAGAGGATATCCGACAGGGTGAAGAGTGCCGCAGTGACAAACTGTCAGAGGATATCCGACAGGGTGGAGAGTGCCGCAGTGACAAACTGTCTGGATATCAGACAAGGTGGAGAGTGCCGCAGTGACAAACTGTCAGAGAATATCCAACAGAGTGGAGAGTGCCGCAGTTACAAACTGTCTGATATCAGACAAGGTGGAGAGTGCCGCAGTGACAAACTGTCAGAGGATATCCGACAGGGTGGAGAGTGCCGCAGTGACAAACTGTCAGAGAATATCCAACAGAGTGGAGAGTGCCGCAATGACAAACTGTCTGATATCAGACAAGGTGAAGTGTGCTGCAATGACAAATTGTCAAAGGATATCCGACAGGGTGGAGAGTGCTGCAGTGACAAACTGTCAGGACATCAGACAAGGTGGAGAGTGCTGCAGTGACCGTCAGGATATCCGACAATGTGAAATGTGCCGCAATGACAAACTGTCAGGACATCAGACAAGGTGGAGAGTGCTGCACTGACAAACTGTCGATCAGTGGTGTTAGAGAAATTTACTGTCTTTTTGCAGTCAATTCTCTTTCCATCTACTTCCTCCACATTCATGGACACAGTCCCCAATGGGTTTAGCCAGAATCAGCACGAGCAGCTGTATTTGTGTTTCCAGAGTGCACCATGAGGAGGTACTTTTGGGATCTTGGTTATCTGCTAACCCTGGGTCCGCCAAAAGCAATGCGGTAACCTTTGCACTCCTGTTCAGGTATATCCCTGGCGTAGAAGTTGAGTTATTTGCTTTGTGATCAAGAAGTTGTGGGTTCAAATCCCACTTGCAACATCTTATTTATAAATATTTTTTGCCAATCCCTGGGGATTATAGTTTGAATTAACGAGTTATGTGTTATGAGTGTTACTCTCTACAGATGTTGTACCATTTCATTGAGAGTGACAGATTACATGTAGAGTAACCTGAGTACAATGAACTTAGTCCTCTACTCCTTTTGATCAAAATGTCAAATATTGCATGTTTCCTGTTAAGGAGTTGCAGGGAGGAATTGTGTAGTTTTTGAAATTTATGTGCATTTGGATTAGGGATGGTTTACCCAAGAGCTCAATCTCATAACTGGAAGACTCCAACTCTCACTGTCATGCAATCCTTACAGAAGAGACCTCCTGCTCAGAGGGGTTGAAAACATAATTGTGTATGAAGCGATGTAGGGTTGCCATAAGAGGTATGTCTCAATATGTAAATACATCCATCTACTAGGGGTTTTCCGCTGTGTGGGGGTTGGTCTAAGCTGCTGTTGGTAAAATTTTCAGATCTACTTCATGCTGTTACTGTGATTTTTGTCTTGACACTGCAATGGATGAAGCATCAGTCTTGAGACTGCCAAAATTTGGAATCATGCTTGAGAGTAATCAGGCATGGACATGATTCTTTGTCAAAAACATGACCGATATCAAACTGGATGTTTAATAGTTGATCGAAGAAAAAGTTACACATGCTGAACAAATTATTGAATAGAGATCTTCTGCGATCAGTTTTCTATGCTCAGAAGTCTATACAGGCAGGAGGGCCGCTTCCATCAACTCAGTTATCAGATGGAAGTCCTAAAGGTTGCCCCACAGCTTCACTTCTACATCTGATTCTTTGGGCCATAGTTTAGTCAATCAAATTGGAGATTAAAGTACCTATAAACGTGCTCAAAGTGCAACGCTGATTACCAAAGCTTGTAGGTAGAAAGTGTGGGGTAGTTTAGGGGGAGGGGGTAATTGTAGGGCTCGCACCCCATCTATCCTCCTAGATGCCAGTGTGGCAACCGGTGACTGGACTTCCAGTTCACTTCAAAGTACAAAGAGCCACGGCCTTCTTTCCAGGCATGTTGTAGAAGGAGATTCTCTGAAGGGATGCATTCCAGCGCAGTAGTATCCCATGGTCATCAGACATCCTGCTAGAAGCATAGGATATACTTCTGGGTCAACTAATTCATCATTCTTCTATAAGATCTGTTGGCACATCTGCAGTAATAATACACCTAGCATTCCTTATCACCTAGTGTGTCTTCCACAAAAGGACAAAGGTGTAATGTCGGCTGTCTTCACTTTGATCACTCCTTTATATCATGTTTTGTCAATATTCCGGGTACAGTACCTTCTTCACAAAGACTTCACCTTGTGACACCTTTAGTTCCTGTTTTATCAATGTTCCAGCTATTATATTCACAAAGACTTCACCTTGATCACTCGTTTATATCATGTTTTAAAAGTATTCCAGGTATCTTCTTCACAAAGACTTCACCTTGATCACTCCTTTATATTATGTTTTAACAATATTCCAGGTATCTTCTTCACAAAGACTTCACCTTGTGACACCTTTAGTTCCTGTTTTATCAATGTTCCAGGTATCTTCTTCACAAAGACTTCACCTTGAAGGAAATTGCTGCTATTGTTACATCAGCTCCAATTACACTGTTAATGAATCCAGTCATGCTTGATGATAAACTCGGATTCCTACAGAAAGTGTTTGACCTAACAGGTGAAGAAATACAACTTTTATTTGTAACAGTAACGACAGTAAATGACTGAGATACTTAATGTTTCCTGTGTAACAATTATACCATGTAAAACCCATTATCAGCATTACAATGAACCCACAGACTATCAGATTATAGGGTATGGGTATACAAATAACAGTATACAAGACAGTCTCAATGTTTCAACCGTAAACTCTTCAAGAAAATACAAAATCAGCAGTGAAAACAATTAAAATAATGGCACTATCACAAAAGAATTAGATGACAGATATTTAACAGCAGATACATCCAAGGTAACAATGACGCACATATACACAATTGTTGACATTACACAAATGGGGAATGAGAACAAAAATAAAGCAACCATGTCTGAAAATGACAATGCAACAAAGACCGCACCACCCAAATCTAAATAAATGAATGATCGGTATAAAGACCAAATGGCTAAAGATTACCAAACTGCAATATATAGCAATTTTCTAGGGTGTACCTAGCTCTATCATCTGTGATACAAGATTTTAATGCAGTGACCTGAATGTCATAAGCACCCCAATGATCTGTGACATTGAAATGTATAGCGGCATGGGTAGGTGATTTATGGTTAATGACATGAAGATGTTGGCAGAAACGGTCACATAGTCTTTTACCAGTTTCACCTGCAGATGGGTTTGCAACTATCATTCCTCTAAGGAAGCACATTCTTGGTTGATGTGGTGAGCTCCTCATGTTGCAATTTTCATTTGTCTTGTATTTTGTAGGTCTTTGGGGTCATAATTGATTGTGAAACTGCCCCATTAAACACTTACCTCTTGTCATTATGGCTTATCATGGACACCAGGATAAACCTATTGTAAACAGTATAGCATGTTATAATTGAATGGATATGACTAGAACTCCTTGAAATATATCCACTTATTCAAAAAAGTTTGAATGGAAATATTTCCCAACTCAGAAAATATAAAAACTGGTGTAAGATTTCCAAGAGTGAAAACAGGAAGTTCTGGATAGAAGAACTTATACCATATAATGTCCACCTATGTGTTACCCAGATACAAAAGGGGAACAAAAATAGCGACACGGTTACCTTCTATGCCATCATAAGAGGCAACTTAGGGGGTTTTAGGGGTGAAGTTGTCAGTCACATCCCATAGATGGTCAAAGTGATTCTGAAGTCATGTGTCTGGCCTAAATGTGCAGATACAGCAGCCAAGCTATAAAGTATAACACAGCATAATCCATTCTCTGGACTACATCCTGCTAATCCGCAGAAATTTAAGAGAACATAAGTCAAGATTCAAGGGTTTCTGCTGGTTTATCTATAAAATCAAATCAGATATAAATAAAGTTGCCATATTTTGTAGTCTCTAAGTCACTTGCAAGTTGGCTAAATGACATGGATTCAAGTTCACTTGAAACTCATTTGTGAATAAAACTTTCTACTTAGTCCAACCACTAAGAAATTGGTACCAGGGCTTATACTCTGTGAAGGTTGAGGAATGGCGCTATCGTTATCATTTACATATTGAAGGTGACAATAGTCAAGATAGCTTCTGGTCATTAGCAGGATATTCAGCCCTGGTAAATTTGGATAATGAACATGTCTTACAATGCTGACTCAATTAGCTTTATCTTCTGAAATCAATGACTGAATCTAGTCTGACATTTCTCATGCATAGAGCCATGACTTTTGCCAATAGAATACCAACCGAACTCAGTCACGCCTTTTGGGTTGTTTTCTATTATTCCCATGCATTTTTTTTATTTGTTTGGCATTCGCATGAGACACAGGGATGACACAACATATATAAATAGTAACCAACGAAATCACAGCAATGATGGAAAACATCACGTAGGAAGGCTGATTCTGTTCTGCTTTGATTTTCCTATTAGGTCTTATTTGAAGATTGGTTACGATAGAGCAATTTGTTTTAGGTCCTTGTAGGTTCCCCACATCTTGAGTTGCAGAGACGCACATGTAAGCCAGATTTTTGTTCTGTGAACAGCAAAATTGGGACACTCCTGTAATATGTGCTATAATGTTCTTATTTCTCTGCAGATGCAGAATTGCTGTTGTCAATTCTTTATGTATCTTTAGGTGACGGTTTCCCATTCTCTGTCAAAATATTTTGATTTCTTCGTTTCTGTTCAATTTGTTGATCACAGTGTTCAGGTCTATAGTATCCGTTTAGTTATTTTTCCTGCGGGTTCATAGATTGTTTTAACATATCCTTTATTTCACTTAACTTTGATGTGCGTATCACTGAGAAAGTTTGCCTACCTCATTTATATTTTACTTGTATGTAAGAGTAGCTATATAAAGATATTTTCATAATAGGATATGGTATCATATACATATATGGTTTCATAACAAAATAGCACAAGGCAAATGCGCGCAGTGATAAGAACCCCGACAAATTCACACAAGCAAAAAGTGCACTAACAAAAACATGCGAAATATTAATAATTGATATTTAATTAATTATTGAACTCCAGTGGGAGTTTTAGAATGAACGCTGAAGAAGAAGAATTAACGTTTTTCAAGATATCTTCATTACCACTCATGCAATGTTTTCCGATGTTTCAATCACTCAATGTTGTAATATGTCCCACTTGTATTTGAAGCAGACAACATATGTGAACTGTTTTCCTTATTTGACATATGACTTTATAGTGTGATGACATTCACAGAAATATGACTGAAATATCGCACAACATGGAGCTGTGCACAATTTTGAGAAGGTATAAGAAAGACGTACCACGTTTTAAAAGTTACACATTGAATTTATGGAAACACTGTACGTATACTATTTTACAGTTTGGTTCATGTGTTCTCGTATCTTATATAGCGCATATAAGACATTTTGTAAATATGTCTCTCATATGTCATGTGTTGCCTGGACCCGAAAGGGAAGCAAAGAATAGCAACACTGTTCGCCTTCTATGCATGTCATAAAAGGTGACTAAGGGGTTACGGGGTAAAGCATGGGAACCATTTCCCACGAGAGTTTGAATCCCTCAAGGTAAGCAAATAACAGCGGCACTGTTATCTTCCTGGCATGTCATACAAGATAACCAAGGATGTTATGGTTGCCATTATTGAATTAATTGAGAGGAGTGGCTCACAACATTAACATTAGACTTTATTTGACTAACATTATTTAGATTGAACTTTTGACAAGTTATTTTGAATTTTAGATAGGCAGATTTGCTTAAATATATTAGTAAATTATCGATTTGATTGTTTTGAATTAAACAATAAGTTACATTTGACCCATTACAACCAGTGTTTTCTTGCATTACAAGTGTTTTCTTCCATTACAACAAGTGTTTCTTGCATTACAACAAGTGTTTTCTTCCATTACAACAAGTGTTTCTTGCATTACAACAAGTGTTTTCTTCCATTACAAGTGTTTTCTTGCATTGCAAGTGTTTTCTTCCATTACAAGTGTTTTCTTCCATTACAAGTGTTTTCTTCCATTACAACAAGTGTTTTTTAGCTCAAAGTATATGTGATTATAGTTAATTAAACTATTTTTAACTAACTTTTTAATTGTTTTGCGCAGTTTTATACTGAGGGCTTATGTCATTGCGCAAATATATCTGCGCGTATTTGTTTGTGCAGCATTTGTCTTGCGCGCGTAAGTCGGGTCACCATATATATATATATATGGTTCCTGGGTAGTATTTACATTCAGATTTTCTCTCTTTCAGATCTCCAAGTACGTGAGGTTGTCAAGTTATTTCCCAAAATATTACCATATAAGAAACAACTTATAGCGGTAAGAATATTTGTATATATATATATTCTTGTTAGAATCCATGTCTTGTGATGTTATCAAGTTTGTCGACTGCCTCCTGTCTTGTCTGTTGTCAATCACTTTTGATACTGGTGATCCGCCATGCCATGATGTTGAGCTGTCCAGTTTTTTTTATCGGTGTTCCCCTACCATTCGTAATCTTCAACTCGCCTATCATCACTATGTGCTCCATCTTTCCTCTTGTCATGACATCTAAATAATATGGACTACCTTCTTCTCTTGATAGTAAACAGTTCTCTTTTTGGATTAAATTCTGTCAAGATATCTTCATTATGCTTTTTATCCACTCATGTTCTTAACATTTTTCTATAAAACCACATCTCTACAGCATCTACATAATTTCTTACTATCCCCTGATTGTCCAAGATTCAGATCTATATATCAGAGTTATAACTGCATGTTATCATCAACGCTAACCAGGAAGTCAATCAATAAGTGCTCTGATGCCAGTCTTAATAAATCCATCATTGTGTAGCGACTGACAGTTCCAGTTCGATGCTGATTTATCAGTCTATTCGTATATCTATTATGTTTCTCTTTATGGGCAGTTCCGATCTTTATACCAATCTCACGCAGCCTTGAGAGCGACCATGATTAAGACTTTTTAAAATCGTCAAAGTGGACGATTAACACAATAACTATGTTAGATCTGTCCTGTGATGTACTTTGACACTGTGACCATGCTCACAACATTTGGTGCTCGATATCTTGAGAATTCTTACCTCAATTGACAGAGATATGACTTTGTGATTTGACAATATCCACATGAAATATAAGCCGTTAGCTCATGCTTCCTATGTGCAGTGTGGTGGTTCCTCTAGGGCTTTCTTTTATACCCAGGAGACTATAGCTTTTTGCATTATACAATCTCCATACAGAGAGCATAAGACAAATGTGTAAGTGAGAAATAAAATAGAGATGTATACAGGTTCACAAGAACCATTGCTTTCAATAGTGAAACAAGGAAAACTTGCATGGTTTGGGCATGTATGCCGGCATGATTCCTTTTCAGAAACTATACTGCAGGAAACCATCAACGGTGAAAGACGCAGAGGAGGACAAATAAAAGCATGGACAGACAACATCAAGGATTGTACATGACAAGATTTTCCTCTACATTGTTGAAGATAAAAATCATTGACAGACTCTGTGTTGATGCACCAATGTGGTACACCTATGGCCCTGATCTATTACATGTTTATAGATACATATATTATGCAATGCTTTGTGAAAAAAACTTTGTGCAGAGATATAGTACATTGGATGTTCTTCATCTTGTAAAATATTGACGTTGCTTAGGTTATGTATGCTGATAGTTTATTAATCGGCTGGTTTTAGTAACTTGAACAGATGCTGACAGAGAAGGTGATTGATAGTTTGGCATAGAGTTGAAATGGTGTCAGCAACAGAATTGGTTAGTGAGGGACAGAAAGTTGTAGTATCCGTGATAACCTACACCAGTACTACACCAGTAAGTTTGTCACTTAAAGAAGAAATGTAGCTCAAGCAGTGAGCTGAATTTGAGCACCATTTAATGGTATCCAATTCATGTACACTAAATTCCTTAGTGTAGTTATTGGTTACAATCAGATGTCATTACATTCTGGGCAGATCAAGTGGTGGGATGTCTCACAAGTAGTGGTCAATCTGTATGCAGACTAAACATCTGCATTTGTTCCTATACTCCTGCTAGTTAGCAGGATGTAGTCCTGAGAACATAATCTGTTGTGTCTTGGTTTACAGGGATATCTGCACCTTTTGATCTGAATCTGACTTCAGCGTGGCTTTTGGGTCTTTTAGGCTGCAGAGTGGGTCAGCAGAACCCCCATAGTAATTTATTGTGACATGCATGGTATGTCACAATGTGACTGTTCTTTACTTTCCTTTTGAACACCAGCTTGTTCTTTACTTTCCTTTTGAACACCAGCTTCACACAGCAATGAATATTAATTGTTCCTGTTGCTCACTGATTGAACACACGCATCAGCCTACCTGCAAATTCCCCAAGTCTTACTCTTGTAACATTTAGTAATAATTTTCCTATTTTACCTGCACACCCACCCCTACAATCCTTTTCTGTGTCGCTAATTAGGAGATATTCCTTGTAATGGGATTAAACTGTCACCTTGTGCTCAAGCAGTCACAGGTTTGAATCTGCATCATGACGTCTTATTTACAAAGCAACGTTTATTTTAAAACCTATCACTTGAAACTACAGAGTAACATGCTACGGGTGATACTCTCAGCAGGTTGCGATTGTAGTTCCTTTGAGAGGTATGACATAGGAAAATCCAAGTAGAGTGAGATCAATCCTCTACACCTTTAGAACCCATTACTAATACCCAATAAGGGAAATTATGTGTTTTCTCATTTAACCAGCATAATTTCTTATTTATTTTCAGCAGTAGCACATTAATATATTGTGCTACGATTTAAGTCCATCGGAGGGGATCCGTTATCTTCTCATCAAGTGGAATCCCTTATCTTATCATTAGATGGGGCCCATAACATTTCCAACATGTGCGATCCATCACTCATTCTGCAGGTGGCATCCATCACTTTTCTTGAGATGGGATCCGTTATCTTTTTATTGGACAGCATTCATTGTCTTCTCAACATGCAGCTTCCATCATTTTCCCTTCAGGTGGGATCCATTATGTTCTCATCAAATTAAATCCATTACCTTCCCATCAGCATGAATCCATGATGTTCCATCAGAAGGGGAGTAATTCCTCCTTTATTGTGTGCTGTAATTACATTATCTCCACTTTGCATTTGTCATCTCACAGGATACCAGGTTTCATCTGAAAGAGTTTGTTGGATTTGATGACTCCGAGATGAAGCAGATCATCCTGAAAGACCCAAGAATATTTACAGTTGGTCAGTCCATTGTGTTTCGTAGTTTGTTGGAATAATTAGTGGTAACGCAAAATTGTATTATTGTTGTAGTTGAATACGGGACCTCTGGTGTATGAGGAAGCTTTAAATCATACATGTGTACAGTCACCTCAGATAGAACAACATGCCATGTGTACAGTCACCTCAGATAGAACAACATGCCATGTGCACAAACACCACAGATAGCAGAACAACATGCCATGTGTACAGTCACCTCAGATAGAACAACATGCCATGTGTACAGTCACCTCAGATAGCAGAACAAGATGCCATATGTACAGTCACCTCAGATAGAACAACATGTCATGTGCACAAACACCACAGATAGCAGAACACGATACCATGTGTACAGTTCATGACTGTACACCTCAAATAGCAGAACATATACTTCAAGAATGTCCCAAATATGAAATTCTGAGACAAAGAGACTAATCTAGAGAAACAACAATGGAAGATAAACTCTACTGACTTCTTTACAAGTTACAAAACAATCAATTTTGCCTGTTGTGGCTATGTTCTCCAAACCTCTTTCTCGTGAAGTGGCCAAAAAAATGAAGATTATCTTTTTCTTATATTATTGATTAAAGTCAGTTTCATATTTGACTTTTTCAATACCTCCACATTAGTTTTACTATTATCCGATCTTAAAGCCATGTGTGGAAAGTCTGAGGTTATCACTATTGACCTATCAGACCAGACCAACCATTATACACCAGTATACTCTCAGTAGAAGGTATACCAATATAGTGAGGTTTTCCTCTTTTGAAAGTCCTACAGAATTTCATCTGTACAATTATGTTTCCCTTTGTGGTACAACATTCGGAGAACCCAGCATTTGCACATAAGCTGGGGCAACCAGTTAGCTCCCGATCTAACCTTAGTTCTGGCTGCCAATGTATATATGGTGCTCTGGCTGTGAACAGGGTGGTGCATGGGTGTGAATAAAAGTAACTGAGCAGAACATGAGAATATCTTGGAAAAACCCAGAATCAGGTAAACATGTTAGTCCTGCATAATTGAAGTGTTCCCTTGGATGGCAGGAAATGCATAGTGTTGCCCACCATCCCAGTGAGCATGGTTCAGAGCTGAGTTGCTACAGACACCTCAGACAGGAAAGAACAGTTTTCTGGGGAAACTGGAGCTCATTAATCCAACTCTGCATGTTGTACAAAGGTAGAAAAGCTACAAAACCCCCTAGAATTTACCCCCTCTGAGTAAGAGGCATCTACTCAAAGCATCGCGCACCACTGAGAGGTATAGTCTTCTAGGTATGAAATAAATCTCTGGAGATACCACCTGATTGAACATAGGAAGTAAGAGCTAATTGTTTGTAATTCCATGGGATCGATACAACAGTTTTAAATCATATCCATCTTGAGTATATTTGATAGGAAGTACTACAGAAAGATCCTATGGATATTATGGACAGAAAAAAAAGAAGAAAACATAAATTATGAAATTACTGAAAACTAAATGATGGGTGGCTTCTAAATACAATCATAAGAAAGAAGCTACAGTATTTTGACACTTAAAGAGATATGATGGCATCAAAAGGCTGATTCTGAAGGGCAGAGTGTCAGAAAGAAGAAAGATCAAGAAGACGGTGGACCAGCGACATCGAAGAATTTATAAACATGTCTCTAGTCAATACAGGCCTGCTTATGGGACAGAGTATCGACAATGACGTTCTGGAAAGAATATATCACATTATATGATAGATATCCTGAGTATGACAAATATGACATTTGTGTTGATTTCTTGAACCATATTTTCTCCAGATCAAGAAGACCTTGTCGAAAAATTTGACTATCTCCACAACTACATGCAGCTATCACATCAGCAGATTCTCGTTTGGCCAAAGGTGATGCGGATGAAGCTCTATATCATTAAGAATCGGCACTTGTTCCTGTTGTCTCTTGGCAGAGCGCAGTATGATCCGCACAAAGAAAACTACGTCTGCATGGAGGCTCTAACATCCATGGATGATGAGTTCTGTAAAAATGTTGCTAAGTGTTCTGTAAATGATTTCTATAACTTTTGTAAAACTTTGTGAACTTCACCTTAAGACTCTGGAGGTTATAGCCTATTAACATTTTGCTGACCAGCAGTCCAGAGCATACTTATCTCCTAATACCAAAGTTGTTTGCAAATTAAATTTTTGTTAAAATATATTTAAAAAAATATAATTCTTATTCTTCATCTTTCTTCAGTTAGTTATCAGGTTACAGCACCAATAGCTTTAATAAATTGTGTAATTTACTTCAGTTTATCCATGGAACCCCCTCAGATCTGGAAGATGTGTTATCTCAGTCGGCCATATTTTCTCCATTTCATTTTGTGTTAAAGCTGACATTAAAAATTGGTAGCATATCATATTCAGGATGTAGCTATCAATCCAGCATGTGTTGACTGTGGTGATTGTTCTAGGCAATATAAATATGTTCAGTAGTTTGCTATTGCTTTCTGAATGAGAGCTGACATATATAAAGAATTTGTGCTGCAGTCTCTAGGCTCAGTCCACAGTTATGCGGGAACTTTCTATACATGTGACTGTATAGGCCTGTATATTCCATCTGCTGAGGCCAGTTTGTAATCTAAAGATAATGGTTTGTTCTTTGCTTGTCTTAAGTGGTTATGATCGTTAGGTTTTGCAATTGCTACCACTTTTTCTTCAGTTTTTTTATCTTAGTTTTAAATGACAGTATGAAATGTTACTTTCCATTTTCTAGTAAATCTCCATCCCTTCCCAGGAGATTAGTCTGTCTGTCTCCAATTATGACACAGTAACCAGGAATTCACTGCTGTACATAGCATATGTACAAATTTCTAAGTGGCGTAATAAATGTTTGTGTTTTTTTAATGAATTTTAAACCCAGATTTATTCCAAGATCCTGAGTTTATATTTTCTGTAATGTTCATTATTATACAATAATTTTCAACATATCAAGCAAGCTCAACTGCGAAAAATTAAAAAATATTAAAGGATTCACCAATAAACCATACAGAAACACTGGATTCCATTGGTGTAGTCATATTGAAATGTCATAGTAACCCAGGTGAAATATTTTGAGTGTTATCACTGTTGTATTGCTGAATATAACAAATTTGGCAATCACCGAAGTTGGTCACCTAGGTTACATATTAGATGATTGTCTGAAGTTGGTCACCTAGGTTACATATTAGATGATTGTCTGAAGTTGGTCACCTAGGTTACATATTAGATAACTATCAGAAGTTGGTCACCTAGGTTACATATTAGATGATTGTCTGAAGTTGGTCACCTAATTATATATTAGATGATTGTCCAATTTCATCTGAAAAGTGGTGTTTCTTTTCCTGTTCATTCTCAAATTTTCACTGGACCTCTCTTGTAAAAGGGCAGTGTTGATACAAGATTTCTAGCAGGATGTAGTGCAGATAATGGAAATGTGTTGTGTCACCATTTTATTTACACCAAAACACATCCGACTTCAGCATTGGTACTTATACATTCAGTGTTTTTACCACATCCACTGAATGGTGGACTTATGTAACTATAGATAGTATAGTCTGTCAGCCGTACCAGAAAATTGGCTCCTTTGCCTGCTTGTCACCATGCTCAAAGTTAACCATGGTCGTGGATGCTTGACGTTTTCATCGCTGCCTTGAATCTCTATCATCACAGACCTATTGCAAAGTGTTAATATACTGTGATGTGTGAACTTTGACCCACTAAATAGATTTATAACTATAATAGAATTGAATGTTTGAACTGTGATTAACATCATAAACTATTAAAATAATTGGATGCAAAACATACAGAATTTGGTATATTATTTGATAGTGAGATTGTATGGTAGTATAGTATGCTTGTGTAGTGGTGGAGCAAATCTGATGATGATGAAATAATCCATTTATCTATCCTTGAGAAGGTAGCTCTTGATGGTCTATAGTCTTACAGAAACAAAAACAGGATTTTTTCAGTTGATCTGAAGTGATACCCGGACTCAGTTGAGGTTGTCTCAAAGGCACTGCTGTGTAAGGGAGGATTGTGTGTGCATGTTTAGTCCCTGAAGGAGGCATTCCGTTGTGTCAGTATCTCAAAATTAAACATTCTGATAGGTGCACAGCGCACACTTCTGGATCAACTTTCTCATAATTCTTCTGTCAGATTTGTTGACCCATCCGTAGTAATGGCACATCTAGTATCCCCCATCACCTTGAATATATATATATATATTGCAACTGGGAATATGCAGGCTTAAAGTAAAATTAGTTTTGTTACTTTGTTGCAGTCCAGCATTATTTTTTAGATTTGTTAGTTAATTGTCCGATCATCATCACTGCAAACTGGACACGTCCATAGTTGCTCCAATCTCTCCTTGAGTGTATTCGCCATTACACTTCTGCTGACAGTGCCGGTCCTACGCTGGTTGACTATCATTCTTCTGCGCCCTCCAAAATGTTCTCACTTTCGCATGCTATATCTCTTAAGGAGTTCAAAATGAAAGCGCAATTCATCGCCCTGTGCCACAATCTCGCATGATGCCTGTTGATCCGCTCTTTCATTACCTCAAACACCCACATGTCCCGGCACGAAAATAAATGTAACCACTTTCAGCTTTGCCTTTTTCAAGGCCCCAATCCACTATTCACGAACGAGACCGACTTGTACCTTCCTTATCATACTCATAGAGTCACTCAAGATGCAGGCCTGCGTTACCTTCTGTGTGCATACCCGCTCAAATGCCTTGGTCACCGCCATAGTCTCCATGGCCATGCTACTCGTAGTGACCACAAAGGCACCACTCTCCTCCCTGATCGTTTTACCTGCGCACTGAACTGTGACGGCCAGGCACTGCGAACATGTCTAATCACAGATCCATCAGTGTATATAATCACATCCCCCTCTTTGGTATACTCTTAACCAAAGCCTGCACCTCTTGCTCCACAGCCATGGGACACCATTCTCTGCATTCCCTGCTAAGTGATATTACTACTCTCAAACAAGTTGCGAAATCTGTGCATAGACTTATCCATTCTGCACCTGCTGCTACATCCTGCAATCTGCACACACTTTGTATGACATCCTCAGCACGTCCTATCCACGACTTCCCTCTCTTGAGTCTGCTGCCTTTAACTTTCTGTATTTCTGAATGCAACAGGTGTTCCTTATCTGCACGTATTTGAAGGTACGCCCGTGTGCTGCAATCTGTGCTCATTGTTGGACAGTCAAGTAGTTATCACATAGCTCTTGCTGTGTCTCATGTGCAACCAAGTAAGGGCCACAAAATATATTATTATATAATAATAGTATTATTTAGATTTATATAATAAATAAATAAGTATAAATAATAAATTTAAATGACAAGAAGTCAGTATATTGTTGAGGCCCATAAGAGGAGTAAAGAATACGGAAACAGTTGACATATGCTTGTCGTAATAGACGACTAAGGAGGTTTTGAAAGGAGTTGGCTATCCCATATAGGGTGAAAGTGAGCTAGAAGCCATGCTGAATTCTGATGGTCAGGTCAAAAGCGCAGATGTTACAGCTAAGCTGTAAACCGTGACACAGCACATTCCGTTCTCCGGACTACATCCTGCTAATCTGCAGGAGTTTGAGAACGAATGAGGAAGAAGTAATGATAAGGTGTAATAAATATAAATAAAATACAATAACAAAGGCACTCTCTACGGGCTTTAGTCAAGAATCATTAAAACATAGCAAAAATTCAAAGAAAATGGTTGGGTCTCATTTTAAAAAAATGTCAAAAATTATAAGATTGATATTGCTAGAATAGTAAATGCGCAACATTGAATTCTTGGATTGAAGTAGTACCGTAAGTTCCTTTATGTTGTCAATTCATGATTTTCTGTCTCCCTTCGCCTTCCACTTTTGTCTGCAACATTGTTTTAGGCAGGAAGTCGTGTGGAGTGACAGGCATGAACCACATAAACGTTCTTAGATTAACTGTTGCTATGGTTACTTTGTAGTGGTATCAAAATATGGTTCAATACAAGAATCAGTGGACAAATCACGTGACAACATACCAACTTTTTTTTTTAAATTGCATATGCTATTGCACTATCTCGGAAACTTAAAAAGTCGTAACGTAAAATACCGATCTAGCGATTTGCGAGTAATGAACTGGCCATCCACCTCCCACTCAGTGTGCAGCGCGCATATCGAGTGGTCAGGGACTCTCATCGCACACCGTGTCGAATATTGGATGCGTCGGTATATGCGACTTTATCGGAATTTCGTTCCGTTTAATCATGTTTGCTATTTGTTCCGGAAAAACCTCTCCACCGATTTTTTTTATTGTACCAAAAATATTCTTTATTATTTCATCTTCAGCGTTCATTCTCAAACTCCCGCTGGATCTCTCTTGTAACCGGACAATGGTCCTACTAGATTTCCAGCAGGATGTAGTCCAGAGAATGGAAATGCGTTTTGTCGCTGTTTTATTTGCGCCAATGACCCGACACATCTATCTTTGGCGATATTTATTATTTATTATTGAACAAATGGATGCAATGGATTCCTGGCAATTCAAACACACCTACCGCCGAAGACGGATGTGTTGGGCCATTGGCGCAAATACAACGGCAACACAACGCATTTCCATTCTCTGGACTACATTCAACTGGAAATCTGTAACATTGTCCTGTTACAAGAGAAATCCAGTGGGAGTTTGAGAATGAACGCTGAAGAAGAAGAAGAAACACACCTGGAAATGACAAGGTAGACAGACTATCAAAGAAGGAGACAAGACCATCCATGCACACAGTTAAAAATATGTGAACAAAGAGACTGCTTACTAAACAGAAGGGTACACGATCCCAAGGTGGCCAAAAGAAACGCTACAATGACTCGTTAAAGACCTCACTGAATGCCTTTGAAATAGATCAAGATACATGGGAAGAACTTGCACAAACCAAGTCTACATGGTGCTCTACAGTCAAAAAGGGCCCATCATCTTGTGAAAAGAGGAGAAATTCAGCAGTTCAACAGCGGAGATTAGCTAGAAAGTCACGGAGAGACCAAAATCCCCCTTTTTTTTAATCGAGTAATCATGGACTCTAACAAAAGATCTAGAAATAATGCTTACGTTACTGCATGTTTTCCTGTGAAGAAGTGCAGGGTGACTTTCTATAGGCTGTGGAAATAAAGGCCACTTTTCCATAGGAGACGCCGCGACATGTACAGGAAAGATTTTGATTGTACCCCCGAAAGAAAAAAATCATTTTAAAAAAGTGCTTATCGCGTGTAAAATGAAATGTCGAATAAAAGGAGCAAATAGACAAATAGAACAAGATATCGTGTGAGGAATGAAGATATAAGAACTGTTGGAACACCATCTGTGGTTCAGTATATTGAAAAAAAAGAGACTGCAATGGTTCGGCCACTTAATGAGAATGAATCCTTATTGACCAGCGGCAAGAGATGAAAATGGAAACAGCACGATACAGAGGAAGATAAAAAAGATGGCGTGACAGGCATTCTGAGACTTCACAATATCACTGCATATCATGCGAACAAACTTGTCATAGCCGAAAACCGATTGTCATGCAATCGTGCAGAGCCTTCAGCAAAAGCAGAGAAAAAACAAAAGAAATACATAGTACTTACGTAAATACGATAATATGTACTTACTGCGCAAAACTTAAATCAAACAGGTAGATCCAGGAATATGGTAATAAAGTTTTGCTAATACTTAATAACGCACACACACAAATAGACGTTTCGATCAAAAGGCCTTTATCAAGACAAACACTTGAAACAAAATTAAAACATATAGCAGAAAGCGAACAGTAATGACATCAACGGTCACATGCCTCAGCATGGTCATTCCCTGATTCAATTATCAATCAAACTTGTGAGATGATGATCAAATTTATGATATTAATTAATAGGTGCTTGGGCATTTAAAAAATAAATAGTGCCTCATCATAAATAAAAACTATAGTTAGATAACCATTGAAAATTGCTATTCAACGATACCTCAACCACAACTTACGTAAACACAGGTTTTTAGAACGTTTCACTTAGACGCGACAGACTATCCCTAAAACTAGGGGGTTATGATGTGCAAACAAGAAAACATACAAGTTACAATACACAAAATATTATCAACATTTCGACTAAAAGGCCTTAATATACGCACAGAATATCAAAAGACGACGAATAGAAATGATCGAAACACACAAACGTGTCTAGCCGAAATATGGAAGTGAGATACCGAAAAAAGTACATAAAGAACGAAAATGTAGGCGGAAACGAGATGAGCAAAAAGATGTCGTAAATGACCGAACCAAATGACATTTACGTCATATTTTGTTTGTTTCATTTCCACCCATATTTACGTTCTTCTTTGTACTTCCCGTGCCTGTCGTTCCGGCATTTCACTTGCATATTTCGGCTGGACACGTTTGTGTGTTGCGATCATTTCTATTCGCCGTCTTGTGATGTTTTGTGCGCATCATGATTAAGGCTTTTTGGTCGAAACGTTGATAATGTTTTGTGTATTATAGTTTGTATGTTTTCTCGTTTACACATCATAACCCCCTAGTTTTAGTGATAGTCCGTCGTGTCTAAGTGGGACAATCTAAAAACCTGTGTTTACATAAGTAATATTGTTGTTACGTTTCACACGGTATTTATAAATAGATAATACTCTTCATTATTTTATAAGAACAAATACATCGCGAATAATTTAAAGAAAAAAAGACTAGTTTTCTGATTGAGTTTTCGCAAATCTAATTTATTAAATGTAATAACGTGTAAGATGTTTATTTTTTTAAAAGTTTGTGCTTTTCTTTCGTTATTTTCGAAAAATTGCAGCGTATCGTATTACACAACATACTTGTGCTTTTAAGACAGAACGAGTTGGCAACGATCCTAGCAACACTGGCTCCACATTTTGAAACGAAAAATGGCGGCTAAGCGACGTATGTATCATCCAGCGCCAACTTTGATTGTTGCAGACCAGAAATCAAGAAAACAACTTGTTCAAGGGAGACTTGTGACAGATACTTCACCTTTCAACGATATTCATCTCAATCAAGGACTTGGTAAGTTGAACGATTCATGCCTCAGCATTGTCATTCCCTGATTCAATTATCAATCAAACTTGTGAGATGCTGCTAATTTATGATATTAAATTAGGCATTAGGACAAAATTTTCAAAATGGGTGTACAGAATTTTAAATACCACAGTTAGATAGCCCTTGAAAATTGCAATCCAACGATACCTCAACCAAATCTCTACGTAAATTCTGAAAAAAGTTACGAATTTTTTCGAATTAATTTTCGCATCATGATAATTACATGGAACATATAAGGAAATATGAAATGACAGTTGTCAAAAAGTTGCGGCCCTGCCTTAGAACCAAGCCACTAATTTGCGACCCTGCCTTAGAACCAAGCCACTAATTTATTAATATCAAAGTTATTTGCATTAAAAAATATAACAAATTAATAAGGAATACCAAACTTCACCTCAACTAAAAGGATTGACACCGGAGATGATAGAAATAAAATACAATCCCAAGGATTGGACACATGTATACACAGATGGATCGGCAGAAGGAGCAGTAAGGAATGGAGGAGGTGGAATTTTTATAAGACTCAAAGATGGTAAGACAATATCAAAAGCTTTTCCAACCGGGAAATACTCCTCTAATTTTAGAGCAGAAGCAGTTGCACTCCATCAAGCACTGAAAGCCTTCACTGAACCAGGACTGCCAAGACCAAAGAAGATAGCCATATTCACAGATTGCAGATACCTACTGGAATCAATCCAGAGCAACAGAAACGAAAGCCTTCTGTACAACATCAGACATGAGCTAAGACAGATAAAAAAATCAACAGCTATTGCCCTTCAGTGGATACCATCACACTTTGGAATCATCGGAAATGAGAAAGCGGATGCTCTGTCAAAGGCAGGAAGTGAAATGGAGCAACACAGACACCCACTGCCTTACGGAGAAGTAAAAACAATAATCTGCAACACATACTCAGCAAAGTGGAAGAAAGAAATAGAAGGGGAATACGAACATGATGCAATACATCGCCTCCAAAGATATCAACAGCCACAATATTTTGCCTTAGAACAGGCCACTGCAGACTGTTGGGTCACCTTTATCGATTAAGGATCTCATACACAGATGAATGTCCATGTGGATCCGGAACCCAGACTCCAGAACACATACTTCAGGACTGCCCAACATACAAAGAGCAAAGACAGCAGACCTGGCCAGAGGATACAGACTTGAGGCAAAAGCTATGGGGCAGCCGCTCTGACCTGGAGAAGACAGTGGACTTCGTCTTGATGACAGGTCTGATGGTATAGCTTGACCACATGCTGAACGCAGAAGAAGAAGAAGACCAAGCGAGATTGAAGAAAGTGTGTCCATTCTGGAAAGATCTGAATAATTCATAAACAACAATTATGCGGGGCACTGAGTATCAATATTCTCTCTGTGCAAGTGAGTGGCAGCGCAGGTAATTTTAAAGTACTTCTCATGAAATATACCACCAGCGCACATAAAGAAGGAAGGGAATTTTTTGAGTTAGTATAGACCTCCATACAGAATTATTCATCTCTCACACATCTTCATATCTGCTTGCTTGGGGAGAAAATTAGAGGGAACATTGCTGAGTATATACACTCTTAGTTAGTTGATAAGCTGATCACGTATGGAAATGTCCTATACTGTGGTGATGGTTTCTAATCTTCTTCAGCGTTCATCCTCAAACTCTTGCTAGTTCTCTCTTGTATTACGACAGTGGTCCTACTGGATTTCCAGCAGGATGTTGTCCAGGGAATGGAAGTGCATTCTTTCATCGTTTTATTTCTGCCAATGGCCCAACACATCACATCTGTCTTCAGCGATGGTTCCTAACCAATAATCATGTGTAGGAAGGCCACATCATGAAAGGATCAAGTACGACCTGTCAGAGTACACCACTGACACAAGAGAAAGAATTTTAGTGGTCTGTTGGAGACATTCTTTAATGTGAAGAGCGTATGTGATAATGATGAAAATATTTATTAAACAGCCAATCAAGTTGCTTGTTCATAGTCGTTAAGCTATTTGTTTTGTGCTGAGGAGGTCGTGGATTGAAATCCTGCTCGCGACATCTTGCTTTTAAAGTAATACAGTGGAGTCCTGTTATAACAATTTGGTCTAGACTGACAAAATATATGTGTATATAAAATATACATACAAAATATATATGCATGCCTGAGCGTTTCATACCCAGAACAATCTTGAAGTATATGCTTGGTACTCTGTGCTGCCTGCCCACATGTACACATGGTCGTGTTGCCAATCTTGAACTTTGTGTACATGTGACTACGGAGTCGGTTGTGTCCTGTTCTGAGGCATAGAATTACAAATTTTTCTGATCTATTCATAATGTGATAGTCATCTTGTGTTAGTGTTTGTGGCTTTCTTATTGACTTGATCATCTGTTTTTTTCTGATGGTAGGTGATTAGTACATCTGGTTGGCCTTCGGCAGCACCTTCCTTAGCCAGTTGGTCTGCTTTTTCATTTCCTGGTATTTCACAGTGAGAGGGTATCCACTGCATAGTTACCCTATACTAGAAAGACTGTTCATTAAGTAGTTTTTACAAGTCTGTTAGTTTTCCAGACTGGAGAACTTGAAGCACTGACCTTGCATCTGTCAGAAATGTCACGGGCTGTGGGCCAGGATTGGAGTTCTGCAGTTTTTCAGTTGCTACCCTAATTACCTGAATTTCTGCATCATAATTATTGCAGAATTTCCCTGATGGTGTTCTGATCGTATCTCTAGACTTGTGTGGATATTCTATATATACACCTGCACCTCCATTCCTCACTGCATTCTGTGCTGACCCATCTGTATATACTCTGACCCATATATCTTGTGGATATTACTCGTCCAGGATACTGAGGGTGACTGTCCTTCGCTGCACACTGTTCGGTTCATCCTCGCTTAGTATTCCTTTCACGTGGGTCTGAATGTATATTGGCATTCCATACCTTTCACTCCAAGGGGTTTGCTCTGGTACAGACCTTAAGGGGCTGTCAGCTTCAGGTAGGTCTGTAAGTTGTCTATGGAGTCATTTAGCTTGGTGGATAAAGCTGCTTCTTTTCAGTTGCACCATTGCTAGATTTTGGAATCTTTCCTTTATTGGATGACTTGGCATCGTCAAGTTTTTGCATGCTTCCAATTTTCTGCATCTCTACTATGGGTGTTGATTTCATTGCTCCCAGCATTATCCTAAGCGTCTGGTTTTGTACTTTTATCTAGTTCTTGTAATGTGGTGTTTGTACAGGACACAGCACAGTTGAACCATATTCCAAGTGTGTGTCTTATGCTTTGCCGGTACACTTTACGGAGTATATTCCCACTGGCACCCCATGTGGTTCCACTTAGTTTTCTCAGGATAGCTAACCTCCTCCTGGCGTTTGTTGATGCTTTGTTTTTGTGCTTCTTCCATGTCAGCTTGTCACCAAAAGTAACTCGGAGGTATGTGGATTGTTTGTCTTCTTTCAAAAGCTCTCCATCTTGATAACACTGACTTTTGTTTTGGTGAGAGGGTAAAGAGTGTAGTGCTGCACTTATCTGTGTTAACGCTGACACAAACTTCTATTTGCCCATAAGAGCCATCAATAGCTCTTTGTATTTGTTTAGTGGTGACTGTCGCATGTTCTTTTGTGCATACATTGCCACTTTGATCCCATGTGGTAGTTCTGCAACTAAGCCATTGATGTAAACCAAGGAAAGTGTGGGTTACAGGACTCCTCCCTGGGAGACTGCATGACACAGCAGGACTTTTTTGCTGTTGCGACCAACATAAATGTACCCTGGCTCTTCTGTTCTGCAGGTATGCTTTTACCCATTTGTACATTCTTGAGCTATCCATGCAATTTCGCAATTTCTTTAAGAGTCCTTCTTTCCAAACCTTGTCAAATGTTTTCCTGAGGTCTATCAATGCTGCTAGTACCAGTTTCTTATCTTGGAAGGTGTCCTCAATATCTTGAGAGAGGTAGGTTGCCTGATCTTCAGTAGAGTAGCACTGTCTGAAGCCTGCTTGCTGCAATACCAGATTTTAACTTTCAAAGTATCACTGCATCCTAAGATTGATAATGCGTTCCATTGGTTTGCATAAACAGCTTATGAGGCTGATGGGCCTGTAGTTGGAAACTGATACAATAAATATAATTGCGAATTGTGGAAAGTGTTGCTATATAGGAAAATTTGTTATAAAAGCATGAATTATAGAGGGATTCTACTGTTTTTCCCCCGTTTTTTTTACATCTCTGGAGATTATAGCTTGAAGCTATGAAGTTATGTGTAATGGGTGGTGCTCTCAGCAGCTTTAATGAGTGGTGCTCTCAGCAGATGTAATGAGTGGTTCTCTGCAGGTATAATGAGTGGTACTCTCTGCAGGTGTAATGAGTGGTACTCTCTGCAGGTGTAATAAGTGGTACTCAGCTGGCGTAATTAGTGATACTCTTGGCATGTGGTGTTCCGCTTTGATAAGAGGGAAGGAGTATGTACAGGGTAACCTGTGTATAATGAAATACATTTTCTACGTCTTTTTTGTGAGGAGCATGGTAGTCTGGTTGATAGTGAGCTTGCTTACTATCTTTGGGTTACAGCATGCCAGGTTTGAAACTGCGTCAGACTAAAAAATTAATTCAGGTCGTGACTTCTTGCATGACATGACCGCTCTCTAATCAACCCAACTGTAAATGGGCACCTGATGCATGAGTTATGGAAGGTAAAGACATCGAAAAGGACATGGCCACCCCACCTAATAGTTGCTTCGGCTTAGTACATGTAGAGCTCATCTACATCCCCAATGGCAGGTTGCTATCATGTAACCTACCTTTACATTTTTTGCTTGTTAGACTTCCACCAGAAGTTGTGCCGGTAATTATTTTCTTATTTATTGTTTCTGCAGATGAATCCCCGGAAGACCTATCCATACAGCCTGTAGATTCTCTGCCAATTTTGACAGAGAATATGTCTCCAAGACCAGAACGTCTTCCCTGTCTGGATCTATCAGATACAGATGTAGATATCGCAGATACTTCTCACTCGAACAGGCCAAAACCAGTGATTGTGTTTGATGCCTCAAAATATTCACCACACGGGGCTGAGCTGGATGTTAAGGTTGAATATGAAGATTCACCGGCTAGAGTGATCTGCCATAATCCTGCAAAGTTGGAGCGATCTTTTCTGGAAGAGAGACGAGCAATGAATCGTTCCAGTGGTGATAGTCCTAACTGGCATGTCAGAGTTGACAGGTTGAAGAATGTTAGTGATTTTTCTCAGAGATTTGAGAAACTCAACCAAAGCCATTTATTGAATGACATGGAAACCGTGATAGCTGCAAGCAATAGACCATATTATACATCTAGTCATACCTCGCATAGAATAGGATCAAACGATCCTTCTGGAGATTATATCTCACAAAAGAATCGGGGGATCATTGCAGAAATTCTAGCTCAGGAACTGGGCAGTAGTAATGTTGAGGCAATTTCTCTTCATAGTGAAACCAGCCCATTATCTTCCCATTTTCTAACACCTTTTTCTGGCACACCCCAGCATAAATCTGAGACCAGGTTTAGTGAATCACCTCCACTGTCTTACAAATCTTATCTGCAGGCAGACAATTCCATTAAGTTAGGGTCTTCACAAAATAGACAGAAGAAGAAAAATGAAAATTTAACAAATAGGACGCCTTCATCATTTCCTCAACCAATATTTGATGATGTGTCTGATGCTTCTGCTGACATTGTCCCAGTGAAAGAAGCGGCGCTGACAGGTGATCAGGAGTCTGATTCAGATACTTATTCTTTGCGTGAATATGTAACACCAAAAAAATCCACTAACAAACAAGTTGAGTTTGATAAGAAAGGTGCAGTTTCATCACAAGATGGGCAGAATAGTAATCAGATTGAAACATCTCAGTCAGTCAAAAAGAAAACAATGAGAAAAGTACAGTCGCGTTACATGCTAGCACAAACAAATAATTCCATATTAATGCCTTCTAAGAATATAAATACTGAACCGCATTTGTTTAAATCTAGTTTGAAATCGCACACATTCGGTGCTGCTTCTAATAGATACTTACAGGAGAAACAGAACTTTGATGTGAAGAAGTCACGCACATTCAGCACTGCATCAATGAAACATTCAAGGGAGAAGCAAAGTGCGGAGGTTAGAACAGATGTAAGATTAAAGAAATCTCTCAAAGGAAAAACACACAGGAACACTAATACTTTACCTGCAAAACCTACAAGTATCCAGACACAACATCCAGTTATGATCATGCCTATGCAAAGTTTTGCAAGGAGTGACAGCCCACAAGAAGCTGTAAGATCAGAGTTTCCAAATAAGCAACATAAAACTTCTACTCCCACGCACGATCAAACATGCCACTTATCCCAGGAAATCGATGCTTCAGCCATACATTCCATGTCAACAATGTCTATAAACACAAGTGTCATTAATTATCCCCGTGGTCTGTCAAACATGGAGAAAGGAGATGGCCACCATATAACATCTGAAAAAACCTCCAACAGAAAAATTATAAACAGACCTACAATTGACCACATGGTCAATAACACAGCAGATGGATCCCCTATATCTCAGCTGCAGCTCGATCTATTATACAGTAGGTATATCCAATGGGCATTCTTGAACAGCAAGGCCAAGAAAGCTCTCCAAACTCAGGAACAAGACGCTCTTTCACAAATAAACAGTCTCTGGCAGTTAGTCATGTCTACAAGAGAAGAGTGCACACAACTTAAAATGGATGTTACTCGGTTAAAAAGGTTAAATTTACTGGACAGCATCCTCGATAAGATGGAGCCAGACTTAGAATCTCTGACTTCATTGATTCCGCACCTCGAAGAAGACTACTCAAGATTAGGCTTGGCATTGGATACAACTAGACATCAACTTCCAACCAAAGACATTTATATTCCGCCAGCCCAAAAAGATGTCTATGAGGAAAAGTTGGATGCAGAGCTCACAGAATCAGAGCATATTCTGGCTGAGATCAGTAACCTGATATCGGAGAAATCATTGCCTTTAAGTCAGTATATGAACAGTATTGAAGATATAGATACAAATGTGTCAGCTATATATGAAGAGCTGCAGACTTCACAACAGGATGTAGCCAACCTTCATAGACTGACAACACGCCTCACCTCACTTTGTGTACAAGACATGCAAATACAGTAAATCTTTTGTGAGAAATTGATTAGGAGCCAGCATAACCATGGATTAAGGGGAATTCCCATAAATTATATGCATGTCATTCTGTAATTCATCAAGAGTATAAGTTCTGCCCAAGTCAGTTGGTGTTTGTAGTGAGATCTTTCCAGAGAAAAGGCACTTCCTCCCATTTCTGTAATTCCTCTGTCCATGTACATTATCTCTGTCAACATCCTCTTCATTGTTTTGTTGTGTCTCCATGACTGATATAATTAACTCACACTCTTGCTTCTCATTGATTTACCATTCACTATAGTTTACTGTGGTTTGGAGATGTAACAAGACGACCTACTTTCTAAAATTATTCTGCAACGAACAGTTGAAAGTGTGAGGACAAAGAAAATCCTGGATTGACAACATCAGTGGATTGTCTGATCATGATTTCTCTAGTCGTTTGAATGACTGAGGGTAGAGGTGTTTGGAGTGCTTCTTGTACTAACATCTCCATTGTGGCACCCATTCAACCATAATGGGTTATGAGTATTATGATTAATATTATTATAGCTTGCAGGCTACACAGAGGACTTTGTGATTAGCACAGGAGTAAAGCAGGGATGTGTATTATCCCCACTACTTTTTATTACATACATGGACCATATAAACAAAACAGCAAATTCTAATGAAGCAAATGAACTGCTTTTTGCAGATGACCAGGTTTTATTCCACAACAGCATTAAAAACTTGCAAGACCACCTAAACACAATAGACACAGCAGGCAAGCAATTTGGAATGAAAATCAACATAGACAAAACAGAAGTAATGAATATTGCAAGAGAAAAGGAGAACATCAACATACAGATAAATAATAAACAACTAAAACAAGTAGATGAATTCAAATATCTGGGCAGCACATTGAGATATGACAACAAACAAGAAGCAGAAATAAACGCAAGATGTAATAAGGCCTGTCAGATCATTGGTCAATTAACACCTTTACTAAGAAACAAAGATATTACACTAGAAACAAAGAAAGCGCTTTTCAACACCATTTTCTTACCAACATTGTGTTATCAGTGTCAAACTTGGACATTAGATTCTAGAACAATACATAAGATTAACACCACTGAAATGAAATGTGTGAGACGCATGATTGGAGTTAGCTTGAGAGACAAAATCAGGAATGAAGCACTAAGGAAACAATTAGGGATCAAACCAACAATAGAATACATACAGAAACAACAAGTTAAATGGTACGGCCACATAACCAGACAGAAAAAGCAAAGTATTATCCAAAAAACACTTAACAAACGATACGAAAACAGTCGATCTATTGGACGCCCTTGTAAAAGGTGGATAGATAGTGTATTAGAGACACTCGGAAATATAACAGCAGAGGAGGCAAATAGAAGGGCAAAAGACCGTACACTCACTCTCCCCTCAACACCGAAAGGTACATGAGGACAGAAAGAAGAAGATTATTATAGCTTTGCTCGCCAATGATTCAGCTCTTTCTTTGCTTCTGACTTCCGCATGACCTGAATAGTAGATTTATGTGATGCTTGAGCGTTGCTGAAAACAATGATCTATTTGTTTCTTTTGTGCTTATTTAATCTTGCGCTGCATACTCTAGGAGTCTGATAGAATCACTGTGGTTGTTGGGTGGGTTATGTCATCTGCTAAGTGAGAACTACCTCTCAATTTCCATTCTCATGCTTAATGTTGTGTGGGACAGGCAGCTGATTTCTCGGTACAGGTTAAGCAAATGTGGCTTCATCACGCGATTAGTCCAACTTTTAAATATTATGCGTAGTTTCATTCAGATTTGGTGATCTAGCTGACCTTGGATTAAAAAGTTGCTAGGTATGCTTCAAACTACACACTGAGAGTGCCTCCCCTCGTGTACCCCTGGCAGGATCATCCAAGGCTCGGGGTGGGGGGGTGCGCTCTCAATGTGTAGCGGACAGATAAAAGTTTCCGCAAGTAGACTTAGCTTTTGTGAAATGCATCCTTGTCTATATTTCATTCGTTAAATAATGTATGTATTTGTTTAGTTAAAAAAAAGGCCACATTTGCTTAGCCTGTACTGATTTCTCCACCACTTCTTTTCCATTTTGACAGGTGACAAAACCTCCTCCATACAGTATTTATTAATTAATTTTATTACTGAGATTATTTGTTAATATAATTCTATCTTAAAACCCTAAGTACTGCTAAGTGAGCTCTTGTATCATTCTCTCAATTCTGATTACAGCCAAATCACAACACTCTATTCCTATATGTATCACATTTGTCAGTCAATAATAAGTAAGACTGCTGCACAACTGGATACCCGGTCACAATATTATTTTACGTAAAACACAAGCTTGATTAACTTTACAGTGAACACGCACACACACACACACACACACACAGAGAGACAGAGACAGAGAGATATTGAAACTGTCTTGTATACTGTTATTTGTATTTTTTTGTATGCATACGTTATAGTCTGTATGTTCATTATAAAGCTGGTCGACCTTGTGTGTTTTATGTAGAAACATAAGGGCTTCTCTTTGTTTATTTCCACCCATGCATATCCTCTTCTTGCTTCTGCTATCCAAGAACTTCCTCGTCTGATATGCCTTCCTTTTGTATTGTCAGAAAGTAAACAAGCATTTTACAAGACTGCATGTACAGTGAACTTCCTATTTGCTTCAATTAATTTTTTAAAGTAGATGGAACTGCAGCAAAACTATTTGCAGACAGGTGAAAATTGGAAATACGTAGTGATAAAGTTTTGAGATTCACTGGAAGCACAGGAAAACACAAATCTACATTTCCACTAAAAAGTATTTATCAAGAACACAACATAGCACATAATAAGTAGAGGATGGCATTATTATGCTGGGAAGTATGTATTTTCTATTCAAGACCAGAAAATAACTGGTACAACACCTAGAAGGTAGGTTTGTATCTATGCACTGCCATGAGGCATTTCAGTTATGATAGGGTTTACTGTGCTCATTTCCCACCAACCACTTCCTTCTGGTTTATGCAGAACTTCTCTGTGGCTTTAACTCTTGTAACTAAATATTCACTGCAAAATCATGTCCTAAGTCACTGTCTTTAATGATAAGCTTCAGCCACAGGAAAATTGTAGTCTCCTCTCTCTCCCTCCCCCTTGCTGCTGAGCAGTACATCTCTGGCTTCTCCAAAACGGCCATGTCTGTGATCATGATACTGGATGGGAATGAATATAATAATTGGTAAATGCAATCATTCCGAAACTGGGTCTGCTGCTCTGAAAGGCTCAAAAAGCGCAGTTCTGCTGTAAAACTAATAGTATGTGAAATGGGCGGTGCTCTCAGCAGCTTTAATGACTGCATTAATAGAAATACACAATGTATTTCACACTCTCCTGCTGATATCACCAGAAATATGGGCTGATTATTTGACAGCAAATTCAGAAGGTAATACAGTGTAATCCCTGTATAGTGCATTCTTTTATAACAAATTTCCCTACCTATATAACAACACTTTTTAAAATCCCTAATTATATTTATTATATAATGTACAGTATATAATGAAATTCTATTAATACATACATATGTTGTCGGTACGGACCAAGTTGTTATAACGGGATTCCGCTGTACCAAAAATGGAGGGGCTGGTAAATATATACTAATTGACAGTATCTTCTTCTGTGTTTACTCTCTTATAACTACCAACAAATAAATTGTGTGGTTTCTGCCAGAGAGCATGATTACGTTGAGCTGCTAGTTCCACAGTTTAACTGTGTTATTTGCACCTCGATTGGCTCACTCTGAGGTCTAACACATCTGTTTTGGTCATGCCATTAATTCAGGTATTGGGCTTCCCTAACCTGTCTGTCGACGGGCGGTGGGTGTGTAATGACTTTTGCTGAGATGATTATCGTTCATGTCTATCTCACACGATGCGTTCTGCAGCTGAACTTGCCTTGTGTAATTAGACATTTTGCATCTTTGCCCATTGGGTACTGATCCTTTTCTCATCCTTGAGCCTGGTTCCAGTTTAGGAAGAACTCAACAGAAGATTTTGACCCAGGCTCTTTCGCTTCTTAGCCGATGTGTTGTTCACCGATATTGTTAATAGTCTAAGTCACAACACGAGTTTGGGAGCAAGGCATGTTCTCGAGCAGAATGACCTTGTCCCATTTGTGCCTGTGCCTTTCGCTTACTGAACCCGTTCTCTCCATGAGCATGTTTCTGGTATAGGAAAGCTCGACAATAGTGTATGACCAGGACATCTTTCTTTGCCGGGCGTCCATGGTTGGGTCTCTGCCCGAAAGGAGCACCGGTAACTAGAAGCTTGTCTCGAGCTGACAGAAGTTGTAGTTCTGATTTCCTTGGAATGTTTTCCCTTTCTATTTGCACATGGCGTAGGTGCTGTGCTGGCCTCTCATTGTACTCAGTATGTTATCTTTTCGTCTCTCGCCATGCATCTGCCTTTTCATGTCAGTTGCATTGGCTGCCCCTCCAATGCTTGGATCGGACTGACTAGCGTCACTGTGTATCGACAGTGCCACTGAATGTGGTGGTGTTGGAGATGTTGACTGTCTCTTTGCAGTAAAATCTCATTCCGTCTGCAGCTTCCCCACTCCCAGACACAGTCTAAAATTGTTTGCCAGGAATACAGTAAGAGCAGCTGTACTTCTGTTTCCAGGATGCACCACGAGAAGGTACTTTTAGGATCTTGGTTATCAGCTAACAATGGGTCAGCACGAGAGCAATGCGAGACCTTTAGTGCCCCAGTTGGTAGTATAATTATATCCCTGTTTACTTTTTTGTAAAACAACTAAGATATTGAAAATATGTTGTTTTTTTTTACTGTAAAATTTGTTATGATCATGTTTCAATATTTTGATCATCATCTTTGCACACCGAATATGTCCATCTGTGGTCAGATCTCTCAGAATGTAGTGCATGATGGTTTCCGTTCATTGTTGATTGAGTATATTCTTGTTGAAAATTTAGTTTGAGTTTGCATGTTCTTAATAATGGGGGGGGGGGTGAAGTAACATTTCCTCGTCCCATAGAGGGTCAAAGTGACCTATAGCCATGCTGAAGTTGAACATGTCAGGCTGAATGACGGAGATATCAGTATTAAGATATAAACCATGATAAAACAATCCTTTCTCTGGACAACTTTCTTATAATCTGCAGGAGTTTGAGATTAAACGAAGGCAAATTTCATAAGTCCTTTCTTGTCTCTTTATATTCCTTTGTGCCTTGCAGCATCAAGATTAGAAGAGTTCTCTGGAGATGGCTTTTTTTGTGTGCTTCATATATGCTTGTTTTTGTTGACTCTTATTTCTGTCATCCATCATCTGCATGGTCTGCCCCTGGCTTTGTAACCATTGTGCCTGTATAGTAATGCTTTTTGAGGGACACTGTCCGACGAAAGTCTGGAAGCATGGGAAAACCATGTCTCACAAGTCTCTATTCACAATTCAGAAGTGTCTGCAGGAAATCAAAGAACATCGTTGAGATGTTGCAGATGATCCACAGTTAGAGTATCTCATCTGCCTTTTTACAGAAGAAGAAGAAGAGTATCTCATCTGCCTTTTTTATATTAAAGTATACTACCATAAATCCAGCCGCAGGCATCTTGTGCATCTGGACCATTCAGAAAGCAATGGCAAAATACTGAAAGGGTCTATGACATACCACTATGTAATGTTGCATTTCTAATGTGCTTCAGTGTATTATTAGATCTATTGCAGTATTATATAGTGTAGTGGTTAAGTGATTTACATTGTGTTCAAGAACTCACAGGTTTGAGTCTTGCTTGCATAGTTATTCTTTTTCTAGATCCCTGGTGATTATCAGTTGCGGAGTTACATACAATGAGTGAGACTCTTGGCAGATGAGGTGCCACTTTTTTTTAGAATGATGGAGTGCATTAGATGATAACCTATGGTTGCTATGGTAACCAGAGCATAATGAGGTCACTCTTCTATCCCCCCATGTACACCCTTTAAAAATGTGAAAATATCATTTAAGATTAATACAGGATTTATTCAAATATTGCTGTGTATGTTCTTGCTAGATTGATATCAATACAGGATTAATCCAAATATTACGAGTATATTTATGTTAGAGATTTAACTGTATTGTTATTGTTTATTGTTGAAATACTGCTGAATAAACAAATTTGAGATAAATGGATGTTATGTTTTTAAGTGTTTAGGCTGTGTAGTTTAAGTGTTTATGTCGTGTAGTTTAAGTGTTTATGCTTATAGTTTAAGTGTTTATGTCGTGTAGTTTAAGTGTTTATGCTTATAGTTTAAGTGTTTATGTCGTGTAGTTTAAGTGTTTATGCTTATAGTTTAAGTGTTTATGCTTATAGTTTAAGTGTTTATGCTTATAGTTTAAGTGTTTATGCCGTGTAGTTTAAGTGTTTATGCTTATAGTTTAAGTGTTTATGCCGTGTAGTTTGTGTTTATGCTTATAGTTTAAGTATTTATGCAGTGTAATTTAATGTTTATGCTTGTAGTTTAAGTGTTTATGCCGTGTAGTATTCTGATAGACAGTTTCTCTCACCATGGAAACATAAATATGTATCACAGACTTCACATCTGACTTGAATTTTTCTCTCTACTTTTGATTTGCTCCAACGGAGCTTACAATTTATCTGTGTAAATACCTGCTCCATTGCACTGCAAAAATAAGTTGTCTCTTTTCCTTTAACTGGTACCATCATTATATTACTCTATTTTTCCTAATTCCTCTTGTGATATTTAACTGACTATATCTATTCAATATTTTTAAAGCATGTACATCTGGATTCCTTCATGTACAATCTTGGAGCAATATACAGTTGAATCACTCTATAATCTTTTTATAACACATTTCTCTATATAAGAACATTTTTTTCAAAATCCCCAATTATATTTATTGTTTGTAATGCACAGAGCGAATATCTGTTATTGCATACATATTTTGTTGGTCCTGACCATGTTGTTATAATGAGATTTGACTGTTGATAGTATCTATTCAAATGAAAACTGAAAGGCAGATCATAAATTCAATCTTCATACCAACATTGTGTTACAAATGTCAGACATGGACACTATTAAGGAACAAGAGAGAAGGCTTACTATGTGTGAAATGAGATATCTAAGATGCCCATCAAACAGAAAAAGAAAGCATATGAGGATTGAAGGAGTTCATCAAGGATCAGTTCCTACTGTCTCCAACTTGTTATTGTGTTCATCGATGATCACATTTCTTAGCTGCCATATGGTGTAGGAGCAGCCACGTAAGCCTATACTTGGTGTAGGAGCAGCCACGCAGGCCTATAATTGGTGTATGAGCAGCCACGTAAGCCTATACTTGGTGTAGGAGCAGCCACGCAGGCCTATACTTGGTGTAGGAGCAGCCACGTAGGCCTATACTTGGTGTAGGAGCAGCCACGTAGGCCTATACTTGGTGTAGGAGCAGCCACGTAGGCCTATACTTGGTGTAGGAGCAGCCACGTAGGCCTATACTTGGTGTAGGAGCAGCCACGTAGGCCTATACTTGGTGGTGTGTGTAGAACATCTAAAGATCGCCAATAAGGCAGCGAACAACAAAGCACGATGGGAAAAGAAATGGATGGTAAAGATCATTCTGAAACGTTCTGGACAACACTCTTCACGCTCTCAAATAAGGACAAAGCAGGAGAGATAAAAACTTGGAATAACACGTATCCAAACAGAAGACCGATGTACCTGGGCAGGACACTAGATAAGAGATTGACATGGAGGCCTCACAATGTGAAAATAGAAGCAAAAAAAAAAAAAACAACTTGCGATCATGAGAGATAAGCTTTGGGGGGGGGGGGTGTTTGGAATGAAGCGAAATTAAAAGATGTATATACAGGTGTAATTAGACCAGTACTACAATACTCATGTGATCAACATCATGTGCTTCAGACGCCAATTCCCATCTGCAGTATCTCAACAAGGTATATAATGAAGCACTTTGTTTTATCACAGTTGTTATGAAGACCTCTCCCATAAACGAAATAGAAAAAGTACAGACGTTATCTCATTACCATACAGACGGGACACTAAGACCATGATCTGTGCAGAAAAGTACAAGAGCTTACCAGCACTCTGGGGGTGACACCGGTATCCCAAGTTTTGAAAATACCGGCCTATAAACGAATGCTTCAAAATACCGGGATTTAATATTTATGAAAACCGCATTTTTTGAAATTGTCTTTATTTCATTTTCCAAAAATATACAACCCCCCCCCCCCCCAATATTTTAAGTTTCTAATTGTAACTTTCCATGTCGAATTTAAAGCAAAAAATGCCAATAATTTAAGGGATGTGCGAACTCTAACACCACGTGTATCTTGTTGAGACAAGACCGATGTACTAGATCTATGTTTCATTTGTAAAGAAGCATGATTTTTGTTTTTATATCTTGCGTGTGTTAGTGTCGAGTGACATGAGTCGCGACGTGAATTTACAGGACTGGTAAGTAGGCCTACATTTTTTTCATATGACAAATAATTAGGTATAGTCGAATGGAGATCGAGTTTTCACGTACATTAATAAATAGTTTATATGTAACATGAATTATAAGAAAATAATAACACGTTGCATTCGAATCATGGGATAAACTTTTTATAACAAAAATGTTTGATTACTTGAATTCCTTAATTGGTGCTACAATACCTAATATATTACAAACTTTGACTAAATCCATATTTTTATAATCAAATCCCTTAAGTTTAAGACATGGAAATATTATGTTACTTCTATTTTGTGATAAAAATATTAATAGATCACTTTATAATTGATTTTATTTTTTATATACAATAATAGGGCCTACTCGAGCTAGTTAGTCATCGGATTATCATCACTGCAAACTGGACACGTCTAGGACATCGCTCTGTTCCTGAGTGTATCCGCTGTTACACTTCTGCTGACAGTACAATACTCGAGTTATTGTGTCCCAGGCTAAATAGCCCAGTGTTTCTGAACTGTATCTAGCCTATCGTTTACATGAACATTTAAATATTTAAAAAAAAAGTTATACATGGACAATTCGATTTAAATAAAAGCAAACTAAATACCGTTCGCACACAGCTCAACCAACCAAATGCCATGCTGAGTGGCGTAGGCGATCTTGCTTCTTCACATCTCTGTCTCTTGTGCTGTTAATAAGTTCAGTTAGTGAAATCTTTTGTTGTCACAGTGACAACACATCCAGAAATTTTTCTCTTTGTCTTCCTCTTACTATCCTCCCCCTTTGATATATTTCCGACGAAGTTTTCTAATCACATACCCTGAAAATCTTGATTGTCTGCTTCTAACTTTTGATATAATATGTCGTTTTACTTCAGCATCTCCCTAGAAGGAAGGGGGGATAACCGACCCCTACCAGTAGCGTCCACTGGTTGCCTATAGCTGAAAAACCTCTATAGCTGCTCCGGTGTTGCTGACTACGAGGACGGGACATGGCATCCCCACTGAAATACCCCATGCGTCCAGTGACTGGCAGCATGAAGCGAGTATGAGCAGGTATAAGCTCACAGATTACTAGAGTGGAGTCACTGACACCACACCAGGGACGAACCAATGGGGGGGGGGGGAGGAGGTTGGGACAAAGGTAGGGTAGGTTTAGAGGGTTGTGTATGGCAAGGTTTAGAGGGTTGTGTGTGGCAAGGTTTAGAGGGTTGTGTGTGGCAATGTTTAGAGGGTTGTGAATTATGGATTTTGAAACAACAGAGAGGAATACTTTTAAATCTTCATCCTTGAGTGAGAGGTGCCTTAGATCACTATCCCTGAGTGAGAGGTGCCTTAGATCATAAGAAATAAACCACAGAGGAAGGATAATGACTCCCTGGCAACACAAAAATTACACTAGGAGAGAGAAACTCTGACTTCACACCCCGGGTAGATGGTGTCCGTTGACTCTGGTAGTCAAGCTGTCTAGGAGAAGGACATGTCCAAAATGAAATATCCACTGCTCTGTGGACAATCTTTTTATTTTATATGTCAAATAAAAGGTTGCAGCGATTCGTTGTGGCGCTTCATCTGTGGAATCCCGTCAGGCGGATGATGTGCCTACCTTTTTTTCCTAGAAAAAAAATAGAATTGTGAAAGTGTGGATCAACTGAAAACCAGATCACACTAATTGCCCAGGAAGTAGAAGATGCTTTCCAGGGAAAAAAATCAGACACCAGTGTCGTGGTAGACATGGAAAAAGCCTTTGATTGTATGTGAAGAAATGGACTCCTCCTTAAAATACAACAAAACAAAGTGACCAGGGGCATGCATTGCTGGATAAAACACTACCTGCACAAGAGAAAGGCAGCAGTAAAGTTTTAAATAGGGCACAACATTAAAAAAAAAAAAACTTTTCAAGCATGGAGTACCAGAAGGAGGTTTTTTATCGTCCACTTTATTTCTTTTTTTAAATGAACGACACTGTCCAAATCCTCTCTCGTAAAGTAAACGTTGCATTGGATGCAAACGATCTGACAATACGGTGCAATCAAGAGAATGTAGGCACAACAAAAATAAGGTTACAGGAAACTATGGACAACATGGCCAATTGGACAGACTAATTGGCCATGTCTGTCAATGTCCAAAAGACTACCTATACCATCTCCACATGTCCACCAAACTATAGAAAATGGTACTAACCATAGATGGTCAAACATTGTCAAAAGATAAGACACCCACATACCTATTTTTACTCAGTCTATTTTGACCCAAGACTTACATGGAAACAGCGATTTTGTCAAGGCATTCAAACTGTGCACTCAAGAACTATCAAGTCTTTCGTATGACAAACAGTCATGATATTTATATTTTTTCGATCGTTTTCATGTTGAATGTTTTATCTGCATATTATTCACTGATCATGTTCTACTTATTAGCATAACTGCTGTTTTATCAATGTTGATCGATGGAAACTGTCGTGCAGGGCGCTTATGTAGTACACAAGTATTACCAAAAAAATAGAAAAGTGATACTTGCGTTACATGGTCTGATCGTGCTGACATCCCGTTTTATATTTTGTTGGTTGTGAATTTTTGTAATTTAATGATTTCAATGACCTTCATAATTATTGGAAGCGATTTATCCACGTTGTATATTTGCAGGACTAGAGATTATGGTATTGAAAAAGGGTAAAAAAAATGGTCGCTTGGTGAGGCTGTTTAGTCTGTTGTTGCCTGTTCTGATACGGAAGATGGTAGCCTGCTCCGCTTTGTTAAGATAGTGATGGTGTTTTCAACATGATGAAAAACAATGTAATAAACAATAATAAAACGATGACAATGAAGAAGCCAAATACGACGAGGATTAACGAGACAGGACGACAAAATAGCAAAACAACAAGAACTGGTATATGGAAGCAAATACGTTTTTATTAAAACACAAACGAAACATTGGAACAAACAAATTGAAATATTATTTCGCTAACTATATAATCCTATAGTAGAATAGTACTTCCGGTGAGAACCAAAAAAATCATCAAACAAGAAAAACTTTAATAGAAATGCAAATGAGTTTTAATAAGACAAGTATAAGATATATCTCTATGTTACATAGTCATTCAAGTGAGATATTTTCTCTAGAATTTTGTCTTCTTTATGCATGTTCTGAATTTCTCACATTTCTGAGCGAATTGCTGCTCCCTAGGGTATGTTTAAAACATGTGAAATATATCTTAACCATGGTCGTCTTGGGTGATCCTTACACATGTTACCATCAACAATACCTTCCTTTAATAATTTATTCACGCTGTTATGTTTCTTTTATATGTCCAGAAAATTTCAGCTTTTTTGTTATAAAATTGTGATGGAGATAACCATCTTGTACGATTAGTGTTATCACTTATTGTTTAATATTTTTCCTTGTCCTTGTTCATGTAAATTCTCCGTCCCACTATTATATTCAATGTTCATGTTTCAAGTCGGAAAAATTATGCTGCAGTTTCACACTACTTAAAATATGCGAAACATACAACATGGTAAAATAACTGCAACAAAACAGTAATCAACAGACGAGATTTAGAGCAAGATATGAAAACATGCTTGCTCTATTCAAGTGTAATTTATTTACCTGTTACTGTCACGTTTGTCAAGGTAGCCAGGAATTGAGAATACATAGGAAGTATTTTTTCTCTGGGGTAGGGCACTATAGTTGACTTCAAATCTATGTGTAGAATTTGAGGACTTGTAACAGTGTACTGATCCCACTTTATCTCTATGCCTTCCTCAACTACCTTCGTCGCAGAGGGGTTACCGAACTTCGCGAAATTTGTCCACAACGTTTGGATTTTATCTCCGACGGCGACGTCTTCAGGTGGAGTTAGCGCTGCAATTGTTCCAACTTGATCATCAGCAAATAAGAGATGAACATCAGCAGAATGTAAAACTCCCCACCAAGCAGGACCTGCGCTTTGAAAATTCAGAATTGATTTTGCCCTATAATCTAACTGATACACGTAGTGGCTGTAGCCATCTCCACCATTCGCAAGATATTTTTCCAACTCCAAGACTTCTGACGCACCAAAAAATATGTCTCTTAATGCGGCAACGAGACCTGTTCTTATTGCCAAAGGATTTGTTTCATTCCCTATATAAACTCTCTCAGCAGCATCTAGTGCCTGATTTCGTGAATCATTAGAGATTTGGTATATTGCGAATGTTCCAACAAAGTTAGTTCTGAACTCGTCTCGTGTAAGTCCATTGTTGTCAGGATCTTGAATACTATTGGACCATTCCCCAGAGTTGAACCCTCGCAATGTATCAACCTTGTTAAATAGACCGTTGTCAAGGATGTACGTGGGGTAATGAGGAAGGAAGCCAAATTTGGTTTCTACCCGAGGAGTTGCGATGATTCTAATGCCGAGCTGATTGTACACGGTATCACTAGCATTATAAACAATTTCAGCATTAACACTTCTCAAACATTTTAGAAACTTTGTGGAGTCTACGTCCACGCATCCCACAGCAGCACCTACTTGTCTTGTGTAATGTTTAATGCTGACATGTGTGGCCGGTCTCTCCACTGCCCACATACTCAAGGCAGAGCCACTTTCCATGATAGCTTTGTGAAATAAACCTTTAGCCAATGGAGATAATATCAGCAGGGAAACACTAGATGATCCGGCACTTTCTCCAAATATGGTTACCTTCCCTGGATCGCCGCCAAAAGCGTGAATGTATTTCTGTACCCATTTGAGCGCCAAGATTTGATCTAGAAGACCGTAATTTCCTGGCATAACGTCATCTTCAGTTGACGAGAAACCCAAAGCCCCAAGTCTGTAGTTAATTGTCACAACCACAACCCCTTTTCCAGCAATAGTTGATCCTTCATAGTGCACGTCGGAACTGGCGCCTATGCAGTATCCACCCCCATGAATCCAAACCATAACAGGAGCTGACCCATTGGCAGAAGGCGTGTAAACATTTAAAAACAAACAGTCTTCGGATACCACTTGGTCTGTGATTGGTGACTGCCAACATATATTTCCATACGTCAATGCGTCTCTTATGCCCTGCCAATCAGATTCTTCTTCCGGTTCAGCGAAGCGCTTGTCTCCTAGTAACAGAAAACAAAACTCAATTATAAGGACTGTACACATAACAGTTTGTGTAATTTTAAAGGGTTAACAAGGAAGTGCAATTGGCTAATGGAGTAAACCACAACATAAAAAAGAAGGGGAGTCCCTAAGACAATGGATAACGAATTAAACCATCGTCTATCACCTCCTGCAGTTCTGTTTGTTTCCAAGCTTATTAGAATTGTCTTTTCTTTATAACTATTCAACAGAGGTGGATTAGTAGAAATGGTCGTCTCACGTTTTCCATAAAACCTGTCATTGTGGGCAGTCACGTGTCAAACACAGGGTCTATGTGTCAAACACAGGGACCATGTGTCAAACACAGGGACTATGTTTCAAACACAGGGACTATGTGTCAAACACAAGGAATATGTGTCTCGGAAATTGATACGGCCCTGCTTCCTGACCGTCTGTAAAGATAGAAAAACATTTTACAGAGAAGTACTTTATGATTGAATATTCCATATAGCGCAGACATACATAGTGGCTGCAACCTATTGCTCTGTTTTACTCTAAATATCATGTTTATCATCAACATTATACTCAATTACCGTGCTGTCTGATGCACTTAATTCTCAACATTATACTCAAGTACCGTGCTGTCTGATGTAATTAATTATCAACATAATACTCAAGTACCGTGTTGTCTGATATATTATATATCAACACTATACTCAAGTACCGTACTGTCCGACGTTTTTAAACATCAACATTATACTCAAGTACCGTGCTGTCTGATGTATTTAGTTATCAACATTATACTCAGGCACCGTGCTGTCTGATGTATTCAATCACTAACATTACACCTTAAGCACCGTGCTGTCTGATGTATTTAAATATCAACATTATACTTAAGTACCGTACTGTCTGATGTATTCAATCATGGTTGTTCTGAGATATATTTAGTATCTTGCATTAAGATCTTTGTTGACTCTTTGTCATTTAGTACGATATTAAACTCATTTTTTTCACGATGTCATCATCTGTCTCATTCCGCTGTTCACTACACGCTGTCTCATCCCGCTGTTCACTACACGCTGTCTCATCCCGCTGTTCACTACACGCTGTCTCATCCCGCTGTTCACTACACGCTGTCTCATCCCGCTGTTCACTACACGCTGTCTCATCCCGCTGTTCACTACACGCTGTCTCATCCCGCTGTTCACTACACGCTGTCTCATCCCGCTGTTCACTACACGCTGTCTCATCCCGCTGTTCACTACACGCTGTCTCATCCCGCTGTTCACTACACGCTGTCTCATCCCGCTGTTCACTACACGCTGTTCACTACACGTTGTCTCATCCCGCTGTTCACTACACGCTGTTCACTACACGCTGTTCACTTCACGCTGTTTCATTTCACTGTTCACTACACGCTGTCTCATCCCGCTGTTCAATACACGCTGTCTCATCCCGCTGTTCACTAAACTCTACCTTTGGAATTCTTCTTTAGTTCCCTATATCTTTGTTTGCACGATTGAGTCGATGGGCCAGTATTTCACTTTAAATTTTTCAAATGGGGACAGTTCTACCGGTAAAATAATGAAGAGTATTGTCAGGGAATGTCCAAAATAGTTGACAGTGCCGTACTAGCAAAAATAAGAAGTAATAGCAAGGATAATAATGTATTCTTGCCGCTGTTCACTAATATAGCGAAAAGATAGCAAAAATATGAAATCTAGTCAAAAAGTAACAGTTATGAAGGATATGTTCAGAGGTCTGTTCACTTGTTCCACAAGTGTACAATGGTGTAGCAGATAGTCACATCTTATGCAAATATTGATTTATTCTGTTACGTCTTGTCCTCAGACGACGTGATGGGAACTGAACCTTGTCGATTTAAGTAGCAGTCGTGGTCTTTTCTTTTACAAATATTATTCGTAGTAACCATATTTTCTAAGCACATCTTTATTATAATAAGCTGATCCAATCAAATAAAGATTGTCTATTTTTAAAATGAATAATTAATCCATCTGAATCTGAATAGCAGGAAACAAAATAATTAAATAATGGTAATATCAAAGCATAAATGTCATCCAGATTGCAACATCAAAGTAGATGGGATCAGTCTGAAGCAAGTCAACATATTCAAATATTCAGATATATTAATAACATCAGATGGAAGATGTATTAAAGATGTCAAATGTAGAATTGCCCATGCAAAAGGCAACATTTCACATGAGGAAGAAGAAGCTATGTAATATATCTTTGTCAGTTGAGATGAGAGAACGATTTATTAGAAGTTATATAGATCCAATTCTTAAGTATGGTAGTGAATCTCCGACATTCAGCAGAACAGTGAAACATTATATTGAGGCAGCAGAGATGTGGTTTTAAAGAAGAATGTTGAGAACACCATGGACAGATCTATATATTGTTTTTGTTTATGCTGTGAGGAATCGCATGATTGAATGTTGATCGGTTTTCGGGCTGTAGCACGTCTGGTCGCTTGATATACTGTAATACTGTGCCGAGGCAGAATGTTTGTAAGACCTTCAATCCATCTTCTTCTTGGTCTTTCTCTGTATCTTGCTGTTTCCATTTTCATGTAGTATGCTCTTGCAGCTGACCAACAAGGGTAAATTCTCATTAATTTGCCGAACCATTTCAATCTGTGTTTCAATATACGAGCGTATTTGACGACTGATGTTGTTCCAACAGTTCTTGTAATCTCTTCATTCCTCATATGATCTCTTCTTGTTCTATTTGCTGTTTTCTTACTCATTTCACACGTAGTATGCGTTCTCACGTATTCTTTCATCGGAGTCCATGTTTAACATTGAAAGCATAATTTTGGGATGAATATTGAATTTACGATATGCCTTCTGGTTTCCACTGGGATATATTTGTGTTTCAAAATTAGTGTAAGTTCATAATTTACGTATTTGGCTTTTATGTAAATAAAATATTTAAAATATATTTTATGTAAATACTAGCGTATTTGAGTTCTTGTCTCAAGCTTGCTCTCCATTCCTCGATCGGCTGTACAAATGCTCCCTAGATATTTAAATACCTGCCATTGTTTCAGTATTTGATTATTTATTTTCTTGTTGACTGTAATGGATGGACAGACAAACAGCACAATGAAGATATTTGGAAAGAAGCCATTGAAAAAAGAGAGCTGTTTACTCGCATCAGATAGGGACAGTTCACATATTGTGGACACATCATGATGAAGAACGAAGATGGAGTACATTGAAATAACGGGCTAGCTGAAGAGCAACAGTGAAAGGGAAAAACAAGAGAGAAGCTGATTGACAACCTAACATTGTGGCATGAAATAGAAGGCTCTGGAAAGACATGATAACCAACACCACACGGCATGGACCTAAGAAGAAAACGTCGAGGGTGGATGAGCCAGAAAAGAAAATCCTATATTGACAACATCAATGAATCCTTTAGGCATGATTTTTCTACAATCCTCAAATGGCTGAGGATATAGGTGTTTGGAGAGCATTTTGTACTGATGTCTCCAGAGTGGCACCCCTGATGGGATATGTGTGTTATTACTATTATTATGATTAAATAGCAAGTTTCTCTTGTGACTATAAATATATGTTTTGTCCAAACCAAATTGTTATACTGGATTGTGACTGTATAAAATATCCACGTAACAATCATGACTGTACCGTGGCTGTATGTGGTTATGTCAATAGAGACACAAAACAGCGGAGAAATTTCTCCGTGATTAGTATTGAGCTTGGTTACCAGTTACGACAATCGGTTCTCTCCTGGCCTCCTATACTAGCGATATGGTTACATACGTTCTCTCCTGGCCTCCTATACTAGCGATATGATTACATACTTTCTCTCCTGGCCTCCTATACTAGCGATATGATTACATACTTTCTCTCCTGGCCTCCTATACTAGCGATATGATTACATACTTTCTCTCCTGGCCTCCTATACTAGCGATATGGTTGCATACGTTCTCTCCTTGCCTCCTATACTAGCGATATGATTACATACTTTCTCTCCTGGCCTCCTATACTAGCGATATGGTTACATACGTTCTCTCCTGGCCTCCTATACTAGCGATATGATTACATACTTTCTCTCCTGGCCTCCTATACTAGCGATATGGTTACATACTTTCTCTCCTGGCCTCCTATACTAGCGATATGATTACATAAGTTATCTCCGGCCTCCTACACTAGCGATATGGTTACATACGTTCTCTCCTGGCCTCTTATACTAGCGGTATGGTTACATGCGTTCTCTCCTGGTCTCCTATACTGATGATGTTCGTCCGTCGTGATCGACGATGACCAAAAACTCAACCATAATAATAATAACAATAAATAATAAAATAATAAAGTTAATAGTGCGTTTTTAAATGACTAGCAAGTCCAATGCGCGCACAAAATGTTCTTTTACAGAATTGACAACAATAGAAGGTATGACTAGCGCTGAAGTTGGTTTATAGTGTGGAAGAGTTGCGCTAATCGTCAACCACACTCTCTCTCCTGAGTTTTATCTTGGTCCAGTGGCAAGACAAAGTCGAGACAACTGGGAGAAAATCAGGTGCAGTGGATGGCCAGAGCGTACTATGTGTCTAACTGTGCCCTATGCTGTCCACACAGCTCTGCTGTTAGCGCCTATGTACCCGTTGAGTTACCTGCCAACTTCTTCCGAGTATTTCGCCGCAAACAGACTTTTTAAGCCTAGGTAGAATCCTATACTCTCCTATACTAGCGATATGGTTACATACGTTCTCTCCGGGCCTCCTATACTAGCGATATGAGCTGGCCTTCTATAGTTCTACTAACGATATGGTTATATAAGTCCATCGTTCAGAGGAAGTGATAACAAAAACTGAATTTACTATTTACTAACACTGAATTCCGAGATTTCGATCCATTGGAGCAAATAAAATATCAACACAACTAAACATATTTCGTTTTGTGAACTAGATCCTGCTGGAAATCTAGTAGGACCATTGTCCAGCTAATATCGCAATCCTATGGAAGTTTGTGAACGAAGGTAAAAAAGACTAATCTGCATATTACTAATGCCGAACTAATATATAAAAGAAAATCGTACATGACATGAGCTGAATGTATGGAGTCTTTTAGCACTTACACTTTAAAAAAATACAAGACACAGCAAGACATACCTGTTGGGGGCTGGCCATATCGGATTCCCCAGAACTTATAAATGACTGTGCCAGTACCAAGTGCTTTATAAAAACCTCTGATATGTTGCCCTGGGTTGATTGTGACAACTATCGTGTCGTTGTGACTACTTGAGCCATCTCGACGTTCTTCGAGGTGTAGGTTGCGTGTCCAGGTGCCGATTATCATTAAACTTAACACAAGAAAAACAGCAGACGTAGTTTTCAGGCGATCCATGATTGAAGAACTTTAAGAAATGTACACCAGAAACGTCTTTAACTTGAATATCGGAGTCTTACTATTAAATAATTTGATTACAGATAGTAATAGCCAAATCAGTAGGTAAATCTCAATTAGACAAAACGGAACGGCTACCGTATTAATATTAGTTTACTCAAAAAAACTAATTAATAATGTACGGAGTCACGAGTTAATGTTTATATTTATAGCAATTTCTAACGACGACAATATAATGTGTACCTTGTGATTGTTGTCAGGGGCGTATCGTAACAGGATAATGATGTGTAATTGTGCTGGAGAAAACTGTCCAGTGTAGCATGGAGGTAAAAATACACGCACGAGTTCTGATCATATGTAGACAAGATAAATATATTGACGATTTAAATATTTCAAAATGTATAGAGGTTTGCCTTCACTGTATTCGCGTTATCATATGTGCTACTTATCTGTCATACGTCGCCTGCCGAAAGTACCACTCGAAACACGAAATTTAGTGTAAATCTTTGGAATTTTCTGAAAAAGGTATTGTAAACAAGACGTCACGACTATTGATCGATCTAATGATGATGATGGTGTTCCTTCTTTGCAAGCGTAGATAAGCAAGGCATGAAAAACAATAAATGCGATGGAAAAAAAATTATAATTAAAATTGGTTTTATGCTCAATTATTATAGAGAGATCCAATATCTTATCTTTATGCCGTCCTTTGTCACTTAATTCCTCAATTTTGCTTGTTATTTCATTATACCCCAAACCCCTCTTCGATTTATGTGGTCAATAAGTGCGGACTATTTATTTCCAATATTGATACAATGCAATTCTTCTATAGCGCATTCTTTTATAACAAATTTCCCTATATAATAACACTTTTAAATAACTCCAATTATATTTATTCTATATTTCTTTTTACGGTTTTTACTATTAAATATATTTCTATGGAATAACACGTAACCAAATAGCTGAAGAGCCGATGCACCTGGGCACCGCACTAGATAAGATTTTGACATGGATTCCTCACATTGTGAAAATAAAGGCAAATGTACAAAAAAAGGAACTTGCCATCATGAGAAATTTGACATGAACAAGCTGTGGGTGGGGTGGGGGGGGGAGCGAAATTAAAGGAAGTATATACATGTGTTATTAGATCAGTACTAGAATACGAATCAACATCATGTACTTCAGTAGCCAAATTTCCAGCTACAATACCCGGACAAGGTACAAAATCAGTAGCCAAATTTCCAGCTACAATACCCGGACAAGGTACAAAATCAACCACTTTGTCTTATCACAGGTGTCATGAAACGAGGTCATAAGAGAAAGATTGGGTGTCATATCAATTCTACAATACATACAAAATCAACAAATACAATGGTTTGATCATCTGGAAAGAATGCCGTGTAATTCATTAGTTTATAAAGCATATGCAACGAGAGGAGAAGCAGAAAGAAGAGCCAGGGGTAGAACTAGAGTATGATGGATCGACAACATCAAAGAGACATTACACTAACATCACATGATAGAAGCTGACGCTGCCAGAAAAACGAGAACAAGAACATTGTATCTCCCTCGACAACCGTAAGGGTAAAAGAGGAAGGTAAGAAGAAGAAGAAAAAGAACAGGTATAATGAAGACCTCTCCCATAAATGAAAAAATTACAGGCGTCACCACCTTAACATACAGACGGGACACCAAGACCATGATCTATGCAGAAATGTACAAGAGCTTACCAGCGAACTAGAGGAAGCAAACCTGGATCCCGGCTGTCAGAAATACCGGACTATAAACGGATGGTTCAAAATACCGGGAATGAATTTATTAAAACCGGGGTTTTCGATATTTTTGCTATTTCATTTTCCAAAAATATAAATCGATTTTCTTAGTTTCTAATGGTAGCTTTCCAAGTCGTATTTAAAGAAAGACATACCAATAATTCATGTAATGTGCAAACTCTCACACCACGTGTCTCTTGTCGAGACAAGACCGATGGACTAGATCTCTGTTTCATTTGTAAAGATGCTTGATTAGTTTTGTTTTTATATCTTGCGTGTGTTAGTGTCGAGTGACATGAGTCATGACGTGAATTTACAGGATTGGTAAGTAGGCCTAAATGTTTTTATATTATGACAAATAATTAGGTATAGTTGGAATGAAGATCAAATTTTCACGTACATTAATACATAGTTTATTTTTAATTTGAATTATATGGAAATAATAACACGTTGCAGTCGAATCACGGGATAACTTTTTATAACAAAAATGTTTGATTACTTGATTTCCGTTATTGGTGCCAAAATACTTAATATATTGCAAACTTTGACTAAATCTGTATTTTTATAATCAAATTCTTTAAGTTTAAGAAAACAAATTATGTTACTTCTATTTTGTGATTAAAATATTAATAATTCACTTCATAATTGATTTTCTTTTTTATATACAATAGTACTGGAGCTAGTTACTTAATTAGTCGTCGGATCATCATCACTGCAAATTGGACACGTCCATAGTTGCTCCCATCTCTCCCTGGGTGGATCCGCCATTACACTTCTGCTGACAGTACAATACTCGAGTTTTTATGTCCCAGACTGAATAACCCAGTGTTTCTGAACTATGCCTAGCCTATCGTTTACATGAAAATTTAAATATTTAAAAAAAAAGTTATACATGGACAATTCGATGTAAATAAAAGTAAACTAAATACCGTTCACGCACAGCTCAACCAACCAAATGCCATGCTGAGTGGCGTAGGCGATCATGCTTCTTCACATCTCTGTCTCTTGTGTTGTTAGTAAGTTCATTTAGTGAAATCTTTTGTTGTCACAGTAACAACCCATCCAGAAATTATCTCTTCCTCTGTCTCTCTCTCTCTCTCTCTCCACCCCCCCCCCCCCCGCCCTTGATATTTCCGATGGTTACTAAATGTTCAAGTTTACTAATCACATGCCCTAAAATTCATCTTTATTGTCTGCTGCTAATCTTTGATATAATGTGTCGTTTTACTCAAGCATCTCTTGAGAGTGTTGTGTGTGTGTGTGGGGGGGGGGGGGCTACCGAACCCTACCATGAACATCCACAAGTGGCCTATAGTGGAAAAGCCTCTAAGAAATCAGCTGCGAATAACTCTCTGGACAAATAAGCAGCTTCAGACCAAACTGGTGTTACTGACTACGAGGCCCGGACATGACATCTCCACTAAAATACCTCATATGTCCAGTGACTGGCAGCATCAAGCGAGTATGAGCCGCTATAAGCTCACAGATTACTGGAGTCGGGTCATTGACACCTTAGATCACAGAAATAAACCACAGAGGAAGGATAATGAATTCCTGGCAACAAAAAACTTATCCTAGGAGAGGGAAACTCAAAAACCTGGGCAGATGGTTCGTTAATTCTTGTAGGCAAGATGTCTACGAGAAGGGCATCTCCGAAATGAAACATTCACACTGTCCTGTGGACAATCTTTGAATGGGTAAGGGCTAGGGAAGCAAACCTAAGTAGGGAAACACTGATCCAAAAGTAAGATGGAAGACGGAGACACTGGACCGAAAGGTACAAAAAATAGTTCAGCCAGGGCATGACTACCAAGGCTGAAACCACAGGGCCACGCAATGACCCGGGTTTTCGGGTTCATATGTAAAAAATAGAAGGTTGCAGACGATTCGTTTTGGGGCTTCATCTGTGGAATCCCGTCAGGCGGATGAAGTGCCGGGCTCGAAGGAGCCCACCCCTAGCGACTGGTGGTACATCTATCTCAATATGTCGAACCAGGAAAAGAGATCAGAGGACAATAACTACAGGTTCAAAAACACACACACATATCATTATGCAGACTCCAAAGACAAGAATAAGCACTTCAAAATATTGCAGCGGAATGCAGGTGTCTTCAATAAAAACACTGCACTTGCAAACCGATTACACAAAGAGAAATTGATATAGCATGCATACATGAAACACATCTCACAAACAACAATAGATTCAACACTCGAGGATACCAAACATTTCGGAATGATAGAGAAAAAAGAAACAAAATGGGAGTACTTAAACTGGTTAAAGACAATATCGTTGCCTCAGAAATTCGAGTTAACACTGAAGAACTGGTTGAAATAATTGGAACCTGCTTAATTCTTCCAACTAAAGAGTACAGTATATAGATATTACTGTCCACAAGACAAGAAGAGCATATCTCTGCGCACAATTAAAACAGAATGAGATAACTGTCTTGTGATTGGTGACTTCAATAGCCACTCACAGAGTTGGAGATGTACAGGAAAAAGATAACCGTCTTGTGATTGGTGACTTCAATAGCCACTCACAGAGTTGGAGATGTGCAGAAAAAGATAACTGTCTTGTGATTGGTGACTTCAATAGCCACTCACAGAGTTGGAGATGTGCAGAAAAAGATAACTGTCTTGTGATTGGTGACTTCAATAGCCACTCACAGAGTTGGAGATGTACAGGAAAAAGATAACCGTCTTGTGATTGGTGACTTCAATAGCCACTCACAGAGTTGGAGATGTGCAGAAAAAGATAACTGTCTTGTGATTGGTGACTTCAATAGCCACTCACAGAGTTGGAGATGTACAGAAAAAGATAGCTGTCTTGTGATTGGTGACTTCAATAGCCACTCACAGAGTTGGAGATGCGCAGAAAAAGATAACTGTCTTGTGATTGGTGACTTCAATAGCCACTCACAGAGTTGGAGATGTACAGAAAAAGATAACTGTCTTGTGATTGGTGACTTCAATAGCCACTCACAGAGTTGGAGATGTACAGAAAAAGATAACTGTCTTGTGATTGGTGACTTCAATAGCCACTCACAGAGTTGGAGATGTACAGAAAAAGATACTAGAGGAGAAGAAGACCGGCACTGCGAGGTGAAACTTCAACTACTTAATGAACACGATGATCAAGCAACTTTCTACTCTAGAAGATGGCACACTACCTCAACCCCGGACCTAGCCTTTGCAACAGACGCTTTAGCTAAAATAACACACAGGAAAGTGCTAGGACAGCGTGGTGGAAGTGACCATCGACCCATCAAGCTCAAAATTGACATTAACCACAGCCCAGCTGGCCCCCACAACCACACCTAGATGGAACTTCAAGAAAGCAAACAAGTGTAATAATGCTGACCTGACAGACAAATTAACAAAAAACCCTAAATCCAAAGATTAAAAACGTAAGGAAAACTGCACAACACATTGACTTCTGCACTTCTACAAGCAAACCATACCAAGATGTGCTCGAAAAAATAACAAACCGTTGTGGTCTGACGAACTCGATGACCCAACTACACTCGAAACATAATTATATACACAGACATCTCTGTTAATAGAAACACAAATAAAATCGGTTAGGGTTTTGTTGCCTACAGAAACGGGGTGAAGGTGGTTGAGAAATCTTCAGCTTATTCCACTGTCACATCGAGCATGAGGATGGAGATAGAGGGAGTTACAGCAGCACTTAATTGGTTAATAACTGATACATCAACACACTCGGTAATACTCTCAAAGCATGCTGCCCAAGATAGAAAAGTTCATGTTAAGAAAAGAATGGTGGGACATATTGAACAACTCAGCTGTCTAGAGCATTACATGGATATACTGCCCTGGTTATGCTCTGGTCAGAGGAAACGAGAGAGCCGACTTATTGGCAGGCAATGTGGTGATAGACGGCACGTTGCTGAGAAGAGATAAAGCAGACTTAATGAGAGCAGTAATAAATTCATTTCAAGATGCAGATGATGTCAATGAGGCTGAGAACGTACACACACAGAGAATGTTAGAAATTGGAGTATCTAGAGGTGAGGGAAGGAAAAGCAATTTTTTTTTTTGAAAGTTCCGAAGATCACACAATCAACACCTAACCGGAACTCTGAGTCTACATACACTGGGATGGCTGGGGACTCTGAGTCTACATACACTGGGATGGCTGCTGGAGCGGAGGACGGATCATTTATGAGAATGTCCCGCGTGCTGTAAAGCCATTTTCTAATCAAGAATCAAACAGAATCTGTGCGCACCTGTACTACGCATACATGACCGCTTTTCTTTTACATTTTATCATTATCTTTGCGTATTTTAAAATAAATAAGTTTCTGTTTCCAATGTGCTTTCGTTTCTTGTAAAAATGACTCATGTTGGGCCACAATGTAGAAAAATTCATTTTTTGTGATTTCTTTTTTTTTGTTACATTAGTTTTCCTATTAGATAGAATATACAGTAACATTATTACATTAATATAGTATTTATCGCTTCTTCTATTGGCATGTCTTGTAGTCGTTTTTGTTGATTCGTCTTTCTGTCCATGATATTCTTAGGATCTTTCTATAACATTTCATTTCAAATGTTGATATTTTCTTTTTCATTACGGATGTCATTGCCCGTGTCTCACAAAAATATGTTGCCACTGAAAAAATATAGCTTCTAAATAATTGTAAATGTGTTTTTTTCTGGTCCCATGCTATAGTGCTAATCTCTCACTGGTCTATGACGGTAATTATAGTGTTCTTTTCTTCGGATCACGATGGCGTCAGGGGGCGACGAGATAGCTGATGCAGTGGCAGTCCAAGCTACATATACATATATATATATATATATATGGGGGATGGCAGAGTCATACGAAGAGATATGGATGAGTCTATTAGAGCAGTCAGCAGGAGATACCGCAGCATGATAAGAGGATACTGAAATATGCCTATATATTTGATAGAAATTTGAGTGACCATAGTAGAGGGAAGAAGTGGGTCGTATATGGTAAAATCAGAACTCACAATCAACAACTGACGTGAACGCTGATCTTTCATCATTTTTATTGGCTGGCGGAATGGCAAGGTCACTTATGAGGATGTCACTTGTTCAGTAATGTTTGTTCCTAATCAAAACAGACTTGGTTGCCATGATTTTTTAACTTCTCTATCAACAGAAAAGTGATACATGCGTTAAATGAACTGTTCGTGCTGACATCACGTTTTATATTTTGTTGGTTGTTAATGTTTTGTAAGATAACGATTTAAATGACCTACATAATTATTGGAAGCGATTTATCCACGTTGTATATTTGCAGGACTAGAGATTATGGTATTGAAAGTGGGCCAACAAAATGGTCGCTTGGTGAATCTGTTTAGTCTGTTGTTTCCTGTTCTGATACGGAAGATGATAGCCTGCTCCGCTCTGTCAAGATAGTATTTTCTACATGATAAAAAACAATACAATGAACACAAAACGATGACAATGAAGAAGCCAAATACGACGGGGAATAACGAGACAGGAAGACAAAAATAGCAAAACAAATAGAACTGGTATATGGAAGAAAATACGTTTTTATTAAAACACAAACGAAACAATAGAACAAACAAATTGACAGTAGATACTTCGCGAACTATATAGTCACATGGTAGAATAGTACTTCCGTCGAGAGCAAAAAATAAATCACAAAAGAAGAAAATCTGATATAGAGATGCAAATGAGTTTTAATAAGACAACTATAAGATATATCTCTATGTTACATAGTCATTCAAGTGAGATGTCCTTTCCATAACGTTGTCTTCTTTATGCATGTTCTTAACACCTCACAATAATGGGCGCATTTCTGCTACCTAGATTATGTTTAAAATATGTGAAATATATCTTAACCATGGTCGTCTTGGGTGACCCTTAGTCTTTTATCATCAACCATAGCACCCATTACTAATTTTATATGTTGAGAAAAAATTTCAGTAATTTTGTTATAATGTTGTGTTGGAGAAAACCATGTTCTACGCTTACTGTTATCACTTATTTATTAATCTCTTTTTCTTGTCCTTGTCCATGTAAATTCTCCGTACCATTGATTTATTAAATGTCCACGTTTCGCAGTCGGAAAATCAGCTGCAGTTTGACACTACTTAAAAATATACGAAACATGGAACATGGTAAAATAACTTCAGCAAAATTGTAATCTACAGACGAGATTTGGAACAAGGTATGGGAACATGCCTTCTCTAATCACAGGTAATTTAGTTTTACTGGTACAACTGCAAAAAATAACCTGAATGGAAGCAATATTTCTAGTTCCGACTCTGTGGAAGGTGGAGCAACGCACGTCTGTGACGGGTTAGTTACGTCCTAGGTCCGGCTTTACCTGGCGTGATACAGAGAACGTCTGTGTCGGGATAGTTACGCCCTCTGTCCGGCTCTACGGGGCGTGGTACAGAGTACGTCTGTGTCGGGATAGTTACGCCCTCTGTCCGGCTCTACGGGGCGTGGTACAGAGAACGTCTGTGTCGGGATAGTTACGAATTTTTCCCATGACAAATCCTCTTTGATTATGTTTATAGCTAAAATATTATTTAAATAACACCAATAGCTGCGATATTTCTCTAACTCAGTATTTCCCGCAGGGCTCAAGCCCCACAAACGACGAGGTGGTGGGGAGGGGGGGGTTTAATTGGATTGGGGGGGGGGGATTTGTGAAAATAAATATTTTTTGCTTGGGTTTTGTTTGTCTATTATTTCAAAAATTTACTTACTGTTTTTTTTCTTCATAATTACCTAGTTATTTATTTTTAAAGCTTCCGTCTTGTTGAACAAGTTGTAATTATGTTTCACTAATGGGATAATTCGGTTTATGAATGTAAAAAAAAAAATTATATGTTACATTGGGAGAGGGGACATCAACATTTTAGAAAGACTTAGGTGGGCTATATTAAAAAAAGGTTAGGGAACACTACTAATTTATACAACCAAATTGACACAAAAATTGTTGTTACCTAATTGTCTTACATACGTGTCAACAAATGATGTTGCCTAATTGTCACCAAATGTTGTCACCAAAAGATTGACAACACATGCATCTGCACATGTGGACAGACACCTCAGACAGCGCAGCATATTCTTCAGACATACCAGAAATATGAAATACTGAGGCAAATACAGTGTACACTGACAAAGAAAAACAACGGGGGAAGGATAAACTCTACGGAACACTGCACGAGTTACAAAACACAATCAAGTTTCTGTGAGACAAAACTTCATATACAAGGTACGTCACATGCAAACGAAAGTAGAAGAAGAAGAAGTCACCAAGTGCTATAATTTTATTATTTACCCGTTACTGTCACGTTTGTCAAGGTAGCCAGGAATTGGGAATACAAAGGAAGTATTCTTTCTCTGGGGTAGGGCACTATAGTTGACTTCAAATCTATGTGTAGAATTTGAGGACTTGTAACAGTGTACTGATCCCACTTTCTTTCTATGCCTTCCTCAACTACCTTCGTCGCAGAGGGATTACCGAACTTCGCGAAATTTGTCCACCACGTTTGGATTTTATCTCCGACGGCCACATCTTCAGGTGGAGTTAGCGCTGCAATGGTTCCAACTTGATCATCAGCAAATACGAGAGGAAGATCAGCAGAATGTAGAACTCCCCACCAAGCAGGACCTGTGCTTTGCCATTTCAGAATTGATTTTACCCTATAATCTAACTGATACACGTAGTGGCTGTAGCCATCTCCACCGTTCGCAAGATATTTTTCCAACTCCAAGACTTCTGACGCACCAAAAAGTATGTCTCTGAATGCGGCAACGAGACCTGTTCGTATTGCCAAAGGATTTGTTTCATTCCCTATATAAACTCTCTCAGCTGCATCTAGTGCCTGATTTCGTGAATCGTTAGAGAGTGAGTATGTTGCGAATGTTCCAGCAAAGTTAGTTCTGAACTCGACTCTTGTAAGTCCATTGTTGTCAGGATCTTGAATATTATTGGACCATTCCCCAGAGTTGAACCCTCGCAATGTATCAACCTTGTTAAATAAACCATGGTCAAGGATGTACGTGGGGTAATGAGGAAGGAAGCCAAATTTGGTTTCTACCCGAGGAGTTGCGAGGATACTAACGCCCAGATGATTTTTCACGGTATTACTAACGTTAAAGAAAAGTCCAGCATTAACACTTCTCAAACATTTTAGAAACTTTGAGGAGTCTGCGTCCACACATCCCACAGCAGCACCTACTTGTCTTGTGTACTGTTTAATGCTGACATGTGTGGCCGGCCTCTCCACTGCCCACGCACTCAAGGCAGATCCACTTTCCATGATAGCTTTGTGAAATAAACCTTTAGCCAATGGAGATAATATCAGCAGGGAAACACTAGATGATCCGGCACTTTCTCCAAATATGGTTACTTTCCCTGGATCGCCGCCAAAAACGTGAATGTTTTTCTGTACCCATTTGAGCGCCAAGACTTGATCGAGAAGACCGTAATTTCCTGGCATAACGTCATCTTCAGTTGACGAGAAACCCAAAGCCCCAAGTCTGTAGTTAATTGTCACAACCACAACCCCTTTTCCAGCAATAGTTGATCCTTCATATTGCACTTCGGAACCGGCGCCTGCGTAATATGCACCCCCATGAATCCAAACCATAACAGGAGCTGACCCATTGACAGAAGGCGTGTAAACATTTAAAAACAAACAGTCTTCGGATACCACTTGGCCAGTCATTGACGACTGCCAACAAATATTTCCATACGTCAATGCGTCTCTTATGCCCTGCCAATCAGATTCTTCTTCCGGTCCAGCGAAGCGCTTGTCTCCTAGTAACAGAAAACAAAACTCAATTATAAATACTGTACACTTAACAGTTTGTTTCATTTTAAAGGGTTAGTAGGGAAGTGCAATGGGATAATGGAGTAAACCACATCAGAAAAAAGAAGGGGAGTTCCTAAGGCAATAGATAGCGAATTAAACCATCTTCTATCATTTCCTCATATCTACGTTAAAAACCTTTATTGAAAGATCACTAGAAGTTCAGAAAGATATATACGTTTGCATTATTAACCACACAAAACATTCGACAAAGTAAAAGACCACCAGATTATATAAATACTAAAAAATATTCATATGGACAGTAAAGATCTTAGATTTGGGCGCAATATATACTGGAAACAAGAAGCAGCCATGAAAGTGCATAATATGACTGGAAAGTATACACAAATAAAACAAGGTGTTCGCCAGGGATGTGTATTGTCAGCATATTTATTTTCTCTTTACAGCGAGCATATCTTGAGATCAATTAATTATTGAAATAGGAGGACACAATATCAATAATCTACGATATGCAGATGGTACAGAGGATAGCAGAAAGCCAAGAACACCTCCAAGATCTGTTAAACAGGACGGTGATAGAAAGTGATCAAAAAGTCTTAGTTTAAACATAAAAAAAGACAGAGACAATATCAGGAAATAGTCTCATTCTGTTCCTTTAGTTCCATACAACTTTGTTTAAAATTCTTCTTTGGTTCCATATAGCTTTGAAATTCTCTTTGGTTTCATACAACTTTGTTTGAAATTCTTCGTTGTTTCCATACAATTTTTTTGAAATTGTTCGTTGTTTCCATAAAACTTTGTTTGAAATTCTTCGTTGTTTCCATAAAACTTTGTTTGAAATTTTTCGTTGTTTCCATACAATTTTGTTTGACATTTTTCTTTGGTTCCATGTAACTTTGTTTGAAATTCTTCTGTGGTTCAATACAACTTTGTTTGAAATTCTTCGTTGTTTCCATACAATTTTGTTTGACATTTTTCTTTGGTTCCATATAACTGTTTGAAATTCTTCTTTGGTTCCATATAACTGTTTGAAATTCTTCTTTGGTTCCATATAACTTTGTTTGAAATTCTTATTTTGTTTCATATAACTTTTTTTGATATTTTTCTTTGGTTCCATACAACTTTGTTTGAAATTCTTCTTTGGTTCATATAACTTTGTTTGAAATTCTTATTTTGTTTCATATAACTTTTTTTGATATTTTTCTTTGGTTCAATACAACTTTGTTTGAAATTCTTCTTTGGTTTCATATAATTTTTTTTCGGCACGATTGAGCCAATTGGCCAATATGTCTTTTCGCATGGGGTTGCGTCTGTGGGTCTCATCAGTGGCTCATTAGACAATCAACTCATGCAACAGAAAATGTTAGTAGATGACATGCCGTTATATTGATGTTATCTTCTTATAGAAGCTTCATGGCGCGTCATCTACACAATTATGCTTCTCATGCTTTTATTTTGTTGTTTCAATGCGTTTCTGTTGTTTGTATATATGTATGCAACCTCTGTGGTTGGGAGGGAGTCAGAGATGTACTGTGCAGCACTGGGGAGGAAGAAGCTGACAGCACTGTTTTTTCCTATGGCTGAGACTCATCATAGAGGCACAGTGAACCAGGACATCCTTTTGATTTGAATATTTAGTTGCATGCCTGGAGCAATAGAGAAGTTCGGCATAACCAGTAGTCAATTGGTGGCGGGGAATGGGCACAGTGAACCCTATCTTGGCTGTAATGGTTCAAGGTGGTGCATAGGGTGAGATCTAGTTTCCTAGTGCTGTGATAGTTATTCTCTGGCTTTGGCCCGGTGTAGGCCTAAACTCCACAGACTTCCCAGCATTGTAATGACATTTTAATGGCATTGGGTCAAAGGGGACGAACCATTGGACCGCTGGATAAGAAACCAACCAACCAGCGAGTATGTCTCTCTGAATTTTGCACACGGGGACATTTCTACAGATATAAATCATTAAGAATATTGTCAGAGGATGTCTAAAATAGTGGAGAGTGCCGCACTAGAAAAATTAGAAGTATTAGCATGGATAATAATTTATTCTTGCCGCTGATTACTAATATAACGAAACAGAAAAAATACTAAATGTACTGTCAAAAGCAAACAGTTATGAAGGATATGTTCATATGTATATTTATTTGAACCACAAGTGTACAGCTGGTGTAGCAGTTTGTCGCATCTTATGCATATGTTGATTTATTCTGTTATGTCTTGTCTTCAGAAGACGTGAGGGGGAACTGTCCCTGCCGATTTGCAGTCTTGGTCCTTTTCCTTTTTGATTATTCGTAGTAACCATATTCGTAGTAACCATATTCGTAGTAACCATATTCTCTAAGCACATCTTTATTATAATGAGCTGATCCAATTAAATAAAGATTGTCTATTTTTGAAACGAGTAATTAATCCATCTTAATCTGACTAGCAGGAAACAAAAACCAATGAAATAATGGTAATATCAAAGCATAAATGTCACCCAGAATGCAACATCAAAGTAGATTGGATCTGTATGAAGTAAGTCAACATGTTCAACTATTTAAGTGCATTAATAACATCAGATGGAAGATGTATTAAAGATGTCAAATGTAGAATTGCCTAGAAAAAGACAACATTTCACAAGATGAAGAACAAGCTATGTAATATATCTTTGTCAGTTGAGATGAGATAACGATTTATTAGAAGTTATATAGATCCAATTCTGAAGTATGGTAGTAAATCTTCGACATTCAGCGGAACAGTGAAAAATTATATTGAGGCAGCAGAGATGTGGTTTTAAAGAAGAATGTTGAGAACACCATGGACAGATCTATATATTGTTTTTGTTTATGCTGTGAGGAATCGCATGATTGAATGATGATCGGTTTTCGGGCTATTGCACGTCTGGTTGCTTGATATGCTGTAATGCTGTGCCGTGTTAAAATGTTGGTAAGACCTTCAATCAATTTTCTTCTTGGCCTTCCTCTGTATCTTGCTGTTCCATTTCCATGTTGTATGCTCTTGCAGCTGACCAACAAGGTTAATTCTCATTAATTTGCCAAACCATTTCAATCTCTGTTTTTCAATATATTTGACGACTGATGTAGTTCCAACAGTTTCTTGTAATCTCTTCATTTCTCACATGATCTCTTCTGGTTCTGTTTGCTGTTTTTCTTAGACATCTCATTTCACACCCAGTAATCTTTCTCTCTTGTTCTTTAGTTAGTGTCCATGTCTGACATTGAAAACATGGGATGAATATTGAATTTATGATTGGCCTTTTGGTTTCCATCCGGACAGATGTTGTGTTTAAAAATAGGTATAAGTTCATAATTTATGTAGTTGACTTTTTGAATTTTTGTCTATAACTCTCTGTCCATTCTTTCATCGGTTCTAAAAATGCTCCCTAGATATTTTAAATTCCTGCACTTGTTTCAGTAGATGATCATTTATTTTTATGTTGATTGTAATACACAGATAAAAAGCGCAATGAAGATATATTGAACTAAGTTAATTCAAAAAGATAGTTGCTTACCCGCATCAGATAGGGACAGTCCACATATTTTTGGGACACATCATGCGAGAAGAAGGAAGATGGAACACATTGTAATAACAGACTTGCTGAAGATCAAGAGGGGTAGGAGAAGATCAGGAAAGAAGAGGCTTGAGAACCTAACATTGTGACATGAAATAGAAGGCTCTGGAAAGACATGATAACCAACACCACACGGCATGGACCTAAGAAGAAAACGTCGAGGGTGGATGAGCCGGAAAAGAAAATCCTAGATTGACAAAATCAATGAATCCTCTAGGCATGATTTTTCTACAATTGTCCGAATGGCTGATATAGTTGTTTGGAGAGTGTTTTTTGATTATGTCTCCAGAGTGGCAACCCGTATGCCCCTGACGGAATATGTGTATTATTACTATTATTATATAGCCAGTTTCTCTTGTTATAGAAACATATGTTAGGTCCAGACCAAGTTGTGACTCTATAAAATATCTATTTGAAAGGCTTATGTAACAATCATGACTGTACGGTGTGTTTATGTGGCTATCTCAATAGAGACGCAAGACAGCGGAAAAAATGGTCAAACATTTGTGACGTGGTTACCATTGAGTTTGATGATGAGCCCGTAAGTACGACAATCGGTTCTCTCCTGACCTCTTATACTAGCGATATAACCTGGTCTTCTATATACATACTAGCGATATGGTTATATAAATCCATCGTTCAGAGGAAGTGATCTACATAAAAAATAAGCACATTAAACAAGTAAAGGAACATTACTTACTTAGGAACATTACTTACTTAGGAACATTACTTACTTAGGAGCATTACTTACTTAGGAACATTACTTACTTAGGAGCATTACTTACTTAGGAACATTACTTACTTAGGAACATTACTTACTTAGGAACATTACTTACTTAGGAACATTACTTACTTAGGAACATTACTTACTTAGGAACATTACTTACTTAGGAACATTACTTACTTAGGAACATTACTTACTTAGGAACATTACTTACTTAGGAACATTACTTACTTAGGAGCATCACTTACTTAGGAACATTACTTACTTAGGAACATTACTTACTTAGGAACATTACTTACTTAGGAGCATTACTTACTTAGGAACATTACTTACTTAGGAGCATTACTTACTTAGGAACATTACTTACTTAGGAACATCACTTACTTAGGAACATTACTTACTTAGGAACATTACTTACTTAGGAACATTACTTACTTAGGAACATTACTTACTTAGGAGCATCACTTACTTAGGAACATTACTTACTTAGGAACATTACTTACTTAGGAGCATCACTTACTTAGGAACATTACTTACTTAGGAACATTACTTACTTAGGAGCATCACTTACTTAGGAACATTACTTACTTAGGAACATTACTTACTTAGGAACATTACTTACTTAGGAACATTACTTACTTAGGAGCATCACTTACTTAGGAGCATCACTTACTTAGGAACATTACTTACTTAGGAACATTACTTACTTGCCGAACTAATATATAAGAGAAAATCGTACCTGACATGAGCTGAATGTATCGAATCTTTTAGCACTTACACTAAAAAAATACAAGATACATCAAGACATACCTGTTGGAGGCTGGCCATATCGGATTCCCCAGAACTTGTAAATGACTGTGCCAGTAGCGAGGGCTTTGTAAAAACCTCTGATTTGTTGCCCTGGGTTGATTGTGACAACTATCGTATCGTTCTGACTACTTGAGCCATCTCGGCGCTCTTCAATGTGTAGGCTGCGTGTCCAGGCGCAGGTTATCATTAAACTTAACACAAGAAAAACTGCAGACGTAATTTTCAGGCGATCCATCATTGAAGAACTTTAAAAACTGTACAGCAGAAACGTCTTTGACTTGAATACCGAAGTCTTACTATTGAATAAGTAGATTACAGATAGTAATAGCCAAATCCAGTAGGTCAATCTCAATTAGACAAAACCGCTGCCGTGTCATTATTAGTGTAATCAAAAAACAAATTAATAATGTACGGAGTCACGAGTCAATGCTATATTTACATCAGTTTTTAGCCTGGACGGCTATTTAATTAATGTGACTTAGTGATTGTTGTCAGGGGCGTATCATAGCAGGAGAATGATGTGTTATTGTGCCAGATAACAGTCAAGTGTAGCAGGGGGGGGGGGTGTAATTAATACAAGCACGGGTTCTGATCACATTCAGGCAAGATAAATATGTTGACGATTGAAATATCTCAAAACGAATAGAGATTTTCCTTCACTGTATTCGTATTTTACCATATATGCTACTTTTTTCTCACACGCCGCCTGCCGAGAGTACCACCCCAAGCACGTGATTCAATAGTGTAAATCTCTGATTTTTTTCTGGAAAAAAAGCACTGGTAAATAAGACGTCGCTATTAGTGATCGAACTCATGACATATCAATGAGAGCCTAGACAAATGGTTCAATCACTATAGAGAGATCCAAGATTTAATATCTTTTTATGCCGTCCTTTGCCTCTTAATTCCTCAGTTTTGCTAGTTATTTCACTAGACCTCAAACCCTCTCGTCCATTAATAAGGTCAATAAATGTGGACTGTTCCTTTATGATATTGATACAACAGAATCCCTCTATAGCGCATTTTTTAATAAAATATTTCCCTATATAATAACACTTTATAATATTTCCAATTATATTTATTCTGTATTTTTTGTACTGTTTCTACATTTAAATATATATTATTTCAGTCCGGATCTAGTTATATAAGAATTCTACTGTATTATAACGAAGAATATAAAAAGGAACAACTAAAACGAATCAAATATCAAGATAAACAAATAATAGGTAGATTTGTTACAAAAATAAAACATATATGTTTTATGTTGGTAAAACATCTACCTATTTTTGGTTTATCTTGATATTTGCCCTATGTTACTCCAGTTACCTACATCCTGTTTAAGGTTGTTATCCTACACTGGAACATTTATCCCTTAAAACGAATCAAAATGTTTTCCAGCAATATTTAACGGTTTAGGTTTTGTGTTTTTCATGGCATTCATAGATTTGAAGATTTCTCGTGTGTTAATTGTATGCTTCTTCATGGGGTACCACGTTAGACTTATGCAGAGTCCGTTCTATCGTATCTGATGGCTGGTGGCTGATTCAGCGGTCAAAAGGCTCATGCCCTTTTATTTATGTTCCATTTATCTGGCCTTGGAGGGAGAAGCATTATATTACTGGGAAGTCTGGAGTTTTCGGTCCATCCCGGGCTAGTGCCAGAGAATAACTATCACACCACCAGGATGGTTTCAACAGATGGCCTTCTCCGAGCCACATCAGCCAAGATAAGGTTCACTGTGTTCATTGTGTACTTTTTTTTTCCAACCTGAAGCAATTTAAAAAATAGTTCGCTATACAGAGATAATCCTATATATGTGTAAATACATGAGACTTCTTCTTTTCTTCTTCTTTGAGAACCCCAGAAATTGCGAGCCATTAACTCTTACTTCCTATGTGCATTGGAGAGGTTTCTCCGAGCGTTCTTCCATATACAGAAGGCTTCAGTTTTCGGCTTAGTGAATTGCCTATTGCTGGAGCATTCTACTCAGAGTGGGTACGGTATATACATGCATTACAATCTATTGGTCATTATACTACGCATACGGAAGTTATATGTTTGTGTTGCTGAGGATATTTCAATACGTGTACGGAATGTTTGTTGTTGTTGTAATAGCCCTTGTCTCGATTGGTTCGTTCTCAGTGACTTGAGTACACAGGTTCAGTGTCTTGATACAATTGTGTATTTTGTTAGAGATGCAGTTGGCCAAGTACGGAAAAAAAACCTGTCTACTCGAGTTGTAATGCGATTCGGTGCCGTTAGAACGGACCTAGTTCAATTCTCGTTAGTCTCAAGAATGTTTAAATTAATGCAATTTGTTAAAATAATCGGGAATTTTGGAGAAAAACAGGGAAAATTTGAAGTCAATCATGGAAATTCATTGTAACATGATTCCACTGTACTTTTAGCCATTCCTAATCTCCGTTTAACTTCCGTTTCATATCTACCATCATGTGAGATTATATGTGTCCGATATATTGGTAATGATTTACTTTCTGTAGTATCTCTCCTTGTATTTTTATTCTCTGATTACCATGTTTTTTTCTATGTTAATATCTATTTTTTTTTATGTGGAGCATGGTTAGAGGCTAGAAAATTGGTCTTACAATTGTAAGGTCCATGGTTCGACTCCCGGTAAGGACTGGATATTTTATGTCAGAGTGTAAATTAAAAGAAAAAACCACAATGAACATGTCGTGGCAACAGCAAAAACAAACAAAATCGTACTTTCTTTATCACACACGCCACTCGCATCTTCACTGTAACCAGGGCAGTGCCGTGATATGATGCAGAGAGGCATAATGAATCAAAATACATTGTCGGCAGCGGTATTTCGAAGACTTGTATTATAATGAGAAAATGTACCGCACGCTCCTGCCTGTAACTTCCTAGTGTCAACTCCCTAGTGGAGTTGCGGTAATGACATGTTTTTTAATGTGAAAATATCTTGTCTATATATTGTATCAACTGATAACCTCTGATGTGTATACACGAGCTAATAGCCTCCATGAAAATGCTCCAGTTTCCGGAGAAAACAATTATTTAGATGTATGCCTACAATGTCTTAATCTGTCCTTACAGTTTGTAAAGAAATCTATCTTATCTGTATATTGTTTGTTCAGAAGTTCTTTTTTTTTTAAAGAACTAAATCGCCAGTTTCACTGGATCTCTTGCAGCCTTACTTTATTTCCAGCGGTGTCTTCAGAGAACAGACATATGTTGCTGGCATCAGTTGTTGTGTTGTTGCTCAAATGATGAGAGCCATTTTGTGCAATGAAACACTATCAATGCATAACTGAATTCGAGTGCTGAGATGTTATATCGAATCAATTCTTTTTTATGGATGTGGAGAGTGGACTGTAAACAAAAACATTCATAACGAATTGGAGGCTACAGAAATGTGTTTTCTGAGAAGAATAATAAAAATAACATGCACAACTAAGAAAACTAATGCAGAGGTTCTCATTGATGCTGGCGTAAAAAGATCAGTCATATTAAACAATAGATGTAGACAGTCAAGGTTTCTAGGGCATGAGAACACAGCTTGAACACTTGGCAACCACTGGAAAGATCAAGGGGAGAAGAGATAGGAAACGACACAGAAAGAAGTTGCTAGATGGACTAATATTGTGATATGGTAGAGTTCACCAACCGAGGTTATTGACAACACAAGAGACAGAGAGTCGCGGAGAAACATGATCGCCTACGCCATTCCGCATGGCACTTTCGATTGATTGATTGAATAATGAACACATCAGTTTTTGGTAATTGTACTGTATAATCTGTGTTAAATGGATCCTCTATTAGACGGAAATTTTCAACTGAGGTATGTTACATTCTCATGATTTTGTAACTACAAAATGTTACCGACCCTGAATTTAACAGAAACAAAAAGTAAATCTATATGTGGAAATTTTCCAAAGTGCGTGCACAGAATAATCTTAGAGATTATCAAATAATTTCAGAAGACCAGTGTAGTCTTTATAGAAATCAATCAGAAAAATACCGAAATAATGGCAATAGCAAAGAAAGAAAGAAATATCACTATCTCCATCGATGATAAACACCTTAAAAAGGTAAATGAGTTCACTTACTTAGGAAGCATTATATCGAGTGAAGGGAAAACAAGTAAAGAGATACAAAATAGATGCAACAAAACATATCAGATTCTAGGACAGGTGACATTATTTTCAAGATAAAAAAATGTAAACATAGAAACTAAAGTTGCATTATTCAAGACTATTATTATTCCATCACTATGCTAAAGTGCCAATCCTGGACAATGACAGCACAAGACAAAAGAACAATAGTGACATCAGAAATGACATGTCTACGAAGAACACTCGGAGTGTCATTAAGAGATAGAATTAGAAACGATAACATCAGACAGATAATCAATACAATACCAGTATTGGAACACATCAAAAGACAACAGGTCAAGTGGTTTTCACACGCTTCCAGACTATCGACAGATAGCATGCCACAAATGGCCATGACACATAGACATAACAGTTATAAGGCTATAGGCAAACCATGTAAAAATGTATGGCAGAAATCAAAGAAGCCACAGGAACATGCTTACAAACAGCGCACAAGAAGGCCATCTCCAGAGAACTCTTCCACCCCTGACGCCGCAAGGTAAACAAGGGACACAGCGAATAGACAGATAGAATCAGACAATTCTAAATGAATAAGTATCCATATATGGACATCGTTTCGTGCCACGTGTCTGTGACCTAAAACGAACAGGAAAAAAATCGTATTTAGTTCACAGAAATAATGGGTATTGGTGTATGAGTTGAGCATTTTTTGCAGAAAGTAGAAATGAAAGAACAGGATGCGATTTAAAAAAACAACAAAAACAAAAAACAAGGAGAAGAGGAAAATAAAAGTTTACTGGAAGGAGAAAAGTATTATAGACTGATAACTTATGAAGTTGATGTGGAAAGTTTAAAAGGACTAGATCAATTGTCACTACAACGGAATGATTCGGATATTTATCTATGTATTGCTACATGTTCTTTATAGAAAGTTATCCTCAGCACCATCATGAAAGCTTCTCACTTCTGTGCAAGCAGTCCGGCCTTTCTCCACCCAAGTCTTGGTCTGCCTGTTGCTCTCTTTCCTGGAGCTTTCATTCCGTGAAAAGGTTTCTTTCTAAACAACTGTGTCTTTTTTATATTTCAGCTTGTGTTTCATGTTTTGAGCAGTCAGTCTTTTTCTATGTATAAATAATCTAACTTTCACAGGGTGTCCGACAAAGTGAAAACTGCCGTAGTCACAAAATAATGAATCGTAAAATACTATATTAGTGTGAAGATTTCTTCACCTTTAGCAGTCCGCTTGCCGAGACTTATTTATACATGTATTTATGCCTATCAATAGTGCGTAGATTTTCTGTGCGCATCGGTACTATACTAAGCTTACATGATCGCGTTTCTTTTACATTTTTATAATTTCCGTTGCACAGAAACAAAGGAAAACTTTGGTAACTGCATGTTTTCCTGTGAAGGAGTGCAGGGAGGTTTGTAGGCTGTGAAAGTAAAGGCCGCTTTGCCATATCAGATTCTGCGACATGTACAGGAAGGATTTTTAATTGTACCTTCGAAAGAAAAAAATCCTTTCCCAACCGTGGATTTAACCCGGGACCCCAAGGGTATGAGAACGGAATTCTAACCACACGGCCATGCGCCTCACTAAGATGCACATAGATTTTTGGAAATTGGCGGCACATATCTGCGCATTTCAAAATTAATATGTTTCTGTTTCCAGTGTGAGTAGTATAATAGGTTAATTTGGATATATTTTTTCCTGCCGCAAAGAATATATAAGGATTAATTTGGCGTAAACGGCAAAGAAGGATTAATTCCAAGGGACACAGGGGTTGCCTGAGTTTTTCTGGGGTTTTCTTGAGGTATTTTAAAAAAATATTTTGAAATTTTTCAAAATTTTGATTTTAATTTTATGGCAATTTTTTTCCTGGAATTTTTGTGTTTTGTTTCGTTTGTTATTTTCTAATGTTTAGGGCCTAGTGTTTAATGTAGTACCGTCCGATATCTCCGGCCTTTACTTGTTGATATTGTTGTGATGTCATGTCAGAGTAAATTGTCATAATGCGTGACGGTCTCTACATACAAGAATTATTCTCAAAAACCCTTTATCTCTTCTGTTTTGATGTTACATATATCTTTAACTGATTCTACGGGTGAGTTGGACCAAGATATGCGGGCGGTTTTAGCTCGTGGTGATTTAACCAATCATGAAAAATCTACACTATACCAAAAAACATTACAACAGTATTTGAATCGGCTCAGTCAATACAAAAACATACCTATGAAGCTATTAGAGAACACGCAGTGTTCGGTACCAAGTGCCTCAATACAGAAAGATGAAGAACCCACTGAAAAAATTCCAGAGAAAGTCGAAGTGATGCCCGCCTATGTTGAAGCCGTGGCGTCTTAGGCATCACTTCGACTTTCTCTGGAATTTTTTCAGTGGGTTCTTCATCTTTCTGTATTGAGGCACTTGGTACCGAACACTGCGTGTTCTCTAATAGCTTCATAGGTATGTTTTTGTATTGACTGAGCCGATTCAAATACTGTTGTAATGTTTTTTGGTATAGTGTAGATTTTTCATGATTGGTTAAATCACCACGAGCTAAAACCGCCCGCATATCTTGGTCCAACTCACCCGTAGAATCAGTTAAAGATATATGTAACATCAAAACAGAAGAGATAAAGGGTTTTTGAGAATAATTCTTGTATGTAGAGACCGTCACGCATTATGACAATTTACTCTGACATGACATCACAACAATATCAACAAGTAAAGGCCGGAGATATCGGACGGTACTACATTAAACACTAGGCCCTAAACATTAGAAAATAACAAACGAAACAAAACACAAAAATTCCAGGAAAAAAATTGCCATAAAATTAAAATCAAAATTTTGAAAAATTTCAAAATATTTTTTTAAAATACCTCAAGAAAACCCCAGAAAAACTCAGCCAACCCCTGTGTCCCTTGGAATTAATCCTTCTTTGCCGTTTGCGCCAAATTAATCCTTATATATTCTTTGCGGCAGGAAAAAATATATCCAAATTAACCTATTATACTACTCAACTGGAAACAGAAACGTATTAATTTTTAAATGCGCAGATATGTGCCGCCAATTTCCAAAAATCTATGTGCATCTTAGTGAGGCGCATGGCCGTGTGGTTAGAATTCCGTTCTCATACCCTTGGGGTCCCGGGTTAAATCCACGGTTTCTGAAAGGATTTTTTTCTTTCGAAGGTACAATTAAAAATCCTTCCTGTACATGTCGCAGAATCTGATATGGCAAAGCAGCCTTTACTTTCACAGCCTACAAACCTCCCTGCACTCCTTCACAAGAAAACATGCAGTTACCAAAGTTTTCCTTTGTTTCTGTGCAACGGAAATTATAAAAATGTAAAAGAAACGCGATCATGTAAGCTTAGTATAGTACCGATGCGCACAGAAAATCTACGCACTATTGATAGGCATAAATACATGTATAAATAAGTCTCGGCAAGCGGACTGCTAAAGGTGAAGAAATCTTCACACTAATATAGTATTTTACGATTCATTATTTTGTGACTACGGCAGTTTTCACTTTGTCGGACACCCTGTGAAAGTTAGATTATTTATACATAGAAAAAGACTGACTGCTCAAAACATGAAACACAAGCTGAAATATAAAAAAGACACAGTTGTTTAGAAAGAAACCTTTTCACGGAATGAAAGCTCCAGGAAAGAGAGCAACAGGCAGACCAAGAATTGGGTGGAGAAAGGCCGGACTGCTTGCAAAGAAGTGAGAAGCTTTCATGATGGTGCTGAGGATAACTTTCTATAAAGAACATGTAGCAATACATAGATAAATATCCGAATCATTCCGTTGTAGTGACAATTGATCTAGTCCTTTTAAACTTTCCACATCAACTTCATAAGTTATCAGTCTATAATACTTTTCTCCTTCCAGTAAACTTTTATTTTCCTCTTCTCCTTGTTTTTTGTTTTTGTTGTTTTTTTAAATCGCATCCTGTTCTTTCATTTCTACTTTCTGCAAAAAATGCTCAACTCATACACCAATACCCATTATTTCTGTGAACTAAATACGATTTTTTTCCTGTTCGTTTTAGGTCACAGACACGTGGCACGAAACGATGTCCATATATGGATACTTATTCATTTAGAATTGTCTGATTCTATCTGTCTATTCGCTGTGTCCCTTGTTTACCTTGCGGCGTCAGGGGTGGAAGAGTTCTCTGGAGATGGCCTTCTTGTGCGCTGTTTGTAAGCATGTTCCTGTGGCTTCTTTGATTTCTGCCATACATTTTTACATGGTTTGCCTATAGCCTTATAACTGTTATGTCTATGTGTCATGGCCATTTGTGGCATGCTATCTGTCGATAGTCTGGAAGCGTGTGAAAACCACTTGACCTGTTGTCTTTTGATGTGTTCCAATACTGGTATTGTATTGATTATCTGTCTGATGTTATCGTTTCTAATTCTATCTCTTAATGACACTCCGAGTGTTCTTCGTAGACATGTCATTTCTGATGTCACTATTGTTCTTTTGTCTTGTGCTGTCATTGTCCAGGATTGGCACTTTAGCATAGTGATGGAATAATAATAGTCTTGAATAATGCAACTTTAGTTTCTATGTTTACATTTTTTATCTTGAAAATAATGTCACCTGTCCTAGAATCTGATATGTTTTGTTGCATCTATTTTGTATCTCTTTACTTGTTTTCCCTTCACTCGATATAATGCTTCCTAAGTAAGTGAACTCATTTACCTTTTTAAGGTGTTTATCATCGATGGAGATAGTGATATTTCTTTCTTTCTTTGCTATTGCCATTATTTCGGTATTTTTCTGATTGATTTCTATAAAGACTACACTGGTCTTCTGAAATTATTTGATAATCTCTAAGATTACTCTGTGCACGCACTTTGGAAAATTTCCACATATAGATTTACTTTTTGTTTCTGTTAAATTCAGGGTCGGTAACATTTTGTTGTAGTTACAAAATCATGAGAATGTAACATACCTCAGTTGAAAATTTCCGTCTAATAGAGGATCCATTTAACACAGATTATACAGTACAATTACCAAAAACTGATGTGTTCATTATTCAATCAATCAATCGAAAGTGCCATGCGGAATGGCGTAGGCGATCATGTTTCTCCGCGACTCTCTGTCTCTTGTGTTGTCAATAACCTCGGTTGGTGAGCTCTACCATATCACAATATTAGTCCATCTAGCAACTTCTTTCTGTGTCGTTTCCTATCTCTTCTCCCCTTGATCTTTCCAGTGGTTGCCAAGTGTTCAAGCTGTGTTCTCATGCCCTAGAAACCTTGACTGTCTACATCTATTGTTTAATATGACTGATCTTTTTACGCCAGCATCAATGAGAACCTCTGCATTAGTTTTCTTAGTTGTGCATGTTATTTTTATTATTCTTCTCAGAAAACACATTTCTGTAGCCTCCAATTCGTTATGAATGTTTTTGTTTACAGTCCACTCTCCACATCCATAAAAAAGAATTGATTCGATATAACATCTCAGCACTCGAATTCAGTTATGCATTGATAGTGTTTCATTGCACAAAATGGCTCTCATCATTTGAGCAACAACACAACAACTGATGCCAGCAACATATGTCTGTTCTCTGAAGACACCGCTGGAAATAAAGTAAGGCTGCAAGAGATCCAGTGAAACTGGCGATTTAGTTCTTTAAAAAAAAAAAGAACTTCTGAACAAACAATATACAGATAAGATAAATTTCTTTACAAACTGTAAGGACAGATTAAGACATTGTAGGCATACATCTAAATAATTGTTTTCTCCGGAAACTGGAGCATTTTCATGGAGGCTATTAGCTCGTGTATACACATCAGAGGTTATCAGTTGATACAATATATAGACAAGATATTTTCACATTAAAAAACATGTCATTACCGCAACTCCACTAGGGAGTTGACACTAGGAAGTTACAGGCAGGAGCGTGCGGTACATTTTCTCATTATAATACAAGTCTTCGAAATACCACTGCCGACAATGTATTTTGATTCATTATGCCTCTCTGCATCATATCACGGCACTGCCCTGGTTACAGTGAAGATGCGAGTGGCGTGTGTGATAAAGAAAGTACGATTTTGTTTGTTTTTGCTGTTGCCACGACATGTTCATTGTGGTTTTTTCTTTTAAGTTACACTCTGACATAAAATATCCAGTCCTTACCGGGAGTCGAACCATGGACCTTACAATTGTAAGACCAATTTTCTAGCCTCTAACCATGCTCCACATAAAATAAAATAGATATTAACATAGAAAAAAACATGGTAATCAGAGAATAAAAATACAAGGAGAGATACTACAGAAAGTAAATCATTACCAATATATCGGACACATATAATCTCACATGATGGTAGATATGAAACGGAAGTTAAACGGAGATTAGGAATGGCTAAAAGTACAGTGGAATCATGTTACAATGAATTTCCATGATTGACTTCAAATTTTCCCTGTTTTTCTCCAAAATTCCCGATTATTTTAACAAATTGCATTAATTTAAACATTCTTGAGACTAACGAGAATTCAACCAGGTCCGTTCTAACGGCACCGAATCGCATTACAACTCGAGTAGACAGGTTTTTTTTCCGTACTTGGCCAACTGCATCTCTAACAAAATACACAATTGTATCAAGACACTGAACCTGTGTACTCAAGTCACTGAGAACGAACCAATCGAGACAAGGGCTATTACAACAACAACAAACATTCCGTACACGTATTGAAATATCCTCAGCAACACAAACATATAACTTCCGTATGCGTAGTATAATGACCAATATATTGTAATGCATGTATATACCGTACCCACTCTGAGTAGAATGCTCCATCAATAGGCAATTCACTAAGCCGAAAACTGAAGCCTTCTGTATATGGAAGAACGCTCGGAGAAACCTCTCCAATGCACATAGGAAGTAAGAGTTAATGGCTCGCAATTTCTGGGGTTCTCAAAGAAGAAGAAAAGAAGAAGTCTCATGTATTTACACATATATAGGATTATCTCTGTATAGCGAACTATTTTTTAAATTGCTTCAGGTTGGAAAAAAAAAGTACACAATGAACACAGTGAACCTTATCTTGGCTGATGTGGCTCGGAGAAGGCCATCTGTTGAAACCATCCTGGTGGTGTGATAGTTATTCTCTGGCACTAGCCCGGGATGGACCGAAAACTCCAGACTTCCCAGTAATATAATGCTTCTCCCTCCAAGGCCAGATAAATGGAACATAAATAAAAGGGCATGAGCCTTTTGACCGCTGAATCAGCCACCAGCCATCAGATACGATAGAACGGACTCTGCATAAGTCTAACGTGGTACCCCATGAAGAAGCATACAATTAACACACGAGAAATCTTCAAATCTATGAATGCCATGAAAAACACAAAACCTAAACCGTTAAATATTGCTGGAAAACATTTTGATTCGTTTTAAGGGATAAATGTTCCAGTGTAGGATAACAACCTTAAACAGGATGTAGGTAACTGGAGTAACATAGGGCAAATATCAAGATAAACCAAAAATAGGTAGATGTTTTACCAACATAAAACATATATGTTTTATTTTTGTAACAAATCTACCTATTATTTGTTTATCTTGATATTTGATTCGTTTTAGTTGTTCCTTTTTATATTCTTCGTTATAATACAGTAGAATTCTTATATAACTAGATCCGGACTGAAATAATATATATTTAAATGTAGAAACAGTACAAAAAATACAGAATAAATATAATTGGAAATATTATAAAGTGTTATTATATAGGGAAATATTTTATTTAAAAAATGCGCTATAGAGGGATTCTGTTGTATCAATATCATAAAGGAACAGTCCACATTTATTGACCTTATTAATGGACGAGAGGGTTTGAGGTCTAGTGAAATAACTAGCAAAACTGAGGAATTAAGAGGCAAAGGACGGCATAAAAAGATATTAAATCTTGGATCTCTCTATAGTGATTGAACCATTTGTCTAGGCTCTCATTGATATGTCATGAGTTCGATCACTAATAGCGACGTCTTATTTACCAGTGCTTTTTTTTCCAGAAAAAAATCAGAGATTTACACTATTGAATCACGTGCTTGGAGTGGTACTCTCGGCAGGCGGCGTGTGAGAAAAAAGTAGCATATATGGTAAAATACGAATACAGTGAAGGAAAATCTCTATTCGTTTTGAGATATTTCAATCGTCAACATATTTATCTTGCCTGAATGTGATCAGAACCCGTGCTTGTATTAATTACACCCCCCCCCCTGCTACACTTGACTGTTATCTGGCACAATAACACGTCATTCTCCTGCTATGATACGCCCCTGACAACAATCACTAAGTCACATTAATTAAATAGCCGTCCAGGCTAAAAACTGATGTAAATATAGCATTGACTCGTGACTCCGTACATTATTAATTTGTTTTTTGATTACACTAATAATGACACGGCAGCGGTTTTGTCTAATTGAGATTGACCTACTGGATTTGGCTATTACTATCTGTAATCTACTTATTCAATAGTAAGACTTCGGTATTCAAGTCAAATACGTTTCTGCTGTACAGTTTTTAAAGTTCTTCAATGATGGATCGCCTGAAAATTACGTCTGCAGTTTTTCTTGTGTTAAGTTTAATGATAACCTGCGCCTGGACACGCAGCCTACACATTGAAGAGCGCCGAGATGGCTCAAGTAGTCAGAACGATACGATAGTTGTCACAATCAACCCAGGGCAACAAATCAGAGGTTTTTACAAAGCCCTCGCTACTGGCACAGTCATTTACAAGTTCTGGGGAATCCGATATGGCCAGCCTCCAACAGGTATGTCTTGATGTATCTTGTATTTTTTCAGTGTAAGTGCTAAAAGATTCGATACATTCAGCTCATGTCAGGTACGATTTTCTCTTATATATTAGTTCGGCAAGTAAGTAATGTTCCTAAGTAAGTAATGTTCCTAAGTAAGTAATGTTCCTAAGTAAGTGATGCTCCTAAGTAAGTGATGCTCCTAAGTAAGTAATGTTCCTAAGTAAGTAATGTTCCTAAGTAAGTAATGTTCCTAAGTAAGTAATGTTCCTAAGTAAGTGATGCTCCTAAGTAAGTAATGTTCCTAAGTAAGTAATGGTCCTAAGTAAGTGATGCTCCTAAGTAAGTAATGTTCCTAAGTAAGTAATGTTCCTAAGTAAGTAATGTTCCTAAGTAAGTAATGTTCCTAAGTAAGTGATGCTCCTAAGTAAGTAATGTTCCTAAGTAAGTAATGTTCCTAAGTAAGTAATGTTCCTAAGTAAGTAATGTTCCTAAGTAAGTAATGTTCCTAAGTAAGTAATGTTCCTAAGTAAGTAATGTTCCTAAGTAAGTAATGTTCCTAAGTAAGTAATGTTCCTAAGTAAGTAATGCTCCTAAGTAAGTAATGTTCCTAAGTAAGTAATGCTCCTAAGTAAGTAATGTTCCTAAGTAAGTAATGTTCCTAAGTAAGTAATGTTCCTTTACTTGTTTAATGTGCTTATTTTTTATGTAGATCACTTCCTCTGAACGATGGATTTATATAACCATATCGCTAGTATGTATATAGAAGACCAGGTTATATCGCTAGCATAAGAGGTCAGGAGAGAACCGATTGTCGTACTTACGGGCTCATCATCAAACTCAATGGTAACCACGTCACAAATGTTTGACCATTTTTTCCGCTGTCTTGCGTCTCTATTGAGATAGCCACATAAACACACCGTACAGTCATGATTGTTACATAAGCCTTTCAAATAGATATTTTATAGAGTCACAACTTGGTCTGGACCTAACATATGTTTCTATAACAAGAGAAACTGGCTATATAATAATATTAATAATACACATATTCCGTCAGGGGCATACGGGTTGCCACTCTGGAGTCATAATCAAAAAACACTCTCCAAACAACTATATCAGCCATTCGGACAATTGTAGAAAAATCATACCTAGAGGATTCATTGATTTTGTCAATCTAGGATTTTCTTTTCCGGCTCATCCACCCTCGACGTTTTCTTCTTAGGTCCATGCCGTGTGGTGTTGGTTATCATGTCTTTCCAGAGCCTTCTATTTCATGTCACAATGTTAGGTTCTCAAGCCTCTTCTTTCCTGATCTTCTCCTACCCCTCTTGATCTTCAGCAAGTCTGTTATTACAATGTGTTCCATCTTCCTTCTTCTCGCATGATGTGTCCCAAAAATATGTGGACTGTCCCTATCTGATGCGGGTAAGCAACTATCTTTTTGAATTAACTTAGTTCAATATATCTTCATTGCGCTTTTTATCTGTGTATTACAATCAACATAAAAATAAATGATCATCTACTGAAACAAGTGCAGGAATTTAAAATATCTAGGGAGCATTTTTAGAACCGATGGAAGAATGGACAGAGAGTTATAGACAAAAATTCAAAAAGTCAACTACATAAATTATGAACTTATACCTATTTTTAAACACAACATCTGTCCGGATGGAAACCAAAAGGCCAATCATAAATTCAATATTCATCCCATGTTTTCAATGTCAGACATGGACACTAACTAAAGAACAAGAGAGAAAGATTACTGGGTGTGAAATGAGATGTCTAAGAAAAACAGCAAACAGAACCAGAAGAGATCATGTGAGAAATGAAGAGATTACAAGAAACTGTTGGAACTACATCAGTCGTCAAATATATTGAAAAACAGAGATTGAAATGGTTTGGCAAATTAATGAGAATTAACCCTTGTTGGTCAGCTGCAAGAGCATACAACATGGAAATGGAACAGCAAGATACAGAGGAAGGCCAAGAAGAAAATTGATTGAAGGTCTTACCAACATTTTAACACGGCACAGCATTACAGCATATCAAGCAACCAGACGTGCAATAGCCCGAAAACCGATCATCATTCAATCATGCGATTCCTCACAGCATAAACAAAAACAATATATAGATCTGTCCATGGTGTTCTCAACATTCTTCTTTAAAACCACATCTCTGCTGCCTCAATATAATTTTTCACTGTTCCGCTGAATGTCGAAGATTTACTACCATACTTCAGAATTGGATCTATATAACTTCTAATAAATCGTTATCTCATCTCAACTGACAAAGATATATTACATAGCTTGTTCTTCATCTTGTGAAATGTTGTCTTTTTCTAGGCAATTCTACATTTGACATCTTTAATACATCTTCCATCTGATGTTATTAATGCACTTAAATAGTTGAACATGTTGACTTACTTCATACAGATCCAATCTACTTTGATGTTGCATTCTGGGTGACATTTATGCTTTGATATTACCATTATTTCATTGGTGTTTGTTTCCTGCTAGTCAGATTAAGATGGATTAATTACTCGTTTCAAAAATAGACAATCTTTATTTAATTGGATCAGCTCATTATAATAAAGATGTGCTTAGAGAATATGGTTACTACGAATATGGTTACTACGAATATGGTTACTACGAATAATCAAAAAGGAAAAGGACCAAGACTGCAAATCGGCAGGGACAGTTCCCCCTCACGTCTTCTGAAGACAAGACATAACAGAATAAATCAACATATGCATAAGATGCGACAAACTGCTACACCAGCTGTACACTTGTGGTTCAAATAAATATACATATGAACATATCCTTCATAACTGTTTGCTTTTGACAGTACATTTAGTATTTTTTCTGTTTCGTTATATTAGTAATCAGCGGCAAGAATAAATTATTATCCATGCTAATACTTCTAATTTTTCTAGTGCGGCACTCTCCACTATTTTAGACATCCTCTGACAATATTCTTAATGATTTATATCTGTAGAAATGTCCCCGTGTGCAAAATTCAGAGAGACATACTCGCTGGTTGGTTGGTTTCTTATCCAGCGGTCCAATGGTTCGTCCCCTTTGACCCAATGCCATTAAAATGTCATTACAATGCTGGGAAGTCTGTGGAGTTTAGGCCTACACCGGGCCAAAGCCAGAGAATAACTATCACAGCACTAGGAAACTAGATCTCACCCTATGCACCACCTTGAACCATTACAGCCAAGATAGGGTTCACTGTGCCCATTCCCCACCACCAATTGACTACTGGTTATGCCGAACTTCTCTATTGCTCCAGGCATGCAACTAAATATTCAAATCAAAAGGATGTCCTGGTTCACTGTGCCTCTATGATGAGTCTCAGCCATAGGAAAAAACAGTGCTGTCAGCTTCTTCCTCCCCAGTGCTGCACAGTACATCTCTGACTCCCTCCCAACCACAGAGGTTGCATACATATATACAAACAACAGAAACGCATTGAAACAACAAAATAAAAGCATGAGAAGCATAATTGTGTAGATGACGCGCCATGAAGCTTCTATAAGAAGATAACATCAATATAACGGCATGTCATCTACTAACATTTTCTGTTGCATGAGTTGATTGTCTAATGAGCCACTGATGAGACCCACAGACGCAACCCCATGCGAAAAGACATATTGGCCAATTGGCTCAATCGTGCCGAAAAAAAATTATATGAAACCAAAGAAGAATTTCAAACAAAGTTGTATTGAACCAAAGAAAAATATCAAAAAAAGTTATATGAAACAAAATAAGAATTTCAAACAAAGTTATATGAACCAAAGAAGAATTTCAAACACAGTTGTATGGAACCAAAGAAAAATATCAAAAAAAGTTATATGAAACAAAATAAGAATTTCAAACAAAGTTATATGGAACCAAAGAAGAATTTCAAACAGTTATATGGAACCAAAGAAGAATTTCAAACAGTTATATGGAACCAAAGAAAAATGTCAAACAAAATTGTATGGAAACAACGAAGAATTTCAAACAAAGTTGTATTGAACCAAAGAAGAATTTCAAACAAAGTTACATGGAACCAAAGAAAAATGTCAAACAAAATTGTATGGAAACAACGAAAAATTTCAAACAAAGTTTTATGGAAACAACGAACAATTTCAAAAAAATTGTATGGAAACAACGAAGAATTTCAAACAAAGTTGTATGAAACCAAAGAGAATTTCAAAGCTATATGGAACCAAAGAAGAATTTTAAACAAAGTTGTATGGAACTAAAGGAACAGAATGAGACTATTTCCTGATATTGTCTCTGTCTTTTTTTATGTTTAAACTAAGACTTTTTGATCACTTTCTATCACCGTCCTGTTTAACAGATCTTGGAGGTGTTCTTGGCTTTCTGCTATCCTCTGTACCATCTGCATATCGTAGATTATTGATATTGTGTCCTCCTATTTCAATAATTAATTGATCTCAAGATATGCTCGCTGTAAAGAGAAAATAAATATGCTGACAATACACATCCCTGGCGAACACCTTGTTTTATTTGTGTATACTTTCCAGTCATATTATGCACTTTCATGGCTGCTTCTTGTTTCCAGTATATATTGCGCCCACATCTAAGATCTTTACTGTCCATATGAATATTTTTTAGTATTTATATAATCTGGTGGTCTTTTACTTTGTCGAATGTTATGTGTGGTTAATAATGCAAACGTATATATCTTTCTGAACTTCTAGTGATCTTTCAATAAAGGTTTTTAACGTAGATATGAGGAAATGATAGAAGATGGTTTAATTCGCTATCTATTGCCTTAGGAACTCCCCTTCTTTTTTCTGATGTGGTTTACTCCATTATCCCATTGCACTTCCCTACTAACCCTTTAAAATGAAACAAACTGTTAAGTGTACAGTATTTATAATTGAGTTTTGTTTTCTGTTACTAGGAGACAAGCGCTTCGCTGAACCGGAAGAAGAATCTGATTGGCAGGGCATAAGAGACGCATTGACGTATGGAAATATTTGTTGGCAGTCGTCAATGACTGGCCAAGTGGTATCCGAAGACTGTTTGTTTTTAAATGTTTACACGCCTTCTGTCAATGGGTCAGCTCCTGTTATGGTTTGGATTCATGGGGGTGCATATTACGCAGGCGCCGGTTCCGAAGTGCAATATGAAGGATCAACTATTGCTGGAAAAGGGGTTGTGGTTGTGACAATTAACTACAGACTTGGGGCTTTGGGTTTCTCGTCAACTGAAGATGACGTTATGCCAGGAAATTACGGTCTTCTCGATCAAGTCTTGGCGCTCAAATGGGTACAGAAAAACATTCACGTTTTTGGCGGCGATCCAGGGAAAGTAACCATATTTGGAGAAAGTGCCGGATCATCTAGTGTTTCCCTGCTGATATTATCTCCATTGGCTAAAGGTTTATTTCACAAAGCTATCATGGAAAGTGGATCTGCCTTGAGTGCGTGGGCAGTGGAGAGGCCGGCCACACATGTCAGCATTAAACAGTACACAAGACAAGTAGGTGCTGCTGTGGGATGTGTGGACGCAGACTCCTCAAAGTTTCTAAAATGTTTGAGAAGTGTTAATGCTGGACTTTTCTTTAACGTTAGTAATACCGTGAAAAATCATCTGGGCGTTAGTATCCTCGCAACTCCTCGGGTAGAAACCAAATTTGGCTTCCTTCCTCATTACCCCACGTACATCCTTGACCATGGTTTATTTAACAAGGTTGATACATTGCGAGGGTTCAACTCTGGGGAATGGTCCAATAATATTCAAGATCCTGACAACAATGGACTTACAAGAGTCGAGTTCAGAACTAACTTTGCTGGAACATTCGCAACATACTCACTCTCTAACGATTCACGAAATCAGGCACTAGATGCAGCTGAGAGTGTTTATATAGGGAATGAAACAAATCCTTTGGCAATACGAACAGGTCTCGTTGCCGCATTCAGAGACATACTTTTTGGTGCGTCAGAAGTCTTGGAGTTGGAAAAATATCTTGCGAACGGTGGAGATGGCTACAGCCACTACGTGTATCAGTTAGATTATAGGGTAAAATCAATTCTGAAATGGCAAAGCACAGGTCCTGCTTGGTGGGGAGTTCTACATTCTGCTGATCTTCCTCTCGTATTTGCTGATGATCAAGTTGGAACCATTGCAGCGCTAACTCCACCTGAAGATGTGGCCGTCGGAGATAAAATCCAAACGTGGTGGACAAATTTCGCGAAGTTCGGTAATCCCTCTGCGACGAAGGTAGTTGAGGAAGGCATAGAAAGAAAGTGGGATCAGTACACTGTTACAAGTCCTCAAATTCTAAACATAGATTTGAAGTCAACTATAGTGCCCTACCCCAGAGAAAGAATACTTCCTTTGTATTCCCAATTCCTGGCTACCTTGACAAACGTGACAGTAACGGGTAAATAATAAAATTATAGCACTTGGTGACTTCTTCTTCTTCTTCTACTTCCGTTTGCATGTGACGTACCTTGTATATGAAGTTTTGTCTCACAGAAACTTGATTGTGTTTTGTAACTCGTGCAGTGTTCCGTAGAGTTTATCCTTCCCCCGTTGTTTTTCTTTGTCAGTGCACACTGTATTTGCCTCAGTATTTCATATTTCTGGTATGTCTGAAGAATATGCTGCGCTGTCTGAGGTGTCTGTCCACATGTGCAGATGCATGTGTTGTCAATCTTTTGGTGACAACATTTGGTGACACGTATGTAAGACAATTAGTTAACAACAATTTTTGTGTCAATTTGGATGTATAAATTAGTAGTGTTCCCTAACCTTTTTTTACTATGGCCCACCTAAGTCTTTCTAAAATGTTGATGTCCCCTCTCCCAATGTAACATATACATTTTTTTTACATTCATAAACCGAATTATCCCATTAGTGAAACATAATTACAACTTGTTCAACAAGACGGAAGCTTTAAAAATAAATAACTAGGTAATTATTAAGAAAAAAAACAGTAAGTAAATTTTTGAAATAATAGACAAACAAAACCCAAGCACAAAATATTTTTTTTCACAAATCCCCCCCTCCCCAATCCAATTAAATCCCCCCCCCCTCCCCACCACCTCGTCGTTTGTGGGGCTTGAGCCCTGCGGGAAACACTGAGTTAGAGAAATATCGCAGCTATTGGTGTTATTTAAATAATATTTTGGCTATAAACATAATCAAAGAGGATTTGTCATGGGGAAAAATTCGTAACTATCCCGACACAGACGTTCTCTGTACCACGCCCCGTAGAGCCGGACAGAGGGCGTAACTATCCCGACACAGACGTACTCTGTACCACGCCCCGTAGAGCCGGACAGAGGGCGTAACTATCCCGACACAGACGTTCTCTGTATCACGCCAGGTAAATCCGGACCTAGGACGTAATTAACCCGTCACAGACGTGCGTTGCTCCACGTTCCACAGAGTCGGAACTAGAAAAATTGCTTCCATTCAGGTTATTTTTTGCAGTTGTACCAGTAAAACTAAATTACCTGCGATTAGAGAAGGCATGTTCCCATACCTTGTTCCAAATCTCGTCTGTTGATTACTGTTTCGCTGCAGTTATTTTACCATGTTCCATGTTTCGTATATTTTTACGTAGTGTCAAACTGCAGCTGATTTTCCGACTGCGAAACGTGGACATTTAATAAATCATTGGGACGGAGAATTTACATGGACAAGGACAAGAAAAAGAGATTAATAAATAAGTGATAACAATAAGCGTAGAACATGGTTTTCTCCAACACAACATTATAACAAAATTACTGAAATTTTTTCTGAACATATAAAATTAGTAATGGGTGCTATGGTTGATGATAACAGACTAAGGGTCACCCAAGACGACCATGGTTAAGATATATTTCACATATTTTAAACATAATCTAGGTAGCAGCTATTCGCCCATTATTGTGAGGTGTTAAGAACATGCATAAAGAAGACAACGTTATGGAAAGGACATCTCACTTGTATGACTATGTAACATAGAGATATATCTTATACTTGTCTTATTAAAACTCATTTGCATTTCTATATCAGATTTTCTTCTTTTGTGATTTATTTTTTGCTCTCGACGGAAGTACTATTAAACCATGTGACTATATAGTTAGAGAAGTATCTACTGTCAATTTGTTTGTTCTATTGTTTCGTTTGTGTTTTAATAAAAACGTATTTTCTTCCATATACCAGTTCTTGTTGTTTTGCTATTTTTGTCGTTCTGTCTCGTTATTCCCCGTCGTATTTGGCTTCTTCATTGTCATCGTTTTGTGTTCATTGTATTGTTTTTTATCATGTAGAAAATACTATCTTGACAGAGCGGAGCAGGCTATCATCTTCCGTATCAGAACAGGAAAAAACAGACTAAACAGATTCACCAAGCGACCATTTTGTTGGCCCACTTTCAATACCATAATCTCTAGTCCTGCAAATATACAACGTGGATAAAACGCTTCCAATAATTATGTAGGTCATTTAAATCGTTATCTTACAAAACATTAACAACCAACAAAATATAAAACGCGATGTCAGCACGAACAGTTCATTTAACGCAAGTATCACTTTTCTGTTGATAGAGAAGTTAAAAAATCATGGCAACCAAGTTTGTTTTGATTAGGAACAAACATTACTGAACAAGTGACATCCTCATAAGTGACTTGTCATTCCGCCAGCCAATAAAAATGATGAAAGATCAGCGTTCACGTCAGTTGTTGATTGTGAGTTCTTCTGATTTTACCATACAGGACCCACTTCTTCCCTCTACTATGGTCACTTCCATTTCTATCAAATATATAGGCACATTTCAGTATCCTCTTATCATGTTGCGGTATCTCCTGCTGACTGCTCTAATAGACTCATCCATATCTCTTCGTATGACTCTGTCATCCCCCATATATATATATGTATATGTAGCTTGGACTGCCACTGCATCAGCTATCTCGTCGCCCCCTGACTCCATCGTGATCCGAAGAAAAGAACACTATAATTACCGTCATAGACCAGTGAGAGATTAGCACTATAGCATGGGACCAGAAAAAAACACATTTACAATTATTTAGAAGCTATATTTTTTCAGTGGCAACATATTTTTGTGAGACACGGGCAATGACATCCGTAATGAAAAAGAAAATATCAACATTTGAAATGAAATGTTATAGAAAGATCCTAAGAATATCATGGACAGAAAGACGAATCAACAAAAACCACTGAAAGACCTGCCCATAGAAGAAGCGATAAATACTATATTAATGTAATGGTGTTACTGTATATTCTATCTAATAGGAAAACTAATGTAACAAAAAAAAGAAATCACAAAAAATGAATTTTTCTACATTGTGGCCCAACATGAGTCATTTTTTCAAGAAACGAAAGCACATTGGAAACAGAAACTTATTTATTTTAAAATACGCAAAGATAATGATAAAATGTAAAAGAAAAGCGGTCATGTATGCGTAGTACAGGTGCGCACAGATTCTGTTTGATTCTTGATTAGAAAATGGCTTTACAGCACGCGGGACATTCTCATAAATGATCCGTCATCCGCTCCAGCAGCCATCCCAGTGTATGTAGACTCAGAGTCCCCAGCCATCCCAGTATATGTAGACTCATAGTCCCCAGCCATCCCAGTGTATGTAGACTCAGAGTTCCGGTCAGGTGTTGATTGTGTGATCTTCGGAACTTTCCAAAAAATTTGCTTTTCCTTCCCTCACCTCTAGATACTCCAATTTCTAACATTCTCTGTATGTGTACGTTCTCAGCCTCATTGACATCATCTGCATCTTGAAATTAATTTATTACTGCTCTCATTAAGTCTGCTTTATCTCTTCTCAGCAACGTGTCGTCTATCACCACATTGCCTGCAAATAAGTCGGCTCTCTCGTTTCCTCTGACCAGAGCATGACCAGGGCAGTATATCCATGTAATGCTCTGGACAGCTGAGTTGTTCAATATGTCCCACCATTCTTTTCTTAACATGAACTTTTCTATCTTGGGCAGCATGCTTTGAGAGTATTACCGAGTGTGTTGATGTATCAGTTATTAACCAATTAAGTGCTGCTGTAACTCCCTCTATCTCCATCCTCATGCTCGATGTGATAGTGGAATAAGCTGAAGATTTCTCAACCACCTTCACCCCGTTTCTGTAGGCAACAAAACCCTAACCGATTTTATTTGTGTTTCTGTTAACAGAGCCATCTGTGTATATAATTATGTTTCGAGTGTAGTTGGGTCATCGAGTTCGTCAGACCACAACGGTTTGTTATTTTTTCGAGCACATCTTGGTATGGTTTGCTTGTAGAAGTGCAGAAGTCAATGTGTTGTGCAGTTTTCCTTACGTTTTTAATCTTTGGATTTAGGGTTTTTTGTTAATTTGTCTGTCAGGTCAGCATACTTACACTTGTTTGCTTTCTTGAAGTTCCATCTAGATGTGGTTGTGGGGGCCAGCTGGGCTGTGGTTAATGTCAATTTTGAGCTTGATGGGTCGATGGTCACTTCCACCACGCTGTCCTAGCACTTTCCTGTGTGTTATTTTAGCTAAAGCGTCTGTTGCAAAGGCTAGGTCCGGGGTTGAGGTAGTGTGCCATCTTGTAGAGTAGAAAGTTGTTTGATCATCGTGTTCATTAAGTAGTTGAAGTTTCACCTCGCAGTGCCGGTCTTCTTCTCCTCTAGTATCTTTTTCTGTACATCTCCAACTCTGTGAGTGGCTATTGAAGTCACCAATCACAAGACAGTTATCTTTTTCTGTACATCTCCAACTCTGTGAGTGGCTATTGAAGTCACCAATCACAAGACAGTTATCTTTTTCTGTACATCTCCAACTCTGTGAGTGGCTATTGAAGTCACCAATCACAAGACAGTTATCTTTTTCTGTACATCTCCAACTCTGTGAGTGGCTATTGAAGTCACCAATCACAAGACAGTTATCTTTTTCTGTACATCTCCAACTCTGTGAGTGGCTATTGAAGTCACCAATCACAAGACAGTTATCTTTTTCTGTACATCTCCAACTCTGTGAGTGGCTATTGAAGTCACCAATCACAAGACAGTTATCTTTTTCTGTACATCTCCAACTCTGTGAGTGGCTATTGAAGTCACCAATCACAAGACAGTTATCTTTTTCTGTACATCTCCAACTCTGTGAGTGGCTATTGAAGTCACCAATCACAAGACAGTTATCTTTTTCTGCACATCTCCAACTCTGTGAGTGGCTATTGAAGTCACCAATCACAAGACAGTTATCTTTTTCTGTACATCTCCAACTCTGTGAGTGGCTATTGAAGTCACCAATCACAAGACAGTTATCTTTTTCTGCACATCTCCAACACTGTGAGTGGCTATTGAAGTCACCAATCACAAGACAGTTATCTTTTTCTGTACATCTCCAACTCTGTGAGTGGCTATTGAAGTCACCAATCACAAGACAGTTATCTTTTTCTGTACATCTCCAACTCTGTGAGTGGCTATTGAAGTCACCAATCACAAGACAGTTATCTTTTTCTGCACATCTCCAACACTGTGAGTGGCTATTGAAGTCACCAATCACAAGACAATTATCTTTTTCTGTACATCTCCAACTCTGTGAGTGGCTATTGAAGTCACCAATCACAAGACAGTTATCTTTTTCTGCACATCTCCAACACTGTGAGTGGCTATTGAAGTCACCAATCACAAGACAGTTATCTTTTTCTGTACATCTCCAACTCTGTGAGTGGCTATTGAAGTCACCAATCACAAGACAGTTATCTTTTTCTGTACATCTCCAACTCTGTGAGTGGCTATTGAAGTCACCAATCACAAGACAGTTATCTTTTTCTGTACATCTCCAACTCTGTGAGTGGCTATTGAAGTCACCAATCACAAGACAGTTATCTTTTTCTGTACATCTCCAACTCTGTGAGTGGCTATTGAAGTCACCAATCACAAGACAGTTATCTTTTTCTGTACATCTCCAACTCTGTGAGTGGCTATTGAAGTCACCAATCACAAGACAGTTATCTTTTTCTGTACATCTCCAACTCTGTGAGTGGCTATTGAAGTCACCAATCACAAGACAGTTATCTTTTTCTGTACATCTCCAACTCTGTGAGTGGCTATTGAAGTCACCAATCACAAGACAGTTATCTTTTTCTGCACATCTCCAACACTGTGAGTGGCTATTGAAGTCACCAATCACAAGACAGTTATCTTTTTCTGTACATCTCCAACTCTGTGAGTGGCTATTGAAGTCACCAATCACAAGACAGTTATCTTTTTCTGCACATCTCCAACTCTGTGAGTGGCTATTGAAGTCACCAATCACAAGACAGTTATCTTTTTCTGTACATCTCCAACTCTGTGAGTGGCTATTGAAGTCACCAATCACAAGACAGTTATCTTTTTCTGCACATCTCCAACACTGTGAGTGGCTATTGAAGTCACCAATCACAAGACAGTTATCTTTTTCTGCACATCTCCAACTCTGTGAGTGGCTATTGAAGTCACCAATCACAAGACAGTTATCTTTTTCTGCACATCTCCAACTCTGTGAGTGGCTATTGAAGTCACCAATCACAAGACAGTTATCTTTTTCTGTACATCTCCAACTCTGTGAGTGGCTATTGAAGTCACCAATCACAAGACAGTTATCTTTTTCTGTACATCTCCAACTCTGTGAGTGGCTATTGAAGTCACCAATCACAAGACAGTTATCTTTTTCTGTACATCTCCAACTCTGTGAGTGGCTATTGAAGTCACCAATCACAAGACAGTTATCTTTTTCTGCACATCTCCAACTCTGTGAGTGGCTATTGAAGTCACCAATCACAAGACAGTTATCTTTTTCTGCACATCTCCAACTCTGTGAGTGGCTATTGACGTCACCAATCACAAGAAGGTTATCTTTTTCCTGTACATCTCCAACTCTGTGAGTGGCTATTGAAGTCACCAATCACAAGACAGTTATCTCATTCTGTTTTAATTGTGCGCAGAGATATGCTCTTCTTGTCTTGTGGACAGTAATATCTATATACTGTACTCTTTAGTTGGAAGAATTAAGCAGGTTCCAATTATTTCAACCAGTTCTTCAGTGTTAACTCGAATTTCTGAGGCAACGATATTGTCTTCGACCAGTTTAAGTACTCCCATTTTGTTTCTTTTTTCTCTATCATTCCGAAATGTTTGGTATCCTCGAGTGTTGAATCTATTGTTGTTTGTGAGATGTGTTTCATGTATGCATGCTATATCAATTTCTCTTTGTGTAATCGGTTTGCAAGTGCAGTGTTTTTATTGTAGACACCTGCATTCCGCTGCAATATTTTGAAGTGCTTATTCTTGTCTTTGGAGTCTGCATAATGATATGTGTGTGTATTTTTTGAACCTGTAGTTATTGTCCTCTGATCTCTTTTCCTGGTTCCACATATTGAGACAGAGGTACCACCAGTCGCTAGGGTGGGCTCCTTCGAGCCCGGCACTTCATCCGCCTGACGGGATTCCACAGATGAAGCCCCAAAACGAATCGTCTGCAACCTTCTATTTTTTACATATGAACCCGAAAACCCGGGTCATTTCGTGGCCCTGTGGTTTCAGCCTTGGTAGTCATGCCCTGGCTGAACTATTTTTTGTACCTTTCGGTCCAGTGTCTCCGTCTTCCATCTTACTTTTGGATCAGTGTTTCCCTACTTACGTTTGCTTCCCTAGCCCTTACCCATTCAAAGATTGTCCACAGGACAGTGTGAATGTTTCATTTCGGAGATGCCCTTCTGGTAGACATCTTGCCTACAAGAATTAACGAACCATCTGCCCAGGTTTTTGAGTTTCCCTCTCCTAGGATAAGTTTTTTGTTGCCAGGAATTCATTATCCTTCCTCTGTGGTTTATTTCTGTGATCTAAGGTGTCAATGACCCGACTCCAGTAATCTGTGAGCTTATAGCGGCTCATACTCGCTTGATGCTGCCAGTCACTGGACATATGAGGTATTTTAGTGGAGATGTCATGTCCCAGCCTCGTAGTCAGTAACACCAGTTTTGTCTGAAGCTGCTTATTTGTCCAGAGAGTTATTCGCAGCTGATTTCTTAGAGGCTTTTCCACTATAGGCCACTTGTGGATGTTCATGGTAGGGTTCGGTAGCCCCCCCCCCCCCACACACACACACAACACTCTCAAGAGATGCTTGAGTAAAACGACACATTATATCAAAGATTAGCAGCAGACAATAAAGATGAATTTTAGGGCATGTGATTAGTAAACTTGAACATTTAGTAACCATCGGAAATATCAAGGGCGGGGGGGGGGTGTGGAGAGAGAGAGAGAGAGAGACAGAGGAAGAGATAATTTCTGGATGTGTTGTTACTGTGAGAACAAAAGATTTCACTAAATGAACTTACTAACAACACAAGAGACAGAGATGTGAAGAAGCATGATCGCCTACGCCACTCAGCATGGCATTTGGTTGGTTGAGCTGTGCGTGAACGGTATTTAGTTTACTTTTATTTACATCGAATTGTCCATGTATAACTTTTTTTTTTAAATATTTAAATTTTCATGTAAACGATAGGCTAGGCATAGTTCAGAAACACTGGGTTATTCAGTCTGGGACATAATAACTCGAGTATTGTACTGTCAGCAGAAGTGTAATGGCGGATCCACCCAGGGAGAGATGGGAGCAACTATGGACGTGTCCAATTTGCAGTGATGATGATCCGACGACTAATTAACTAACTAGCTCCAGTACTATTGTATATAAAAAAAAGAAAATCAATTATGAAGTGAATTATTAATATTTTAATCACAAAATAGAAGTAACAAAATCTTTCCGTGTCTTAAACTTAAGGAATTTGATTATAAAAATACAGATTTAGTCAAAGTTTGCAATATATTAAGTATTTTGGCACCAATAACGGAAATCAAGCAATCAAACATTTTTGTTATAAAAAGTTATCCCGTGATTCGACTGCAACGTGTTATTATTTCCATATAATTCAAATTAGAAATAAACTATGTATTAATGTACGTGAAAATTTGATCTTCATTCCATCTATACCTAACAAAACTAATCAAGCATCTTTACAAATGAAACAGAGATCTAGTCCATCGGTCTTGTCTCGACAAGAGACACGAGGTGTGAGAGTTTGCACATTACATGAATTATTGGTATGTCTTTCTTTAAATACGACTTGGAAAGCTACCATTAGAAACTAAGAAAATCGATTTATATTTTTGGAAAATGAAATAGCAAAAATATCGAAAACCCCGGTTTTAATAAATTCATTCCCGGTATTTTGAACCATCCGTTTTTAGTCCGGTATTTCCGACAGCCGGGATCCAGGTTTGCAACCTCTAGTTCGCTGGTAAGCTCCTGTACATTTCTGCATAGATCATGGTCTTGGTGTCCCGTCTGTATGTTAAGGTGGTGACGCCTGTAATTTTTTTCATTTATGGGAGAGGTCTTCTTTATACCTGTTCTTTTTCTTCTTCTTCTTTCCTTCCTCTTTTACTCTTACGGTTGTCGAGGGAGATACAATGTTCTTGTTCTCGTTTTTCTGGCAGCGTCAGCTTCTATCATTTGATGTTAGTGTAATGTCTCTTTGATATTGTCGATCCATCGTACTCTAGTTCTACCCCTGGCTCTTCTTTCTGCTTCTCCTCTCGTTGCATATGCTTTATAAACTAATGAATTACACGGCATTCTTTCCAGATGATCAACCCATTGTATTTGTTGATTTTGTATGTATTGTAGAATTGATATGACACCCAATCTTTCTCTTATGACCTCGTTTCATGACACCTGTGATAATACAAAGTGGTTGATTTTGTACCTTGTCCGGGTATTGTAGCTGGAAATTTGGCTACTGAAGTACATGATGTTGATTCGTATTCTAGTACTGATCTAATAACACATGTATATACTTCCTTTAATTTCGCTCCCCCCCCCACCCCACCCACAGCTTGTTCATGTCAAATTTCTCATGATGGCAAGTTCCTTTTTTTGTACATTTGCCTTTATTTTCACAATGTGAGGAATCCATGTCAAAATCTTATCTAGTGCGGTGCCCAGGTACATCGGCTCTTCAGCTATTTGGTTACGTGTTATTCCATAGAAATATATTTAATAGTAAAAACCGTAAAAAGAAATATAGAATAAATATAATTGGAGTTATTGAAAAGTGTTATTATATAGGGAAATTTGTTATAAAAGAATGCGCTATAGAAGAATTGCATTGTATCAATATTGAAAATAAATAGTCCGCACTTATTGACCACATAAATCGACGAGGTGTTTGGGGTATAATGAAATACAAGCAAAATTGAGGAATTAAGTGACAAAGGACGGCATAAAGATAAGATATTGGATCTCTATATAATAATTGAGCATAAAACCAATTTTAATTATAATTTTTTTTCCATCGCATTTATTGTTTTTCATGCCTTGCTTATCTACGCTTGCAAAGAAGGAACACCATCATCATCATTAGATCGATCAATAGTCGTGACGTCTTGTTTACAATACCTTTTTCAGAAAATTCCAAAGATTTACACTAAATTTCGTGTTTCGAGTGGTACTTTCGGCAGGCGACGTATGACAGATAAGTAGCACATATGATAACGCGAATACAGTGAAGGCAAACCTCTTTTCATTTTGAAATATTTAAATCGTCAATATATTTATCTTGTCTACATATGATCAGAACTCGTGCGTGTATTTTTACCTCCCTGCTACACTGGACAGTTTTCTCCAGCACAATTACACATCATTATCCTGTTACGATACGCCCCTGACAACAATCACAAGGTACACATTATATAGTCGTCGATAGAAATTGCTATAAATATAAACATTAACTCGTGACTCCGTACATTATTAATTAGTTTTTTTGAGTAAACTAATATTAATACGGTAGCCGTTCCGTTTTGTCTAATTGAGATTTACCTACTGATTTGGCTATTACTATCTGTAATCAAATTATTTAATAGTAAGACTCCGATATTCAAGTTAAAGACGTTTCTGGTGTACATTTCTTAAAGTTCTTCGATCATGGATCGCCTGAAAACTACGTCTGCTGTTTTTCTTTTGTTAAGTTTAATGATAATCGGCACCTGGACACGCAACCTACACCTCGAAGAACGCCGAGATGGCTCAAGTAGTCACAACGACACGATAGTTGTCACAATCAACCCAGGGCAACATATCAGAGGTTTTTATAAAGCACTTGCTACTGGCGTAGTCATTAACAAGTTCTGGGGAATCCGATATGGCCAGCCCCCAACAGGTATGTCTTGCTGTGTCTTGTATTTTTTTAAAGTGTAAGTGCTAAAAGACTCTATACATTCAGCTCATGTCATGTACGATTTTCTCTTATATATTAGTTCGGCATTAGTAATATGCAGATTAGTCTTTTTTACCTTCGTTCACAAACTTCCATAGGAATGCGCTTTTAGCTGGACAATGGTCCTACTAGATTTCCAGCAGGATCTAGTTCACAAAACGAAATATGTTTAGTTGTGTTGATATTTTATTTGCTCCAATGGATCGAAATCTCGGAAATTCAGTGTTAGTAACTAGTAAATTCAGTTTTTGTTATCACTTCCTCTGAACGATGGACTTATATAACCATATCGTTAGTAGACCTATAGAAGGCCAGCTCATATCGCTAGTATAGGTGGCCCGGAGAGAACGTATGTAACCATATCGCTAGTATAGGAGGCCGGAGATAACTTATGTAATCATATCGCTAGTATAGGAGGCCAGGAGAGAAAGTATGTAACCATATCGCTAGTATAGGAGGCCAGGAGAGAACGTATGTAACCATATCGCTAATATAGGTGGCCCGGAGAGAACGTATGTAACCATATCGCTAGTATAGGAGGCCAGGAGAGAAAGTATGTAACCATATCGCTAGTATAGGAGGCCAGGAGAGAAAGTATGTAACCATATCGCTAGTATAGGAGGCCAGGAGAGAACGTATGTAACCATATCGCTAATATAGGTGGCCCGGAGAGAACGTATGTAACCATATCGCTAATATAGGTGGCCAGGAGAGAAAGTATGTAATCATATCGCTAGTATAGGAGGCCAGGAGAGAACGTATGCAACCATATCGCTAATATAGATGGCCCGGAGAGAAAGTATGTAACCATATCGCTAATATAGGTGGCCCGGAGAGAAAGTATGTAACCATATCGCTAATATAGGAGGCCGGATATAACTTATGTAATCATATCGCTAGTATAAGAGGCCAGGAGAGAACGTATGTAACCATATCGCTAGTATAGGAGGCTAGGAGAGAACGTATGTAACCATATCGCTAGTATAGGAGGCTAGGAGAGAACGTATGCAACCATATCGCTAGTATAGGAGGCCAGGAGGGAATCGATTGTCGTAACTAGTAACCAAGCTCAATACTAATCACGGAGAAATGTCTCCGCTGTCTTGTGTCTCTATTGACATAACCACATACAGCCACGGTACAGTCATGATTGTTACGTGGATATTTTATACAGTCACAATCCAGTATAACAATTTGGTTTGGACAAAACATATATTTATAGTCACAAGAGAAACTTGCTATTTAATCATAATAATAGTAATAACACACATATCCCATCAGGGGTGCCACTCTGGAGACATCAGCATAAAACGCTCTCCAAACATCTATATCCTCAGCCATTTTGAGGATTGTAGAAAAATCATGCCTAGAGGATTCATTGATGTTGTCAATATAGGATTTTCTTTTCTAGCTCATCCACCCTCGACGTTTTCTTCTTGGTCCATGCCGTGTGGTGTTGGTTATCATGTCTTTCCACAGCCTTCTATTTCATGCCACAATGTTAGGTTGTCAATCAGCTTCTCTCTTGTTTTTCCCCTTCACTGTTGCTCTTCAACTAGCCCGTTATTTCAATGTACTACATCTTCGTTCTTCATCATGATGTGTCCAAAATATGTGAACTGTCCCTATCTGATGCGAGTAAACAGCTCTCTTTTTTCAATGGCTTCTTTCCAAATATCTTCATTGTGCTGTTTATCTGTCCACCCATTACAGTCAACAACAAAATAAATAATCAAATACTGAAACAATGGCAGGTATTTAAATATCTAGGGAGCATTTGTACAGCCGATCGAGGAATGGAGAGCGAGCTCGAGACACGAACTCAAATACGCTAGTATTTACATAAAAAAATATTTTAAATATTTTATTTACATAAAAGCCAAATACGTAAATTATGAACTTACACTAATTTTGAAACACAAATCTATCCCGGTGGAAACCAGAAGGCATATCGTAAATTCAATATTCATCCCAAAATTATGCTTTCAATGTTAAACATGGACTCCAATGAAAGAATAAGTGAGAACGCATACTACGTGTGAAATGAGTAAGAAAACAGCACATAGAACAAGAAGAGATCATATGAGGAATGAAGAGATTACAAGAACTGTTGGAACAACATCAGTCGTCAAATATATTGAAAAACAGATTGAAATGGTTCGGCCAATTAATGAGAATTAACCCTTGTTGGTCAGCTGCAAGAGCATACTACATGAAAATGGAAACAGCAAGATACAGAGAAAGACCAAGAAGAAGATGGATTGAACAAACATTCTGCCTCGGCACAGTATTACAGTATATCAAGCGACCAAACGTGTTACAGCCCGAAAACCGATCAACATTCAATCATGCGATTCCTCACAGCAAAAACAAAAGCAATATATAGATATGTCCATGGTTTCCTCAACATTCGTCTATAAAACCACATCTCTGCTGCCTCAATATAATTTTTCACTGTTCTGCTGAATGTCGAAGATTCACTACCATACATGAGAATTGGATCTATATAACTTCTAATAAATCGTTCTCTCATCTCAACTGACAAAGATATATTACATAGCTTGTTCTTCATCTTGTGAAATGTTGCCTTTTGCCTGGGCAATTCTACATTTGACATCTTTAATACATCTTCCATCTGATGTTATTAATATATCTGAATATTTGAATATGTTGACTTGCTTCAGACAGATCCCATCTACTTTGATGTTGCAATCTGGATGACATTTATGCTTTGATATTACTATTATTTCATTATTTTGTTTCCTGCTATTCAGATTAAGATGGATTAATTACTCATTTTAAAAATAGACAATCTTTATTTGATTGGATCAGCTTATTATAATAAAGATGTGCTTAGAAAATATGGTTACTACTAATATGGTTACTACGAATAATATTTGTAAAAGAAAAGACCACGACTGCTACTTAAATCGACAAGGTTCAGTTCCCATCACGTCGTCTGAGGACAAGACGTAACAGAATAAATCAATATTTGCATAAGATGCGACTATCTGCTACACAATTGTACACTTGTGGAACAAGTGAGCAGACCTCTGAACATATCCTTCATAACTGTTACTTTTGACTAGATTTCATATTTTTGCTATGTTTTCGCTATATTAGTAAACAGCGGCAAGAATACATTATTATCCTTGCTATTACTTCTTATTTTTGCTAGTACGGCCCTGTCAACTATTTTGGACATTCCCTGACAATACTCTTCATTATTTTACCGGTAGAACTGTCCCCATGTGAAAAATTTAAAGTGAAATACTGGCCCATCGACTCAATCGTGCAAACAAAGATACAGGGAACTAAAGAATAATTCCAAACAAGGGTAGAGTTTAGTGAACAGCGGGATGTGACAGCGTGTAGTGAACAGCGGGACGAGACAGCGTGTAGTGAACAGAGGGATGAGACAGCGTGTAGTGAACAGCGTGAAGTGAACAGCGTGTAGTGAACAGCGGGATGAGACAGCGTGTAGTGAACAGCGGGATGAGACAGCGTGTAGTGAACAACGGGACGAGACAGCGTGTAGTGAACAGCGGGATGAGACAGCGTGTAGTGAACAGCGGGATGAGACAGCGTGTAGTGAACAGCGGGATGAGACAGCGTGTAGTGAACAGTGGGATGAGACAGCGTGTAGTGAACAGCGGGATGAGACAGCGTGTAGTGAACAGCGGGATGAGACAGCTTGTAGTGAACAGCGTGTAGTGAACAGCGTGTAGTGAACAGCGTGTAGTGAACAGCGTGTAGTGAACAGCGTGTAGTGAACAGCGTGTAGTGAACAGCGGAATGAGACAGATGATGACATCGTGAAAAAAATGAGTTTAATGTCGTACTAAATGACAAAGAGTCAACAAAAATCTTAATGCAAGATACTAAATATATCTCAGAACAACCATGATTGAATACATCAGACAGTACGGTACTTGAGAATAATATTGATAATTAAATACATCAGACAGTACGGTACTTGAGAATAATATTGATAATTAAATACATCAGACAGTACGGTACTTGAGAATAATATTGATAATTAAATACATCAGACAGTACGGTACTTGAGAATAATATTGATAATTAAATACATCAGACAGTACGGTACTTGAGAATAATATTGATAATTAAATACATCAGACAGTACGGTACTTGAGAATAATATTGATAATTAAATACATCAGACAGTACGGTACTTGAGAATAATATTGATAATTAAATACATCAGACAGTACGGTACTTGAGAATAATATTGATAATTAAATACATCAGACAGTACGGTACTTGAGAATAATATTGATAATTAAATACATCAGACAGTACGGTACTTGAGTATAATGTTGATAATTAAATACATCAGACAGTACGGTACTTGAGAATAATATTGATAATTAAATACATCAGACAGAACGGTACTTGAGAATAATATTGATAATTAAATACATCAGACAGAACGGTACTTGAGAATAATATTGATAATTAAATACATCAGACAGTACGGTACTTGAGTATAATGTTGATAATTAAATACATAAGACAGCACCGTACTTGAGTATAATGTTGATGTTTGAAAACGTCGGACAGGACGGTATTTGAGTATAATGTTGATATATAATATATCAGACAACACGGTACTTGAGTATAATGTTGATAACTAAATACATCAGACAGCACGGTACTTGAGTATAATGTTGATAATTAAATACACCAGACTGTACGGCACTTGTGTATAATGTTGATAACTAAATACATAAGACAGCACGGTACGTGAGTATAATGTTGATGTTCGAAAACGTCGGTCAGTACAGTACTTAGTATAATGTTGATATATAATATATCAGACAGCACGGTACTTGAGTATAATGTTGATAATTAATTACATCAGACAGCACGGTAATTGAGTATAATGTTGATAATTAAGTACATCAGACAGCACGGTACTTGAGTATAATGTTGATGATTAATTACATCAGACAGCACGGTAATTAAATATAATGTTGATAATTAATTACATCAGACAGCACGGTAATTGAGTATAATGTTGATAATTAAGTACATCAGACAGCACGGTACTTGAGTATAATGTTGATAATTAAGTACATCAGACAGTACGGTACTTGAGTATAATGTTGATGATAAACATGATGTTTAGAGTAAAACAGAGCAATAGGTTGCAGCCACTACGTATGTCTGCGCTTTATGGAATATTCAATCATAAAGTACTTCTCTGTAAAATGTTTTTCTGTCTTTACAGACGGTCAGGAAGCAGGGCCGTATCAATTGCCGAGACACATATTCCTTGTGTTTGACACATGACTGCCCACAATGGCAGGTTTTATGGAAAACGTGAGAAGACCATTTGTATTAATCCACCTCTGTTGATTAGTTATAAAGAAAAGACAATTCTAATAAGCTTGGAAACAAACAGAACTGCAGGAAGTGATAGACGATGGTTTAATTCGTTATCTATTGTCTTAGGAACTATCCTTCTTTATTCTTTTGGGGTTTACTCCATTAGCCAATTGCACTTCCTTGTTAACCCTTTAAAATTACACAAACTGTTATGTGTACAGTCCTTATAATCGAGTTTTGTTTTCTGTTACTAGGAGACAAGCGCTTCGCTGAACCGGAAGAAGAATCTGATTGGCAGGGCACAAGAGACGCATTGACGTATGGAAATATTTGTTGGCAGTCGTCAATGACTGGCCAAGTGGTATCCGAAGACTGTTTGTTTTTAAATGTTTACACGCCTTCTGCCAATGGGTCAGCTCCTGTTATGGTTTGGATTCATGGGGGTGGATACTGCATAGGCGCCAGTTCCGACGTGCACTATGAAGGATCAACTATTGCTGGAAAAGGGGTTGTGGTTGTGACAATTAACTACAGACTTGGGGCTTTGGGTTTCTCGTCAACTGAAGATGACGTTATGCCAGGAAATTACGGTCTTCTGGATCAAGTCTTGGCACTCAAATGGGTACAGAAATACATTCACGCTTTTGGCGGCGATCCAGGGAAGGTAACCATATTTGGAGAAAGTGCCGGATCATCTAGTGTTTCCCTGCTGATATTATCTCCATTGGCTAAAGGTTTATTTCACAAAGCTATCATGGAAAGTGGCTCTGCCTTGAGTCCGTGGGCAGTGGAGAGACCGGCCACACATGTCAGCATTAAACAGTACACAAGACAAGTAGGTGCTGCTGTGGGATGTTTGGACGCAGACTCCACAAAGTTTCTAAAATGTTTGAGAAGTGTTAATGCTGACATTTTTTATAATGCTAGTAATACCGTGTACAATGAGCTCGGCGTTAGAATCATCGCAACTCCTCGGGTAGAAACCAAATTTGGCTTCCTTCCTCATTACCCCACGTACATCCTTGACAACGGTCTATTTAACAAGGTTGATACATTGCGAGGGTTCAACTCTGGGGAATTTTCCAATAGTATTCAAGATCCTGACAACAATGGACTTACACGAGACGAGTTCAGAACTAACTTTGTTGGAACATTCGCAATATACCAAATCTCTAATGATTCACGAAATCAGGCACTAGATGCTGCTGAGAGAGTTTATATAGGGAATGAAACAAATCCTTTGGCAATAAGAACAGGTCTCGTTGCCGCATTAAGAGACATATTTTTTGGTGCGTCAGAAGTCTTGGAGTTGGAAAAATATCTTGCGAATGGTGGAGATGGCTACAGCCACTACGTGTATCAGTTAGATTATAGGGCAAAATCAATTCTGAATTTTCAAAGCGCAGGTCCTGCTTGGTGGGGAGTTTTACATTCTGCTGATGTTCATCTCTTATTTGCTGATGATCAAGTTGGAACAATTGCAGCGCTAACTCCACCTGAAGACGTCGCCGTCGGAGATAAAATCCAAACGTTGTGGACAAATTTCGCGAAGTTCGGTAACCCCTCTGCGACGAAGGTAGTTGAGGAAGGCATAGAGATAAAGTGGGATCAGTACACTGTTACAAGTCCTCAAATTCTACACATAGATTTGAAGTCAACTATAGTGCCCTACCCCAGAGAAAGAATACTTCCTATGTATTCTCAATTCCTGGCTACCTTGACAAACGGGACAGTAACGGGTAAATAAATTACACTTGATTAGAGCAAGCATGTTTTCATATCTTGTTCCAAATCTCGTCTGTTGATTACTGTTTTGTTGCAGTTATTTTACCATGTTGTATGTTTCGCATATTTTAAGTAGTGTGAAACTGCAGCATAATTTTTCCGACTTGAAACATGAACATTGAATATAATAGTGGGACGGAGAATTTACATGAACAAGGACAAGGACAAATATTAAACAATAAATGATAACACTAATCGTACAAGATGGTTATCTCCATCACAATTTTATAACAAAAAAGCTGAAATTTTCTGGACATATAAAAGAAACATAACAGCGTGAATAAATTATTAAAGGAAGGTATTGTTGATGGTAACATGTGTAAGGATCACCCAAGACGACCATGGTTAAGATATATTTCACATGTTTTAAACATACCCTAGGGAGCAGCAATTCGCTCAGAAATGTGAGAAATTCAGAACATGCATAAAGAAGACAAAGTTCTAGAGAAAATATCTCACTTGAATGACTATGTAACATAGAGATATATCTTATACTTGTCTTATTAAAACTCATTTGCATTTCTATTACAGTTTTTCTTGTTTGATGATTTTTTTTGTTCTCACCGGAAGTACTATTCTACTATAGGATTATATAGTTAGCGAAATAATATTTCAATTTGTTTGTTCCAATGTTTAGTTTGTGTTTTAATAAAAACGTATTTGCTTCCATATACCAGTTCTTGTTGTTTTGCTATTTTGTCGTCCTGTCTCGTTAATCCTCGTCGTATTTGGCTTATTCGTTGTCATCGTTTTATTTTTGTTTATTACTTTGTTTTTCATCATGTTGAAAACACCATCACTATCTTAACAAAGCGGAGCAGGCTATCATCTTCCGTATCAGAACAGGAAACAACAGACTAAACAGCCTCACCAAGCGACCATTTTTTTACCCTTTTTCAATACCATAATCTCTAGTCCTGCAAATATACAACGTGGATAAATCGCTTCCAATAATTATGAAGGTCATTGAAATCATTAAATTACAAAAATTCACAACCAACAAAATATAAAACGGGATGTCAGCACGATCAGACCATGTAACGCAAGTATCACTTTTCTATTTTTTTGGTAATACTTGTGTACTACATAAGCGCCCTGCACAACAGTTTCCATCGATCAACATTGATAAAACAGCAGTTATGCTAATAAGTAGAACATGATCAGTGAATAATATCCAGATAAAACATTCAACATGAAAACGATCGAAAAAATGTAAATATCATGACTGTTTGTCATACGAAAGACTTGATAGTTCTTGGGTGCACAGTTTGAATGCCTTGACAAAATCGCTGTGTGAGAGGTGCCTTAGATCACCATCCTTGAGTGAGAGGTCCCTTAGATCACCATCCTTGAGTGAGAGGTGCATTAGATCACCATCCCTGAAGGAGAGGTGCCTTAGATCACCATCCTTGAGTAAGAGGTGCCTTAGATCACCATCCTTGAGTGAGAGGTGCCTTAGATCACCATCCTTGAGTGAGAGGTGCCTTAGATCACCATCCTTGAGTGAGAGGTCCCTTAAATCTCACTCAGGGATGGTGATCTAAGGCACCTCTCACTCAGGGATGGTGATCTAAGGCTCCTCTCACTCAGGGATGGTGATCTAAGGCACCTCTCACTCAGGGATGGTGATCTAAGGCACCTCTCACTCAAGGATGGTGATCTAAGGCACCTCTCACTCAGGGATGGTGATCTAAGGCACCTCTCACTCAAGGATGGTGATCTAATGCACCTCTCACTCAAGGATGGTGATCTAATGCACCTCTCACTCAAGGATGGTGATCTAAGGCACCTCTCACTCAAGGATGGTGATCTAATGCACCTCTCACTCAAGGATGGTGATCTAAGGCACCTCTCACTCAAGGATGGTGATCTAAGGCACCTCTCACTCAAGGATGGTGATCTAAGGCACCTCTCACTCAAGGATGGTGATCTAAGGCACCTCTCACTCAAGGATGGTGATCTAAGGGACCTCTCACTCAAGGATGGTGATCTAAGGCACCTCTCACTCAAGGATGGTGATCTAAGGCACCTCTCACTCAAGGATGGTGATCTAAGGCACCTCTCACTCAAGGATGGTGATCTAAGGCACCTCTCACTCAAAGATGGTGATCTAAGGCACCTCTCACTCAAGGATGGTGATCTAAGGCACCTCTCACTCAAGGATGGTGATCTAAGGCACCTCTCACTCAGGGATGGTGATCTAAGGCACCTCTCACTCAGGGATGGTGATCTAAGGCACCTCTCACTCAGGGATGGTGATCTAAGGCACGACTCACTCAAGGATGGTGATCTAAGGCACCTCTCACTCAAGGATGGTGATCTAAGGCACGACTCACTCAAGGATGGTGATCTAAGGCACGACTCACTCAAGGATGGTGATCTAAGGCACCTCTCACTCAAGGATGGTGATCTAAGGCACCTCTCACTCAAGGATGTGAGACATTAACAAAGTTGATACATTGCGAGGGTTCAACTCTGGGGAATGGTCCAATAATATTCAAGATCCTGACAACAATGGACTTACAAGAGACGAGTTCAGAACTAACTTTGTTGGAACATTCGCAAATATATACCAAATATACAACAATATACAACAATATAGAACGATATACCAAATCTCTAATGATTCACGAAATCAGGCACTAGATGCTGTTCAGAGAGTTTATATAGGGAATGAAACAAATCCTTTGGCAATACGAACAGATCTTGTTGCCACATTCAGAGACATATTTTTTGGTGCACCAATAGTCTTGGAGTTGGAAAAATATCTTGCGAACGGTGGAGATGGCTACAGCCACTACGTGTATCAGTTAGATTATAGGGTAAAATCAATTCTGAAATGGCAAAGCGCAGGTCCTGCTTGGTGGGGAGTTTTACATTCTGCTGATGTTCCTCTCTTATTTGCTGATGATCAAGTTGGAACCATTGCAGCGCTAACTCCACCTGAAGACGTCGCCGTCGAAGATAAAATCCAAACGTGGTGGACAAATTTCGCGAAGTTCGGTAACCCCTCTGCGACGAAGGTAGTTGAGGAAGGCATAGAGATAAAGTGGGATCAGTACACTGTTACAAGTCCTCAAATTCTACACATAGATTTGAAGTCAACTATAGTGCCCTACCACAGAGAAAAAATACTTCCTATGTATTCTCAATTCCTGGCTACCTTGACAAACGGGACAGTAACAGGTAAATAATAAAATTATAGCACTTGGTGACTTCTACTTTCGTTTCGCATGGGACGTGCCTGTATATGAAGTTTTGTCTTACAAAGACTTGATTGTGTTTTGTAACTCGTACAGTATTCCGTAGAGTTTTTCCTCCCCCGTTGTTTTTCTTTGTCAGTGTAATTGCCTCAGTATTTCATATTTCTGGTATGTCTGAAGAATATGCTACGCTGTCTGAGGTGTCTGTCCACATGTACAGATGCATGTGTTGCCAATCTTTTGGTGATAATATTTGGAGACATTTATATGTAACCTATTTTGGTCACAATCATGTAATATAGTTAGTTGACAAGTAGATGACATTATTTAGTGACAAATAAGTAACAACATTTGGTGACAAATAGATAACTTCATTCGGTGACAGTTAGGTAACATCATTTGTTGGCAATTAAATGTAATACGCTGAGGTGACAATTAGGTAACAATACTTTGTGATAATTTGGTTGTATAAGTTAGAGCAATGTTCTCCAACCTTTTTTTATAACCAAGTCCCATCCAATTCTCTCTAAAACTTTGATGCCCCCCTCTCCCTAATATAACATATACATTATTTTTATACATTCAAAAGTTGAATTATTCCTTAAATAAATTATTACAACTTGTTCAGGAAACAAAACGTAGGATTTAAAAAGAAATCACTAGGAAATTATTAAGACAAAAAAAAACAGGAAGTAAATTTTCAAAACATGTAAAGACAAATATAATTCAAATACGAATTTCTTTTGGTCAAATTATCCCCATGAACATTTAAATCCCCCACTCCACCCTGTGGGGCGTGAGTCACACAGAAAACACAGACAATTTGCGGCTATTTGTGTTATTTAAATCACATCATACTGGTTATAAACATAATCAAATAACATTGGTCATTGAAAAAAAGCGTAACTATCCCGACACAGAAGTTCTCTGTACCACGCCCCGTAGAGACGGACATATGGCGTAACTATCCCGACACAGATGTCCGCTGTCCGGCGATCCACAGAGCCAGAACTAGACAATTACTTTTATTCAATTTACTTTTTACATAGTTGTGCCAGTAAATCTAAATTACACAGAATTAGAGCAGGCATGTTTTCATACCTTGTTCCAAATCTCGCCTATTGATTAGAGCAAGCATGTTCCCATACCTTGTTCCAAATCTCGTCTATTGATTACAGCAACCATGTTTTCATACCTTGTTCCACACCTCGTCTTTTGATTAGAGCAGGAATGTTTTCATACCTTGTTCCACACCTCGTCTATTGATTACAGCAACCATGTTTTCATACCTTGTTCCACACCTCGTCTATTGATTAGAGCAGGAATGTTTTCATACCATGTTCCACACCTCGTCTTTTGATTAGAGCAGGAATGTTTTCATACCTTGTTCCACACCTCGTCTATTGATTACAGCAACCATGTTTTCATACCTTGTTCCACACCTCGTCTTTTGATTAGAGCAGGAATGTTTTCATACCTTGTTCCACACCTCGTCTATTGATTACAGCAACCATGTTTTCATACCTTGTTCCACACCTCGTCTATTGATTACAGCAACCATGTTTTCATACCTTGTTCCACACCTCGTCTATTGATTAGAGCAGGAATGTTTTCATACCTTGTTCCACACCTCGTCTTTTGATTAGAGCAGGAATGTTTTCATACCTTGTTCCACACCTCGTCTATTGATTACAGCAACCATGTTTTCATACCTTGTTCCACATCTCGTCTATTGATTACAGCAACCATGTTTTCATACCTTGTTCCACACCTCGTCTATTGATTAGAGCAGGAATGTTTTCATACCTTGTTCCACACCTCGTCTATTGATTACAGCAACCATGTTTTCATACCTTGTTCCACACCTCGTCTATTGATTAGAGCAACCATGTTTTCATACCTTGTTCCACATCTCGTCTATTGATTAGAGCAACCATGTTTTCATACCTTGTTCCACACCTCGTCTATTGATTAGAGCAGGAATGTTTTCATACCTTGTTCCACATCTCGTCTATTGATTAGAGCAACCATGTTTTCATACCTTGTTCCACATCTCGTCTATTGATTAGAGCAACCATGTTTTCATACCTTGTTCCACACCTCGTCTATTGATTAGAGCAGGAATGTTTTCATACCTTGTTCCACATCTCGTCTATTGATTACAGCAATCATGTTTTCATACCTTGTTCCACATCTCGTCTATTGATTACAGCAACCATGTTTTCATACCTTGTTCCACACCTCGTCTATTGATTAGAGCAGGAATGTTTTCATACCTTGTTCCACACCTCGTCTTTTGATTAGAGCAGGAATGTTTTCATACCTTGTTCCACACCTCGTCTATTGATTAGAGCAACCATGTTTTCATACCTTGTTCCACATCTCGTCTATTGATTAGAGCAACCATGTTTTCATACCTTGTTCCACATCTCGTCTATTGATTAGAGCAACCATGTTTTCATACCTCGTTCCACATCTCGTCTATTGATTAGAGCAACCATGTTTTCATACCTTGTTCCACATCTCGTCTATTGATTAGAGCAACCATGTTTTCATACCTTGTTCCACATCTCGTCTATTGATTAGAGCAGGAATGTTTTCATACCTTGTTCCACATCTCGTCTATTGATTACAGCAACCATGTTTTCATACCTTGTTCCACACCTCGTCTATTGATTAGAGCAGGAATGTTTTCATACCTTGTTCCACACCTCGTCTTTTGATTAGAGCAGGAATGTTTTCATACCTTGTTCCACACCTCGTCTATTGATTAGAGCAACCATGTTTTCATACCTTGTTCCACATCTCGTCTATTGATTAGAGCAACCATGTTTTCATACCTTGTTCCACATCTCTTCTATTGATTAGAGCAACCATGTTTTCATACCTTGTTCCACATCTCGTCTATTGATTAGAGCAGGAATGTTTTCATACCTTGTTCCACATCTCGTCTATTGATTAGAGCAACCATGTTTTCATACCTTGTTCCACATCTCGTCTATTGATTAGAGCAACCATGTTTTCATACCTTGTTCCACACCTCGTCTATTGATTACAGCAACCATGTTTTCATACCTTGTTCCACACCTCGTCTATTGATTAGAGCAGGAATGTTTTCATACCTTGTTCCACACCTCGTCTTTTGATTAGAGCAGGAATGTTTTCATACCTTGTTCCACACCTCGTCTTTTGATTAGAGCAGGAATGTTTTCATACCTTGTTCCACACCTCGTCTATTGATTACAGCAACCATGTTTTCATACCTTGTTCCACACCTCGTCTATTGATTACAGCAACCATGTTTTCATACCTTGTTCCACACCTCGTCTATTGATTACAGCAACCATGTTTTCATACCTTGTTCCACACCTCGTCTATTGATTACAGCAACCATGTTTTCATACCTTGTTCCACACCTCGTCTATTGATTAGAGCAGGAATGTTTTCATACCTTGTTCCACACCTCGTCTATTGATTACAGCAACCATGTTTTCATACCTTGTTCCACACCTCGTCTATTGATTAGAGCAGGAATGTTTTCATACCTTGTTCCACACCTCGTCTTTTGATTAGAGCAGGAATGTTTTCATACCTTGTTCCACACCTCTTCTATTGATTACAGCAACCATGTTTTCATACCTTGTTCCACACCTCGTCTATTGATTAGAGCAGGAATGTTTTCATACCTTGTTCCACACCTCGTCTTTTGATTAGAGCAGGAATGTTTTCATACCTTGTTCCACATCTCGTCTATTGATTACAGCAACCATGTTTTCATACCTTGTTCCACATCTCGTCTATTGATTACAGCAACCATGTTTTCATACCTTGTTCCACATCTCGTCTATTGATTACAGCAACCATGTTTTCATACCTTGTTCCACATCTCGTCTATTGATTACAGCAACCATGTTTTCATACCTTGTTCCACACCTCGTCTATTGATTAGAGCAGGAATGTTTTCATACCTTGTTCCACACCTCGTCTTTTGATTAGAGCAGGAATGTTTTCATACCTTGTTCCACACCTCGTCTATTGATTAGAGCAACCATGTTTTCATACCTTGTTCAAAATCTCGTCTATTGATTACAGCAACCATGTTTTCATACCTTGTTCCACACCTCGTCTATTGATTACAGCAACCATGTTTTCATACCTTGTTCCACATCTCGTCTATTGATTACAACAACCATGTTTTCATACCTTGTTCCACATCTCGTCTATTGATTACAGCAACCATGTTTTCATACCTTGTTCCACACCTCGTCTATTGATTAGAGCAGGAATGTTTTCATACCTTGTTCCACACCTCGTCTTTTGATTAGAGCAGGAATGTTTTCATACCTTGTTCCACACCTCGTCTATTGATTAGAGCAACCATGTTTTCATACCTTGTTCCAAATCTCGTCTATTGATTACAGCAACCATGTTTTCATACCTTGTTCCAAATCTCGTCTATTGATTACAGCAACCATGTTTTCATACCTTGTTCCACACCTCGTCTATTGATAAGAGCAACCATGTTTTCATACCTTGTTCCAAATCTCGTCTATTGATTACAGCAACCATGTTTTCATACCTTGTTCCACATCTCGTCTATTGATTACAGCAACCATGTTTTCATACCTTGTTCCACACCTCGTCTTTTGATTAGAGCAGGAATGTTTTCATACCTTGTTCCAAATCTCGTCTATTAATTACAGCAACCATGTTTTCATACCTTGTTCCAAATTTCATCTATTGATTACAGCAACCATGTTTTCATACCTTGTTCCACACCTCGTCGTTTGATTAGAGCAGGAATGTTTTCATACCTTGTTCCACACCTCGTCTATTGATTACAGCAACCATGTTTTCATACCTTGTTCCACACCTCGTCTTTTGATTAGAGCAGGAATGTTTTCATACCTTGTTCCACACCTCGTCTATTGATTACAGCAACCATGTTTTCATACCTTGTTCCACACCTCGTCTTTTGATTAGAGCAGGAATGTTTTCATACCTTGTTCCACACCTCGTCTATTGATTACAGCAACCATGTTTTCATACCTTGTTCCACATCTCGTCTATTGATTACAGCAACCATGTTTTCATACCTTGTTCTACACCTCGTCTTTTGATTAGAGCAGGAATGTTTTCATACCTTGTTCCACACCTCGTCTATTGATTACAGCAACCATGTTTTCATACCTTGTTCCACACCTCGTCTTTTGATTAGAGCAGGAATGTTTTCATACCTTGTTCCACACCTCGTCTATTGATTACAGCAACCATGTTTTCATACCTTGTTCCACACCTCGTCTATTGATTACAGCAACCATGTTTTCATACCTTGTTCCACACCTCGTCTATTGATTACAGCAACCATGTTTTCATACCTTGTTCCACATCTCGTCTATTGATTACAGCAACCATGTTTTCATACCTTGTTCCACATCTCGTCTATTGATTACAGCAACCATGTTTTCATACCTTGTTCCACACCTCGTCTTTTGATTAGAGCAGGAATGTTTTCATACCTTGTTCCAAATCTCGTCTATTGATTAGAGCAAGCATGTTCCCATATCTTGTTCCAAATCTCGTCTGTAGATTACAGTTTTTCTGTAGTTAGTTTACCATGTACCATGTTTCGTATATTTTTAAGTAGTGTGAAACTGAAGCTGATTTCCCGACTATGAAACGTGGACATTTAATAAATCAATGGTACGGAGAATTTACATGGACAAGGTAAAAGATGAATCAATAAGTGACAACAATAAAAGTAGAAGATGGTTATCTCCAACACAACATTTTAACGAAAAAGCTGAGATTCTCTTCTGCTCATATAAAGAGACATAACAGCGTGGAAAAATTAGTAATGGAAGGTATAGTTGATGGTAACGTGGGTAGGAGCCACCCAAGACTACCAAGGTTAAGATATATGTCACATATTTTACATATACCCTAGAGTGCAGCCAGCAATTCGCCCAGAATTGTAAGGAGTTCAGAACATGCATAAAGAAGACAACGTTGTGAAAAGAATATCTCACTTGAATGACTATGTAATATATAAATCTTATACTTGTATTATTAAAACTCATTTGCATCTCTATATCAGATTTTCTTGTTTTGTTAATTGTTTTGGTTCTCACTGGAAGTACTATTCTACCAGATGATTATATTGTTAGCGAAATTTCTTGTTTCAGTTTGTTTGCTCTATTGTTTGGTTTGTGTTTTAATAAAACATTTTTGCTTCCATATACCAGTTCTTGTTGTTTTGCTATTTTTGTCGTCATGTCTCTTTATTCCTGGTCGTATTTGGCTTCATTATTGTCATCATTTTATTTTTGTTTATTACATTGTTTATTACTTTGTTTATTAAATTGTTTATTACATTGTTTTTCATCTCAACAAAGCGGAGTAGGTTACAATCTTCCGTATCAAAATAAGAAACAACAGATTTTATAAACAGCCTCACCAAGCAACCATTTTGTTGATATCATAATCCCCCGTGTGTTGCCGAGGCCCGAAAGGGGAGTAAAGAATAGCAACACGGTCTACCTTCCATGCATGTCGTAAAAGACGACTAAGGAGGTTATGGGATGGAGTTGGCTGTCCCATCTCATATAGGGTAAGTGATCCAAAGAAATGCTGAAGTCGGATTGTCAGGCCGAAAGGCGCAGAAATCACAGCAATGATGTAAACCATGGCACAACGCATTCCGATCTCCGGACTACATCCTGCTAATCTGCAGGAGTTTGAGAACGAACGCAGAAGAAGAAGAAGAAGAGTATCTCATCTGCCTTTTTATATTAAAGTATACTACCATAAATCCAGCCGCAGGCATCTTGTGTATCTGGACCATTCAGAAAGCAATGGAAAAATACTGAAAGGGTCTATGACACACCACTATGTAATGTTGCATTTCTAATGTGCTTCAGTGTATTATTAGATCTATTGCAGTATTATATAGTGTAGTGGTTAAGTGATTTACATTGTGTTCAAGAACTCACAGGTTTGAGTCTTGCTTGCATATTTATTCTTTTTTTTTTAGAACGAACCCAGAAGAAGAAGAATACCATAATCTCTAGTCCTGCAAATATACAACGTGGATAAATCGCTTCCAATAATTATAAAGGTCTTTATAATAGTTATCTTACTAAAATTGACAACCAACAAAATCTAAAACGCGATGTCAACACGATCAGACCATGTAACGCAAGTATCACTTTTCTATTTGTTTTGTTAATACTTCTGGACAACAAAAGTGTTCTGCACGACAGTTTCCATAGACAAGATGTGAAGAACAACATTGATAAAACATCAGTTATGTTAATACGTAGAACTTGAAAAATCAACAATATCCAGATAAAACATGAAAACTATCGGGTAAAAAAAATTTAAATTCCATGACCGTTTGTCAAACGAAAGACTTGATAGAGAAGTTAAAACACATTGTCAATTTTTGTAAGATAACGATTTTAAAGACCTTTATAATTATTGGAAACGATTTATCCACGTTGTATATTTGCAGGACTAGAGATTATGGTATTCTTCTTCTTCTGGGTTCGTACTCAAAAAAAATAAAAAAAATATGCAAGCAAGTTTGTTTTGATTAGGAACCGGCATTACTGAACAAGTGACATCCTCATAAGTGACTTGCCATTCTGCCAGCCAATAAAAATGATAAAAGATCAGCGTTCAAGTCCGTTGTTGATTGTGAGTTCTTCTGATTTTACCATATAGGACCCACTTCTTCCCTCTACTATGGTCACTTCCATTTCTATCATATATATAGGCATGTATATGGTCCCTTTTAGTATCTTCTTCATCCTGTTGTCATGTATCCTTATGGCTGCTCTAATTAACCCATCCTTATGGCTGCTCTAATTAACCCATCCTTATGGCTGCTCTAATTAACCCATCCTTATGGCTGCTCTAATTAACTCATCCTTGTGGCTGCTCTAATTAACCCATCTTATGGCTGCACTAATTAACCAATCCTTATGGCTGCTCTAATTAACCCATCCATATGTCTTCGTAATAACTAGAAGACAGAATTGATGCATTTGAGATGTGGGTATATAGAAGAATAGGGAGAACATCGTGGAAAGAGAGAAAAGAAATAAAGAGTTTCTAAAAATACTTAATATAAGGAAAGAATTACTACGGCAAATAACATAATTTGGACACATTAAAAGCATGTCACCTTATTGAAGACCTTATTTGAGGATAAAGTCAAAGGGAAGCGAGCAAGAGGTAGGCAAAGATACAAGTGAGAGAGTACTATCGCAAGATGGACAGACTACAGTCTAGCAGAGTGCACCAACAAAACAAGAGACAAGGAATGTTGGAGATCTGTTGCAGCCATTCTTCGTTGCGGAGACGGTACTTGATGATCTCTTCGCTTCACTCTGCCATCCCCCATTTATATATATAGCTTGCACTGCCAATGTATCAGCTTTCTCGTCGCCCCAGACTCCATCATGACCCGAGTAGAAGATTCATATAATACCCCTTATATATCCGAAAGAGATTACAATATAGCGTGGGACCAGCAGAAAAAACAATAACAAAGTTAAATTTTATTAAGAAGCTATATTTTTTAAGCGGCAACATATTTGTGTGTAACGCGGGCAATAACATTCGTAATGAAAAAGAAAATATCAACATTTGAAATGAAATGTTATAGAAAAATCCTACATTGACAGAAAGACGAACCAACAAAAACGACTGAAAGACCTGCACATAGAAGAAGCGATGAATACTATATTAATGTAATAACGTTACTGTATGTTCTATCACATAGAAAAACTAATGTAAAAAAAAAGAAATCACAAATAAGGAATTTTTCTACGTTGTGGCCCAACGTGGGTCTTTTTTCAAGAAACAAATGCACACTAGTAGTATAATAGGTTAATTTGGATATATTTTTTCCTGCCGCAAAGAATATATAAGGATTAATTTGGCGCAAACGGCAAAGAAGGATTAATTCCAAGGGACACAGGGGTTGGCTGAGTTTTTCTGGGGTTTTCTTGAGGTATTTTAAAATAATATTTTGAAATTTTTCAAAATTTTGATTTTAATTTTATGGCAATTTTTTTCCTGGAATTTTTGTGTTTTGTTTCGTTTGTTATTTTCTAATGTTTAGGGCCTAGTGTTTAATGTAGTACCGTCCGATATCTCCGGCCTTTACTTGTTGATATTGTTGTGATGTCATGTCAGAGTAAATTGTCATAATGCGTGACGGTCTCTACATACAAGAATTATTCTCAAAAACCCTTTATCTCTTCTGTTTTGATGTTACATATATCTTTAACTGATTCTACGGGTGAGTTGGACCAAGATATGCGGGCGGTTTTAGCTCGTGGTGATTTAACCAATCATGAAAAATCTACACTATACCAAAAAACATTACAACAGTATTTGAATCGGCTCAGTCAATACAAAAACATACCTATGAAGCTATTAGAGAACACGCAGTGTTCGGTACCAAGTGCCTCAATACAGAAAGATGAAGAACCCACTGAAAAAATTCCAGAGAAAGTCGAAGTGATGCCCGCCTATGTTGAAGCCGTGGCGTCTTAGGCATCACTTCGACTTTCTCTGGAATTTTTTCAGTGGGTTCTTCATCTTTCTGTATTGAGGCACTTGGTACCGAACACTGCGTGTTCTCTAATAGCTTCATAGGTATGTTTTTGTATTGACTGAGCCGATTCAAATACTGTTGTAATGTATTTTGGTATAGTGTAGATTTTTCATGATTGGTTAAATCACCACGAGCTAAAACCGCCCGCATATCTTGGTCCAACTCACCCGTAGAATCAGTTAAAGATATATGTAACATCAAAACAGAAGAGATAAAGGGTTTTTGAGAATAATTCTTGTATGTAGAGACCGTCACGCATTATGACAATTTACTCTGACATGACATCACAACAATATCAACAAGTAAAGGCCGGAGATATCGGACGGTACTACATTAAACACTAGGCCCTAAACATTAGAAAATAACAAACGAAACAAAACACAAAAATTCCAGGAAAAAAATTGCCATAAAATTAAAATCAAAATTTTGAAAAATTTCAAAATATTTTTTTAAAATACCTCAAGAAAACCCCAGAAAAACTCAGCCAACCCCTGTGTCCCTTGGAATTAATCCTTCTTTGCCGTTTGCGCCAAATTAATCCTTATATATTCTTTGCGGCAGGAAAAAATATATCCAAATTAACCTATTTCCTGCCGCAAAGAATATATAAGGATTAATCTGGCGCAAAGACATATAATAAATATTACTTCTAGGAAAAGGACCACTTGACTGATCTTTTCTGTGGTTTTCTTGAGGTATTTAAAAAAAAAACTCGAGTTTTTTTATTTTAATTCTGTGATTTCTGGTTAAAATTGTTTATTTTCAATTTTACTTATTATTTATTTGTTGGATTTTTCTTGTTGTTTGTTATGTCTTGTTTATATTTTGGAGTTGTTGCTACATGCCTAAGTTTAACAGAATTACCACCCCTCGGGTTGTCTCGAGTTATCTACCTCTATGGAGTTAGAACGCGTCTAAACTTAGTTCGCGACCAGGCTGACCTTACTGGTGTTATGACACATTCCTGAACCGGTTCAGAGTTTGAGCACTAGGTAAACCTTCCGCGAACAAATACTATTTTTATCGACGGACGTTTTTTCCGGCTGTATCACTACGCCAGCTAGAACTAGGGCGGCCAGATGCGCACCAGTTACTCTACAAATTTTCCTATTTTTATGTAGCAACAGCGTTCATATTACATATTTGCATATGACAAACTGTATATTTTTCACGGTTTAAAACTAAGCAAGCCGATTTTAAAACGGTTGACAATGATAAACTTCATATTTAGCTCTTTTGAGAAATTGGTAAACTGCCTTTAACACATTTTATTATGGTTACAGACATTGGATGGTGGTTTTCTAGACTTATAAGCCAAATCTTCCTATTTTTATGTAACAACAGGGTTCATATTACATAGTTGCATATGTCACACTGTATATTTTTCACTTATAAAACGAAGCACGCCGCTATTAAAACGATTCCGTATGATAAACTTCATATTTATCTCTTTTCGCAACTAGGCAAAGGCCTTTAAAAACATTTGTTATGGTCACAGATATGGATTCGTTGTTTTCTAGGCCTACAAGACAAAACTTCCTATTTTTATGTAACAACAGGGTTCATATTACATAGTTGCATATGACAAATTGTATATTTTTCACGTTTTAAAAACTAAGCACGCCGCTTTCAAAACTGTTCCATGTGATAAACTTCATAATTAGCACAATTCACAACTAGGTAACCCAACTTTAACACATTTTGTTATGGTCACAGATATTGGGTGGTGGTTTTCTAAACACACAAGACAAATGTTCCTTGTTTTATGTAATAAAAGTGTTCATATTATATAGTTGCATATGAGAAACTGTATATTTTTCACGTTTAAAACTAAGCAAGTCGATTTTAAAACGGTTGAAAATGATAAACTTCATATTTAGCTCTTTTGAGAAATTGGTAAACTGCCTTTAACACATTTTGTTATGGTTACAGACATTGGATGGTGGTTTTCTAGACTTATAAGCCAAATCTTTTTATTTTTATGTAACAACGGGGTTCATATTACACATTTGCATATGACACACTGTATATTTTTCACGTTTTAAAACGAAGCAGGCCGCTTTTAAAACGGTTCCATGTGACACACTTCATATTTAGCTCTATTCACAACTAGGCAACATGCCATTCAAACATTTTGTTATAGTCACAGACATTGTATGGTGGTTTTCTAGACTTACAAGACAAATGTTCCTATTTGTATGTTAACAACAGTATTCAAATTACATATTTGCATATGACAAACTGTATATTTTTCACTTTTTAAAACGACGCACGCCGCTATTAAAACGATTCCATATGATAAACTTCATATTTATCTTTTTCGCACCTAGGCAACCCGCCATTAAAAATATTTGTTATGGTCACAGATACTGAGTCGTAGTTTTCTAGACTTACAAGACAAAACTTCCTATTTTTATGTAGAAACAGGATTCATATTACATAGTTGCATATATCAAACTGTATATTTTTCACTTATAAAACGAATCACGCCGCTATTAAAACGATTCCGTATGATAAACTTCATATTTATCTCTTTTCGCAACTAGGCAAAGGCCTTTAAAAACATTTGTTATGGTCACAGATATGGATTCGTTGTTTTCTAGGCCTACAAGACAAAACTTCCTATTTTTATGTAACAACAGGGTTCATATTACATAGTTGCATATGACAAATTGTATATTTTTCACGTTTAAAAACTAAGCAAGCCGCTTTCAAAACTGTTCCATGTGATAAACTTCATAATTAGCACAATTCACAACTAGGTAACCCAACTTTAACATATTTTGTTCTAGTCACAGATATTGGGTGGTGGTTTTCTAAACACACAAGACAAATGTTCCTTGTTTATGTAATAAAAGTGTTCATATTATATAGTTGCATATGAGAAACTGTATATTTTTTCACGTTTTAAAACTAAACAAGCCGATTTTAAAACGGTTGAAAATGATAAATTTCTTATTTAGCTTTTTTGAGAAATGTGTAAACGGCCTTTAACACATTTTTTATGGTTACAGACATTGGATGGTGTTTTTCTAGACTTATAAGCCAAATCTTCTTATTTTTATGTAACAACAGGGTTCATATTACACATTTGCATATGACACACTGTATATTTTTCACGTTTTAAAACGAAGCAGGCCGCTTTTAAACGGTTCCATGTGACACACTTCATATTTAGCTCTATTCACAACTAGGCAACACGCCTTTCAAACATTTTGTTATAGTCACAGACATTGTATGGTGGTTTTCTAGACTTACAAGACAAATGTTCCTATTTGTATGTTAACAACAGTATTCAAATTACATATTTGCATATGACAAACTGTATATTTTTCACTTTTTAAAACGAAGCACGCCGCTATTAAAACGAGTCCATATGATAAACTTCATATTTATCTTTTTTCGCACCTAGGCAACCCGCCTTTAAAAACATTTGTTATGGTCACAGATACTGAGTCGTAGTTTTCTAGACTTAACAAGACAAAACTTCCTATTTTTATGTAGAAACAGGGTTCATATTACATAGTTGCATATGTCAAACTGTATATTTTTCACTTTATAAAACGAAGCACGCCGCTATTAAAACGATTCCGTATGATAAACTTCATATTTATCTCTTTTCGCAATTAGGCAAAGGCCTTTAAAAACATTTGTTATGGTCACAGATATGGATTCGTGGTTTTCTAGACCTACAAGACAAAACTTCCTATTTTTATGTAACAACAGGGTTCATATTACATAGTTGCATATGACAAATTGTATATTTTTCACGTTTTAAAAACTAAGCAAGCCGCTTTCAAACTGTTCCATGTGATAAACTTCATAATTAGCACAATTCACAACTAGGTAACCCAACTTTAACATATTTTGTTATAGTCACAGATATTGGGTGGTGGATTTCTAAACACACAAGACAAATGTTCCTTGTTTTATGTAATAAAAGTGTTCATATTATATAGTTGCATATGAGAAACTGTATATTTTTCACGTTTAAAACTAAGCAAGTCGATTTTAAAACGGTTGAAAATGATAAACTTCATTTTTAGCTCTTTTGAGAAATTGGTAAACTGCCTTTAACACATTTTGTTATGGTTACAGACATTGGATGGTGGTTTTCTAGACTTATAAGCCAAATCTTCTTATTTTTATGTAACAACAGGGTTCATATTACACATTTGCATGTGACACACTGTATATTTTTCACGTTTTAAAACGAAGCAGGCCGCTTTTAAAACGGTTCCATGTGACACACTTCATATTTATCTTTTTCGCACCTAGGCAACACGCCTTTCACACATTTTGTTATAGTCACAGACATTGTATGGTGGTTTTCTATACTTACAAGACCCATGTTCCTATTTGTATGTTAACAACAGTATTCAAATTACATATTTGCATATGACAAACTGTATATTTTTCACTTTTTATAACGAAACACGCCGCTATTAAAACGATTCCGTATGATAAACTTCATATTTATCTTTTTTCGCACCTAGGCAACTCGCCTTTAAAAACATTTGTTATGGTCACAGATATGGATTCGTGGTTTTCTAGGCCTACAAGACAAAACTTCCTATTTTTATGTAACAACAGGGTTCATATTACATAGTTGCATATGACAAACTGTATATTTTTTCACGTTTTAAAAACTAAGCAAGCCGCTTTCAAAACTGTTCCATGTGATAAACTTCATAATTAGCACAATTCACAACTAGGTAACCCAACTTTAACACATTTTGTTATGGTCACAGATATTGGGTGGTGGTTTTCTAAACATACAAGACAAATGTTCCTTGTTTTATGTAATAAAAGTGTTTATACTATATATTTGCATATGAGAAACTGTATATTTTTCACGTTTTAAAACTAAGCAAGCCGATTTTAAAACGGTTGAAAATGATAAATTTCATATTTAGCTCTTTTGAGAAATTGGTAAATGCCTTTAACACATTTTGTTATGGTTACAGACATTGGATGGTGGTTTTCTAGACTTATAAGCAAAATCTTCTTATTTTTATGTAACAACAGGGTTCATATTACACATTTGCATATGACACACTGTATATTTTTCACGTTTTAAAACGAAGCCGGCCGCTTTTTAAAGCGCTCTCTCCCTCTCTCTCTCTCTCTTATATATTGAGAGAGAAAGCGCTTTCTCTCTCAATATATAAGAGAGAGAGAGAGAGGGAGAGAGCGCTTTAAAAAGCGGCCGGCTTCGTTTTAAAACGTGAAAAATATACAGTGTGTCATATGCAAATGTGTAATATGAACCCTGTTGTTACATAAAAATAAGAAGATTTTGCTTATAAGTCTAGAAAACCACCATCCAATGTCTGTAACCATAACAAAATGTGTTAAAGGCATTTACCAATTTCTCAAAAGAGCTAAATATGAAATTTATCATTTTCAACCGTTTTAAAATCGGCTTGCTTAGTTTTAAAACGTGAAAAATATACAGTTTCTCATATGCAAATATATAGTATAAACACTTTTATTACATAAAACAAGGAACATTTGTCTTGTATGTTTAGAAAACCACCACCCAATATCTGTGACCATAACAAAATGTGTTAAAGTTGGGTTACCTAGTTGTGAATTGTGCTAATTATGAAATTTATCACATGGAACAGTTTTGAAAGCGGCTTGCTTAGTTTTTAAAACGTGAAAAAATATACAGTTTGTCATATGCAACTATGTAATATGAACCCTGTTGTTACATAAAAATAGGAAGTTTTGTCTTGTAGGCCTAGAAAACCACGAATCCATATCTGTGACCATAACAAATGTTTTTAAAGGCGGGTTGCCTAGGTGCGAAAAAAGATAAATATGAAGTTTATCATACGGAATCGTTTTAATAGCGGCGTGTTTCGTTATAAAAAGTGAAAAATATACAGTTTGTCATATGCAAATATGTAATTTGAATACTGTTGTTAACATACAAATAGGAACATGGGTCTTGTAAGTATAGAAAACCACCATACAATGTCTGTGACTATAACAAAATGTGTGAAAGGCGTGTTGCCTAGGTGCGAAAAAGATAAATATGAAGTGTGTCACATGGAACCGTTTTAAAAGCGGCCTGCTTCGTTTTAAAACGTGAAAAATATACAGTGTGTCACATGCAAATGTGTAATATGAACCCTGTTGTTACATAAAAATAAGAAGATTTGGCTTATAAGTCTAGAAAACCACCATCCAATGTCTGTAACCATAACAAAATGTGTTAAAGGCAGTTTACCAATTTCTCAAAAGAGCTAAATATGAAGTTTATCATTTTCAACCGTTTTAAAATCGACTTGCTTAGTTTTAAACGTGAAAAATATACAGTTTCTCATATGCAACTATATAATATGAACACTTTTATTACATAAAACAAGGAACATTTGTCTTGTGTGTTTAGAAAACCACCACCCAATATCTGTGACTATAACAAAATATGTTAAAGTTGGGTTACCTAGTTGTGAATTGTGCTAATTATGAAGTTTATCACATGGAACAGTTTGAAAGCGGCTTGCTTAGTTTTTAAAACGTGAAAAATATACAATTTGTCATATGCAACTATGTAATATGAACCCTGTTGTTACATAAAAATAGGAAGTTTTGTCTTGTAGGTCTAGAAAACCACGAATCCATATCTGTGACCATAACAAATGTTTTTAAAGGCCTTTGCCTAATTGCGAAAAGAGATAAATATGAAGTTTATCATACGGAATCGTTTTAATAGCGGCGTGCTTCGTTTTATAAAGTGAAAAATATACAGTTTGACATATGCAACTATGTAATATGAACCCTGTTTCTACATAAAAATAGGAAGTTTTGTCTTGTAAGTCTAGAAAACTACGACTCAGTATCTGTGACCATAACAAATGTTTTTAAAGGCGGGTTGCCTAGGTGCGAAAAAAGATAAATATGAAGTTTATCATATGGACTCGTTTTAATAGCGGCGTGCTTCGTTTTAAAAAGTGAAAAATATACAGTTTGTCATATGCAAATATGTAATTTGAATACTGTTGTTAACATACATATAGGAACATTTGTCTTGTAAGTCTAGAAAACCACCATACAATGTCTGTGACTATAACAAAATGTTTGAAAGGCGTGTTGCCTAGTTGTGAATAGAGCTAAATATGAAGTGTGTCACATGGAACCGTTTAAAAGCGGCCTGCTTCGTTTTAAAACGTGAAAAATATACAGTGTGTCATATGCAAATGTGTAATATGAACCCTGTTGTTACATAAAAATAAGAAGATTTGGCTTATAAGTCTAGAAAAACACCATCCAATGTCTGTAACCATAAAAAATGTGTTAAAGGCCGTTTACACATTTCTCAAAAAAGCTAAATAAGAAATTTATCATTTTCAACCGTTTTAAAATCGGCTTGTTTAGTTTTAAAACGTGAAAAAATATACAGTTTCTCATATGCAACTATATAATATGAACACTTTTATTACATAAACAAGGAACATTTGTCTTGTGTGTTTAGAAAACCACCACCCAATATCTGTGACTAGAACAAAATATGTTAAAGTTGGGTTACCTAGTTGTGAATTGTGCTAATTATGAAGTTTATCACATGGAACAGTTTTGAAAGCGGCTTGCTTAGTTTTTAAACGTGAAAAATATACAATTTGTCATATGCAACTATGTAATATGAACCCTGTTGTTACATAAAAATAGGAAGTTTTGTCTTGTAGGCCTAGAAAACAACGAATCCATATCTGTGACCATAACAAATGTTTTTAAAGGCCTTTGCCTAGTTGCGAAAAGAGATAAATATGAAGTTTATCATACGGAATCGTTTTAATAGCGGCGTGATTCGTTTTATAAGTGAAAAATATACAGTTTGTCATACGCAAATATGTAATTTGAATACTGTTGTTAACATACAAATAGGAACATTTGTCTTGTAAGTCTAGAAAACCACCATACAATGTCTGTGACTATAACAAAATGTTTGAAAGGCGTGTTGCCTAGTTGTGAATAGAGCTAAATATGAAGTGTGTCACATGGAACCGTTTTAAAAGCGGCCTGCTTCGTTTTAAAACGTGAAAAATATACAGTGTGTCATATGCAAATGTGTAATATGAACCCTGTTGTTACATACAAATAAGAAGATTTTGCTTATAAGTCTAGAAAACCACCATCCAATGTCTGTAACCATAACAAAATGTGTTAAAGGCATTTACCAATTTCTAAAAAGAGCTAAATATGAAATTTATCATTTTCAACCGTTTTAAAATCGGCTTGCTTAGTTTTAAAACGTGAAAAATATACAGTTTCTCATATGCAAATATATAGTATAAACACTTTTATTACATAAAACAAGGAACATTTGTCTTGTATGTTTAGAAAACCACCACCCAATATCTGTGACCATAACAAAATGTGTTAAAGTTGGGTTACCTAGTTGTGAATTGTGCTAATTATGAAGGATATCACATGGAACAGTTTTGAAAGCGGCTTGCTTAGTTTTTAAAATGTGAAAAATATACAATTTGTCATATGCAACTTTGTAATATGAACCCTGTTGTTACATAAAATAGGAAGTTTTGTCTTGTAAGTCTAGAAAACCACGAATCCAAATATGTGACCATAACAAATGTTTTTAAAGGCCTTTGCCTAGTTGCGAAAAGAGATAAATATGAAGTTTATCATACGGAATCGTTTTAATAGCGGCGTGCTTCGTTTTATAAGTGAAAAATATACAGTTTGACATATGCAACTATGTAATATGAATCCTGTTTCTACATAAAAATAGGAAGTTTTGTCTTGTAAGTCTAGAAAACTACGACTCAGTATCTGTGACCATAACAAATATTTTTAATGGCGGGTTGCCTAGGTGCGAAAAAGATAAATATGAAGTTTATCATATGGAATCGTTTTAATAGCGGCGTGCGTCGTTTTAAAAAGTGAAAAATATACAGTTTGTCATATGCAAATATGTAATTTGAATACTGTTGTTAACATACAAATAGGAACATTTGTCTTGTAAGTCTAGAAAACCACCATACATTGTCTGTGACTATAACAAAATGTTTGAATGGCATGTTGCCTAGTTGTGAATAGAGCTAAATATGAAGTGTGTCACATGGAACCGTTTTAAAAGCGGCCTGCTTCGTTTTAAAACGTGAAAAATATACAGTGTGTCATATGCAAATGTGTAATATGAACCCCGTTGTTACATAAAAATAAGAAGATTTGGCTTATAAGTCTAGAAAAACACCATCCAATGTCTGTAACCATAACAAAATGTGTTAAAGGCAGTTTACCAATTTCTCAAAAGAGCTAAATATGAAGTTTATCATTTTCAACCGTTTTAAAATCGACTTGCTTAGTTTTAAACGTGAAAAATATACAGTTTCTCATATGCAACTATATAATATGAACACTTTTATTACATAAAACAAGGAACATTTGTCTTGTGTGTTTAGAAAACCACCACCCAATATCTGTGACCATAACAAAATGTGTTAAAGTTGGGTTACCTAGTTGTGAATTGTGCTAATTATGAAGTTTATCACATGGAACAGTTTTGAAAGCGGCGTGCTTAGTTTTTAAAACGTGAAAAATATACAATTTGTCATATGCAACTATGTAATATGAACCCTGTTGTTACATAAAAATAGGAAGTTTTGTCTTGTAGGCCTAGAAAACAACGAATCCATATCTGTGACCATAACAAATGTTTTTAAAGGCCTTTGCCTAGTTGCGAAAAGAGATAAATATGAAGTTTATCATACGGAATCGTTTTAATAGCGGCGTGCTTCGTTTTATAAGTGAAAAATATACAGTGTGACATATGCAACTATGTAATATGAACCCTGTTGTTACATAAAAATAGGAAGATTTGGCTTATAAGTCTAGAAAACCACCATCCAATGTCTGTAACCATAATAAAATGTGTTAAAGGCAGTTTACCAATTTCTCAAAAGAGCTAAATATGAAGTTTATCATTGTCAACCGTTTTAAAATCGGCTTGCTTAGTTTTAAACCGTGAAAAATATACAGTTTGTCATATGCAAATATGTAATATGAACGCTGTTGCTACATAAAAATAGGAAAATTTGTAGAGTAACTGGTGCGCATCTGGCCGCCCTAGTTCTAGCTGGCGTAGTGATACAGCCGGAAAAAACGTCCGTCGATAAAAATAGTATTTGTTCGCGGAAGGTTTACCTAGTGCTCAAACTCTGAACCGGTTCAGGAATGTGTCATAACACCAGTAAGGTCAGCCTGGTCGCGAACTAAGTTTAGACGCGTTCTAACTCCATAGAGGTAGATAACTCGAGACAACCCGAGGGGTGGTAATTCTGTTAAACTTAGGCATGTAGCAACAACTCCAAAATATAAACAAGACATAACAAACAACAAGAAAAATCCAACAAATAAATAATAAGTAAAATTGAAAATAAACAATTTTAACCAGAAATCACAGAATTAAAATAAAAAAACTCGAGTTTTTTTTTTAAATACCTCAAGAAAACCACAGAAAAGATCAGTCAAGTGGTCCTTTTCCTAGAAGTAATATTTATTATATGTCTTTGCGCCAGATTAATCCTTATATATTCTTTGCGGCAGGAAATAGGTTAATTTGGATATATTTTTTCCTGCCGCAAAGAATATATAAGGATTAATTTGGCGCAAACGGCAAAGAAGGATTAATTCCAAGGGACACAGGGGTTGGCTGAGTTTTTCTGGGGTTTTCTTGAGGTATTTTAAAAAAATATTTTGAAATTTTTCAAAATTTTGATTTTAATTTTATGGCAATTTTTTTCCTGGAATTTTTGTGTTTTGTTTCGTTTGTTATTTTCTAATGTTTAGGGCCTAGTGTTTAATGTAGTACCGTCCGATATCTCCGGCCTTTACTTGTTGATATTGTTGTGATGTCATGTCAGAGTAAATTGTCATAATGCGTGACGGTCTCTACATACAAGAATTATTCTCAAAAACCCTTTATCTCTTCTGTTTTGATGTTACATATATCTTTAACTGATTCTACGGGTGAGTTGGACCAAGATATGCGGGCGGTTTTAGCTCGTGGTGATTTAACCAATCATGAAAAATCTACACTATACCAAAAAACATTACAACAGTATTTGAATCGGCTCAGTCAATACAAAAACATACCTATGAAGCTATTAGAGAACACGCAGTGTTCGGTACCAAGTGCCTCAATACAGAAAGATGAAGAACCCACTGAAAAAATTCCAGAGAAAGTCGAAGTGATGCCTAAGACGCCACGGCTTCAACATAGGCGGGCATCACTTCGACTTTCTCTGGAATTTTTTCAGTGGGTTCTTCATCTTTCTGTATTGAGGCACTTGGTACCGAACACTGCGTGTTCTCTAATAGCTTCATAGGTATGTTTTTGTATTGACTGAGCCGATTCAAATACTGTTGTAATGTTTTTTGGTATAGTGTAGATTTTTCATGATTGGTTAAATCACCACGAGCTAAAACCGCCCGCATATCTTGGTCCAACTCACCCGTAGAATCAGTTAAAGATATATGTAACATCAAAACAGAAGAGATAAAGGGTTTTTGAGAATAATTCTTGTATGTAGAGACCGTCACGCATTATGACAATTTACTCTGACATGACATCACAACAATATCAACAAGTAAAGGCCGGAGATATCGGACGGTACTACATTAAACACTAGGCCCTAAACATTAGAAAATAACAAACGAAACAAAACACAAAAATTCCAGGAAAAAAATTGCCATAAAATTAAAATCAAAATTTTGAAAAATTTCAAAATATTTTTTTTAAATACCTCAAGAAAACCCCAGAAAAACTCAGCCAACCCCTGTGTCCCTTGGAATTAATCCTTCTTTGCCGTTTGCGCCAAATTAATCCTTATATATTCTTTGCGGCAGGAAAAAATATATCCAAATTAACCTATTATACTACTAGTGTGCATTTGTTTCTTGAAAAAAGACCCACGTTGGGCCACAACGTAGAAAAATTCCTTATTTGTGATTTCTTTTTTTTTACATTAGTTTTTCTATGTGATAGAACATACAGTAACGTTATTACATTAATATAGTATTCATCGCTTCTTCTATGTGCAGGTCTTTCAGTCGTTTTTGTTGGTTCGTCTTTCTGTCAATGTAGGATTTTTCTATAACATTTCATTTCAAATGTTGATATTTTCTTTTTCATTACGAATGTTATTGCCCGCGTTACACACAAATATGTTGCCGCTTAAAAAATATAGCTTCTTAATAAAAATTTAACTTTGTTATTGTTTTTTCTGCTGGTCCCACGCTATATTGTAATCTCTTTCGGATATATAAGGGGTATTATATGAATCTTCTACTCGGGTCATGATGGAGTCTGGGGCGACGAGAAAGCTGATACATTGGCAGTGCAAGCTATATATATAAATGGGGGATGGCAGAGTGAAGCGAAGAGATCATCAAGTACCGTCTCCGCAACGAAGAATGGCTGCAACAGATCTCCAACATTCCTTGTCTCTTGTTTTGTTGGTGCACTCTGCTAGACTGTAGTCTGTCCATCTTGCGATAGTACTCTCTCACTTGTATCTTTGCCTACCTCTTGCTCGCTTCCCTTTGACTTTATCCTCAAATAAGGTCTTCAATAAGGTGACATGCTTTTAATGTGTCCAAATTATGTTATTTGCCGTAGTAATTCTTTCCTTATATTAAGTATTTTTAGAAACTCTTTATTTCTTTTCTCTCTTTCCACGATGTTCTCCCTATTCTTCTATATACCCACATCTCAAATGCATCAATTCTGTCTTCTAGTTATTACGAAGACATATGGATGGGTTAATTAGAGCAGCCATAAGGATTGGTTAATTAGTGCAGCCATAAGATGGGTTAATTAGAGCAGCCACAAGGATGAGTTAATTAGAGCAGCCATAAGGATGGGTTAATTAGAGCAGCCATAAGGATGGGTTAATTAGAGCAGCCATAAGGATGGGTTAATTAGAGCAGCCATAAGGATACATGACAACAGGATGAAGAAGATACTAAAAGGGACCATATACATGCCTATATATATGATAGAAATGGAGTGACCATAGTAGAGGGAAGAAGTGGGTCCTATATGGTAAAATCAGAAGAACTCACAATCAACAACGGACTTGAACGCTGATCTTTTATCATTTTTATTGGCTGGCAGAATGGCAAGTCACTTATGAGGATGTCACTTGTTCAGTAATGCCGGTTCCTAATCAAAACAAACTTGCTTGCATATTTTTTTTATTTTTTTTGAGTACGAACCCAGAAGAAGAAGAATACCATAATCTCTAGTCCTGCAAATATACAACGTGGATAAATCGTTTCCAATAATTATAAAGGTCTTTAAAATCGTTATCTTACAAAAATTGACAATGTGTTTTAACTTCTCTATCAAGTCTTTCGTTTGACAAACGGTCATGGAATTTAAATTTTTTTTACCCGATAGTTTTCATGTTTTATCTGGATATTGTTGATTTTTCAAGTTCTACGTATTAACATAACTGATGTTTTATCAATGTTGTTCTTCACATCTTGTCTATGGAAACTGTCGTGCAGAACACTTTTGTTGTCCAGAAGTATTAACAAAACAAATAGAAAAGTGATACTTGCGTTACATGGTCTGATCGTGTTGACATCGCGTTTTAGATTTTGTTGGTTGTCAATTTTAGTAAGATAACGATTATAAAGACCTTTATAATTATTGGAAGCGATTTATCCACGTTGTATATTTGCAGGACTAGAGATTATGGTATTCTTCTTCTTCTGGGTTCGTTCTAAAAAAAAAGAATAAATATGCAAGCAAGACTCAAACCTGTGAGTTCTTGAACACAATGTAAATCACTTAACCACTACACTATATAATACTGCAATAGATCTAATAATACACTGAAGCACATTAGAAATGCAACATTACATAGTGGTGTGTCATAGACCCTTTCAGTATTTTTCCATTGCTTTCTGAATGGTCCAGATACACAAGATGCCTGCGGCTGGATTTATGGTAGTATACTTTAATATAAAAAGGCAGATGAGATACTCTTCTTCTTCTTCTTCTGCGTTCGTTCTCAAACTCCTGCAGATTAGCAGGATGTAGTCCGGAGATCGGAATGCGTTGTGCCATGGTTTACATCATTGCTGTGATTTCTGCGCCTTTCGGCCTGACAATCCGACTTCAGCATTTCTTTGGATCACTTACCCTATATGAGATGGGACAGCCAACTCCATCCCATAACCTCCTTAGTCGTCTTTTACGACATGCATGGAAGGTAGACCGTGTTGCTATTCTTTACTCCCCTTTCGGGCCTCGGCAACACACGGGGGATTATGATATCAACAAAATGGTTGCTTGGTGAGGCTGTTTATAAAATCTGTTGTTTCTTATTTTGATACGGAAGATTGTAACCTACTCCGCTTTGTTGAGATGAAAAACAATGTAATAAACAATGTAATAAACAAAGTAATAAACAATGTAATAAACAAAAATAAAATGATGACAATAATGAAGCCAAATACGACCAGGAATAAAGAGACATGACGACAAAAATAGCAAAACAACAAGAACTGGTATATGGAAGCAAAAATGTTTTATTAAAACACAAACCAAACAATAGAGCAAACAAACTGAAACAAGAAATTTCGCTAACAATATAATCATCTGGTAGAATAGTACTTCCAGTGAGAACCAAAACAATTAACAAAACAAGAAAATCTGATATAGAGATGCAAATGAGTTTTAATAATACAAGTATAAGATTTATATATTACATAGTCATTCAAGTGAGATATTCTTTTCACAACGTTGTCTTCTTTATGCATGTTCTGAACTCCTTACAATTCTGGGCGAATTGCTGGCTGCACTCTAGGGTATATGTAAAATATGTGACATATATCTTAACCTTGGTAGTCTTGGGTGGCTCCTACCCACGTTACCATCAACTATACCTTCCATTACTAATTTTTCCACGCTGTTATGTCTCTTTATATGAGCAGAAGAGAATCTCAGCTTTTTCGTTAAAATGTTGTGTTGGAGATAACCATCTTCTACTTTTATTGTTGTCACTTATTGATTCATCTTTTACCTTGTCCATGTAAATTCTCCGTACCATTGATTTATTAAATGTCCACGTTTCATAGTCGGGAAATCAGCTTCAGTTTCACACTACTTAAAAATATACGAAACATGGAACATGGTAAACTAACTACAGAAAAACTGTAATCTACAGACGAGATTTGGAACAAGGTATGGGAACATGCTTGCTCTAATCAATAGACGAGATTTGGAACAAGGTATGAAAACATTCCTGCTCTAATCAAAAGACGAGGTGTGGAACAAGGTATGAAAACATGGTTGCTGTAATCAATAGACGAGATGTGGAACAAGGTATGAAAACATGGTTGCTGTAATCAATAGACGAGGTGTGGAACAAGGTATGAAAACATTCCTGCTCTAATCAAAAGACGAGGTGTGGAACAAGGTATGAAAACATGGTTGCTGTAATCAATAGACGAGGTGTGGAACAAGGTATGAAAACATTCCTGCTCTAATCAAAAGACGAGGTGTGGAACAAGGTATGAAAACATGGTTGCTGTAATCAATAGACGAGGTGTGGAACAAGGTATGAAAACATTCCTGCTCTAATCAAAAGACGAGGTGTAGAACAAGGTATGAAAACATGGTTGCTGTAATCAATAGACGAAATTTGGAACAAGGTATGAAAACATGGTTGCTGTAATCAATAGACGAGATTTGGAACAAGGTATGAAAACATTCCTGCTCTAATCAAAAGACGAGGTGTGGAACAAGGTATGAAAACATGGTTGCTGTAATCAATAGACGAGATGTGGAACAAGGTATGAAAACATGGTTGCTGTAATCAATAGACGAGATTTGGAACAAGGTATGAAAACATGGTTGCTGTAATCAATAGACGAGGTGTGGAACAAGGTATGAAAACATTCCTGCTCTAATCAATAGACGAGGTGTGGAACAAGGTATGAAAACATGGTTGCTGTAATCAATAGACGAGATGTGGAACAAGGTATGAAAACATGGTTGCTGTAATCAATAGACGAGATTTGGAACAAGGTATGAAAACATGGTTGCTGTAATCAATAGACGAGATTTTGAACAAGGTATGAAAACATGGTTGCTGTAATCAATAGACGAGATGTGGAACAAGGTATGAAAACATGGTTGCTGTAATCAATAGACGAGGTGTGGAACAAGGTATGAAAACATGGTTGCTGTAATCAATAGACGAGGTGTGGAACAAGGTATGAAAACATGCCTGCTCTAATCAATAGACGAGGTGTGGAACAAGGTATGAAAACATGGTTGCTGTAATCAATAGACGAGATGTGGAACAAGGTATGAAAACATGGTTGCTGTAATCAATAGACGAGGTGTGGAACAAGGTATGAAAACATGGTTGCTGTAATCAATAGACGAGATGTGGAACAAGGTATGAAAACATGGTTGCTGTAATCAATAGACGAGGTGTGGAACAAGGTATGAAAACATGCCTGCTCTAATCAATAGACGAGATGTGGAACAAGGTATGAAAACATGGTTGCTGTAATCAATAGACGAGGTGTGGAACAAGGTATGAAAACATGGTTGCTGTAATCAATAGACGAGGTGTGGAACAAGGTATGAAAACATGCCTGCTCTAATCAATAGACGAGGTGTGGAACAAGGTATGAAAACATGGTTGCTGTAATCAATAGACGAGGTGTGGAACAAGGTATGAAAACATGGTTGCTGTAATCAATAGACGAGATGTGGAACAAGGTATGAAAACATGGTTGCTGTAATCAATAGACGAGATGTGGAACAAGGTATGAAAACATGGTTGCTGTAATCAATAGACGAGGTGTGGAACAAGGTATGAAAACATTCCTGCTCTAATCAAAAGACGAGGTGTGGAACAAGGTATGAAAACATTCCTGCTCTAATCAAAAGACGAGGTGTGGAACAAGGTATGAAAACATTCCTGCTCTAATCAATAGACGAGGTGTGGAACAAGGTATGAAAACATGGTTGCTGTAATCAATAGACGAGGTGTGGAACAAGGTATGAAAACATTCCTGCTCTAATCAAAAGACGAGGTGTGGAACAAGGTATGAAAACATTCCTGCTCTAATCAATAGACGAGGTGTGGAACAAGGTATGAAAACATTCCTGCTCTAATCAATAGACGAGGTGTGGAACAAGGTATGAAAACATGGTTGCTGTAATCAATAGACGAGATGTGGAACAAGGTATGAAAACATGGTTGCTGTAATCAATAGACGAGATTTGGAACAAGGTATGAAAACATGGTTGCTGTAATCAATAGACGAGGTGTGGAACAAGGTATGAAAACATTCCTGCTCTAATCAATAGACGAGGTGTGGAACAAGGTATGAAAACATGGTTGCTGTAATCAATAGACGAGATGTGGAACAAGGTATGAAAACATGGTTGCTGTAATCAATAGACGAGATTTGGAACAAGGTATGAAAACATGGTTGCTGTAATCAATAGACGAGATTTTGAACAAGGTATGAAAACATGGTTGCTGTAATCAATAGACGAGATGTGGAACAAGGTATGAAAACATGGTTGCTGTAATCAATAGACGAGGTGTGGAACAAGGTATGAAAACATGGTTGCTGTAATCAATAGACGAGATGTGGAACAAGGTATGAAAACATGCCTGCTCTAATCAATAGACGAGGTGTGGAACAAGGTATGAAAACATGGTTGCTGTAATCAATAGACGAGATGTGGAACAAGGTATGAAAACATGGTTGCTGTAATCAATAGACGAGATGTGGAACAAGGTATGAAAACATGGTTGCTGTAATCAATAGACGAGATGTGGAACAAGGTATGAAAACATGGTTGCTGTAATCAATAGACGAGGTGTTGAACAAGGTATGAAAACATGGTTGCTGTAGTCAATAGACGAGGTGTGGAACAAGGTATGAAAACATGCCTGCTCTAATCAATAGACGAGGTGTGGAACAAGGTATGAAAACATGGTTGCTGTAATCAATAGACGAGGTGTGGAACAAGGTATGAAAACATGGTTGCTGTAATCAATAGACGAGATGTGGAACAAGGTATGAAAACATGGTTGCTGTAATCAATAGACGAGATGTGGAACAAGGTATGAAAACATGGTTGCTGTAATCAATAGACGAGGTGTGGAACAAGGTATGAAAACATTCCTGCTCTAATCAAAAGACGAGGTGTGGAACAAGGTATGAAAACATTCCTGCTCTAATCAAAAGACGAGGTGTGGAACAAGGTATGAAAACATTCCTGCTCTAATCAATAGACGAGGTGTGGAACAAGGTATGAAAACATGGTTGCTGTAATCAATAGACGAGGTGTGGAACAAGGTATGAAAACATTCCTGCTCTAATCAAAAGACGAGGTGTGGAACAAGGTATGAAAACATGGTTGCTGTAATCAATAGACGAGGTGTGGAACAAGGTATGAAAACATGGTTGCTGTAATCAATAGACGAGGTGTGGAACAAGGTATGAAAACATGGTTGCTGTAATCAATAGACGAGATGTGGAACAAGGTATGAAATCATTCCTGCTCTAATCAATAGACGAGGTGTGGAACAAGGTATGAAAACATGGTTGCTGTAATCAATAGACGAGATGTGGAACAAGGTATGAAAACATTCCTGCTCTAATCAAAAGACGAGGTGTGGAACAAGGTATGAAAACATTCCTGCTCAAATCAATAGACGAGGTGTGGAACAAGGTATGAAAACATGGTTGCTGTAATCAATAGACGAGGTGTGGAACAAGGTATGAAAACATGGTTGCTGTAATCAATAGACGAGATGTGGAACAAGGTATGAAAACATTCCTGCTCTAATCAAAAGACGAGGTGTGGAACAAGGTATGAAAACATGGTTGCTGTAATCAATAGACGAGGTGTGGAACAAGGTATGAAAACATTCCTGCTCTAATCAAAAGACGAGGTGTGGAACAAGGTATGAAAACATTCCTGCTCTAATCAATAGACGAGGTGTGGAACAAGGTATGAAAACATGGTTGCTGTAATCAATAGACGAGGTGTGGAACAAGGTATGAAAACATTCCTGCTCTAATCAAAAGACGAGGTGTGGAACAAGGTATGAAAACATGGTTGCTGTAATCAATAGACGAGGTGTGGAACAAGGTATGAAAACATTCCTGCTCTAATCAAAAGACGAGGTGTGGAACAAGGTATGAAAACATTCCTGCTCTAATCAATAGACGAGGTGTGGAACAAGGTATGAAAACATGGTTGCTGTAATCAATAGACGAGGTGTGGAACAAGGTATGAAAACATTCCTGCTCTAATCAAAAGACGAGGTGTGGAACAAGGTATGAAAACATGGTTGCTGTAATCAATAGACGAGATTTGGAACAAGGTATGGGAACATGCTTGCTCTAATCAATAGGCGAGATTTGGAACAAGGTATGAAAACATGCCTGCTCTAATTCTGTGTAATTTAGATTTACTGGCACAACTATGTAAAAAGTAAATTGAATAAAAGTAATTGTCTAGTTCTGGCTCTGTGGATCGCCGGACAGCGGACATCTGTGTCGGGATAGTTACGCCATATGTCCGTCTCTACGGGGCGTGGTACAGAGAACTTCTGTGTCGGGATAGTTACGCTTTTTTTCAATGACCAATGTTATTTGATTATGTTTATAACCAGTATGATGTGATTTAAATAACACAAATAGCCGCAAATTGTCTGTGTTTTCTGTGTGACTCACGCCCCACAGGGTGGAGTGGGGGATTTAAATGTTCATGGGGATAATTTGACCAAAAGAAATTCGTATTTGAATTATATTTGTCTTTACATGTTTTGAAAATTTACTTCCTGTTTTTTTTTGTCTTAATAATTTCCTAGTGATTTCTTTTTAAATCCTACGTTTTGTTTCCTGAACAAGTTGTAATAATTTATTTAAGGAATAATTCAACTTTTGAATGTATAAAAATAATGTATATGTTATATTAGGGAGAGGGGGGCATCAAAGTTTTAGAGAGAATTGGATGGGACTTGGTTATAAAAAAAGGTTGGAGAACATTGCTCTAACTTATACAACCAAATTATCACAAAGTATTGTTACCTAATTGTCACCTCAGCGTATTACATTTAATTGCCAACAAATGATGTTACCTAACTGTCACCGAATGAAGTTACCTATTTGTCACCAAATGTTGTTACTTATTTGTCACTAAATAATGTCATCTACTTGTCAACTAACTATATTACATGATTGTGACCAAAATAGGTTACATATAAATGTCTCCAAATATTATCACCAAAAGATTGGCAACACATGCATCTGTACATGTGGACAGACACCTCAGACAGCGTAGCATATTCTTCAGACATACCAGAAATATGAAATACTGAGGCAATTACACTGACAAAGAAAAACAACGGGGGAGGAAAAACTCTACGGAATACTGTACGAGTTACAAAACACAATCAAGTCTTTGTAAGACAAAACTTCATATATAGGCACGTCCCATGCGAAACGAAAGTAGAAGTCACCAAGTGCTATAATTTTATTATTTACCTGTTACTGTCCCGTTTGTCAAGGTAGCCAGGAATTGAGAATACATAGGAAGTATTTTTTCTCTGTGGTAGGGCACTATAGTTGACTTCAAATCTATGTGTAGAATTTGAGGACTTGTAACAGTGTACTGATCCCACTTTATCTCTATGCCTTCCTCAACTACCTTCGTCGCAGAGGGGTTACCGAACTTCGCGAAATTTGTCCACCACGTTTGGATTTTATCTTCGACGGCGACGTCTTCAGGTGGAGTTAGCGCTGCAATGGTTCCAACTTGATCATCAGCAAATAAGAGAGGAACATCAGCAGAATGTAAAACTCCCCACCAAGCAGGACCTGCGCTTTGCCATTTCAGAATTGATTTTACCCTATAATCTAACTGATACACGTAGTGGCTGTAGCCATCTCCACCGTTCGCAAGATATTTTTCCAACTCCAAGACTATTGGTGCACCAAAAAATATGTCTCTGAATGTGGCAACAAGACCTGTTCGTATTGCCAAAGGATTTGTTTCATTCCCTATATAAACTCTCTGAACAGCATCTAGTGCCTGATTTCGTGAATCATTAGAGATTGAGTACATTGCGAATGGTCCAACAAAGTTAGTTCTGAACTCGTCTCTTGTAAGTCCATTGTTGTCAGGATCTTGAATATTATTGGACCATTCCCCAGAGTTGAACCCTCGCAATGTATCAACTTTGTTAAATAGACCGTTGTCAAGGATGTACGTGGGGTATTGAGGAAGGAAGCCAAATTTGGTTTCTACCAGAGGAGTTGTGATGATTCTAACGCCGAGCTGATTTTTCACGGTATTACTAGCATTATAAAAAATTTCAACATTACTACTTCTCAATTATTTTAGAAACTTTGTAGAGTCTGCGTCCACACATCCCACAGCAGCACCTATTTGTCTTGTGTACTGTTTAATGCTGACATGTGTGGCTGGTCTCTCCACTGCCCACGGACTCAAGGCAGAGCCACTGTCCATGATAGCCCTGTGGAACAATCCTTTAGCCAATGGAGATAGTATCAACAGGGAAACACTAGCTGATCCGGAACTTTCTCCAAATATGGTTACCTTCCCTGGATCGCCGCCAAAAGCGTGAATGTTTTTCTGTACCCATTTGAGCGCCAAGACTTGATCCAGAAGACCGTAATTTCCTGGCATAACGTCATCTTTGGTTGACGAGAAACCCAAAACCCCAAGTCTGTAGTTAATTGACACAACCACAACCCCTTTTCCAGCAATAGTTGATCCTTCATATTGCGCTTCGGAACTGGCGCCTTCTAAGTATGCACCCCCATGAATCCAAACCATAACAGGAGCTGACCCATTGACATAAGGCGTGTAAACATTTAAAAACAAACAGTCTTCGGATACCACTTGTTCTGTGATTGGTGACTGCCAACATATATTTCCATACGTCAATGCGTCTCTTACGCCCTGCCAATCAGATTCTTCTTCCGGTTCAGCGAAGCGCTTGTCTCCTAGTAACAGAAAACAAAACTCAATTATAAAGACTTTACACTAAACAGTTTGTGTAATTTTAAAGGGTTAACAAGGAAGTGCAATGGGATAATGGAGTAAACCACAACATAAAAACGAAGGGGAGTTCCTAAGACAATAGATAACGAATTAAACCATCGTCTATCACCTCCTGCAGTTCTGTTTGTTTCCAAGCTTATTAGAATTGCCTTTTCTTTATAACTAATCAACAGAGGTGGATTAATACAAATGGTCTTCTCACGTTTTCCATAAAACCTGCCATTGTGGGCAGTCACGTGTCAAACACAGGGTCAATGTGTCAAACACAGGGACTATGTGTCAAACACAGGTACTATGTGTCAAACACAGGGACTATGTGTCAAACACAGGGACTATGTGTCAAACACAGGGACTATGTGTCAAACACAGGGACTATGTGTCAAACACAGGGACTATGTGTCAAACACAAGGACTATGTGTCAAACACAGGGACTATGTGTCAAACACAGGGACTATGTGTCAAACACAGGGACTATGTGTCAAACACAGGGACTATGTGTCAAACACAGGGACTATGTGTCAAACACAGGGACTATGTGTCAAACACAGGGACTATGTGTCAAACACAGGGACTATGTGTCAAACACAGGGACTATGTGTCAAACACAGGGACTATGTGTCAAACACAGGGACTATGTGTCAAACACAGGGACTATGTGTCAAACACAGGGACTATGTGTCAAACACAGGGACTATGTGTCAAACACAGGGACTATGTGTCAAACACAGGGACTATGTGTCAAACACAGGGACTATGTGTCAAACACAAGGACTATATGTCTCGGCATTTGATACTTTTCTGTTTTCTGACCGCCTGTAAAGACAGAAATGCAAGTACTTTATCATTGAATATTCCATAAAGTGCAGAAGTAATGGCTATTACTTATTGCTCTGTATTTCTCTAAACAATCATGTTCAATCATCAACATTATACTCAAGTACCGTGGATATCCTGAGAGATTTGTAGTTTTTGTATCAAGATCATCGTTTGTCATTTAGTACGATATTAAACGAATATGTGTGCACCTTGTCTTCATCTGTCTCATTCCACTGTTCACTACACGCTGTCTCATTCCACTGTTCACTACACGCTGTCTCATTCCACTGTTTACTACACGCTGTCTCATTCCACTGTTTACTAAACGCTATCTCATTCCACTGTTTACTACACGCTGTCTCATTGCACTGTTCACTACACGCTGTCTCATTCCGTTTTTCACTACACGCTATCGCATTCCACAGTTAACTAACTACACGCTGTCTCATTCCACTGTTCACTACACGCTCAAAAACATCTTATGGATACACTACCTGTGTTTGGAATTCTTTAGTTCCATATATCGTTGTTTGGGCCAGTATTTTTCTTTAAATTGTTCACATGGGGGCAGTTATTCTTCTTCAGCGTTTATTCTCAAATTCCCACTGGATTTCTCTTGTAACAAGACAATGGCCCAACAAGATTTCCAGTTGATTGTAGTCCAGAGAAAGGAAATACTTATATAACGAATACATAGCAACAATACTAAATGTGCAGTCAACAGCGAATAGTTATGAAGGATATGTTCATAGGTCTATTCAATTGTACAACAAGTGTACAGCTGGTGTAGCAGTTTGTCGCATCTTATGCATATGTTGATTTATTCTGTTATGTCTTGTCTTCAGACGACGTGATGACGTGTCCCTGCCGATTTACGTAGCAGTCTTGATGTTTTTCTTTTTTCGATTATTCGTAGTAACCATATTCGTAGTAACCATATTCGTAGTAACCATATTCGTAGTAACCATATTATCTAAGCACATCTTTATTATATTGAGCTGATCCAATTAAATAAAGATTGTCTATTTTTGAAACGAGTAATTAATCCATCTTAGTCTGACTAGCAGGAAAAAAACCAATGAAGTAATGGTAATATCAAAGCATAAATGTCATCCAGAATGCAACATCAAAGTAGATGGGATCAGTCTGAAGCAAGTCAACATATTCAAATATTTAGATATATTAATAACATCATATGGAAGATGTATTAAAGAAGTCAACTGTAGAATTGATTAGAAAAAGACAACATTTCACAAGATGAAGAACAAGCTATGTAATATATCTTTGTCAGTTCAGATGAGAGAACGATTTATTAGAAGTTATATAGATCCAATTCTGATGTATGGTAGTAAATCTTCGACATTCAGCGGAACAGTGAAAAATTATATTGAGGCAGCAGAGATATGGTTTTATAGAAGAATGTTCAATGACCTAGTTGCTGAACTACCACACGGGATCAAAGTGGCAATGTATGCTGATGACCTGGTGATCTGGTGCACGGAAGAACATGCAACAGTGGCCACTAAACAAATACAAAGAGCTATCGATGCCCTAACCTTATGGGCAAATAGATGATGCGTCAGCATTAACACAGAAAAGTGCAGCACTACACTCTTTACCCTCTCACCAAAACAAAAAGCTGGTCATATCAAGATAGATGGAGAGCTCTTGAAAGAAGACAAACAACCCACATACCTCGGAGTTACTTTTGATGATAAGCTGACATGGAAGCAGCACATAAACAAAGCAACAACAAAAGCCAGGAGGAAGCTAGCTATCCTGAGAAAACTAAGTGGAACCACATGGGGAGCTAGTGGAAATATACTCAGTAAAGTTTACCAGCAAGGAATAAGACCACACCTGGAATATGGTTCAGCTGCGTGGTGTCCTGCATCAAACACCACATTACAAGATCTAGATAAAGTGCAAAACCAGGCACTTAGAATAATGTTGGGAGCAATGAAATCAACACCAATAGCAGAGATGCAGAAAATGGGAAGAATGCAAACACTTGGCGAACGCAGAGACACAAAAGTACTAACTCAAGCAGAAAAGTTTCAGTGTATGCCAAGTCATCCAATGAAGGAAAGATTCCAAAATCTAGCAATGGGACGACTGAAAAGGAGCAGCTTTATCCACCAAGCTAAACGACTCCGTAGACAACTTACAGACCTACCTGAAGTTGACAGCCCCTTAACGTCTGTACCAGAACAAACCCCGTGGAGTGAAAGACATGGAATGCCAATATACATTCAGACCCATGTGAAAGGAATACTAAACGAGGAGGAACAGAACAGTGTGCAGCGAATGACAGTCACCCTCAGTTTCCTGGATGAGGAATATCCACAAGATATATGGGTCAGAGTGTACACAGATGGGTCAGCACAGAATGCTGTGAGGAATGGAGGGGCAGGTGTATATATAGAATATCCACACAAGCCTAGAGATACAATCAGAACACCGACAGGAAAATTCTGCAATAATTATGATGCAGAAATCCAGGCAATTAGTGTGGCAGCTAAAAAAACTGCTGAACTCCAACTCTGGCCTACAGCCTGTGGTATTCCTGACAGATGCAAGGTCAGTGCTTCAAGCTCTCCAGTCTGGAAAACTAACAGACTTAAAAAAACTACTTAGCGAATTGTCTTACCAGTATAGGGTAACCATGCAGTGGATACCCTCTCACTGTGGAATACCAGGAAATGAAAAAGCAGACCAACTGGCTAAGGAAGGTGCTGCCGAAGACCAACCAGATATACCAATCACCTACCATCAGAAAAAACAGATGATAAAGTCAATAAGAAAGCCACAAACACCAACACAAGATGACTATCATATTATGAACAGATCAGAACAAGTTATAATTCTACGTCTCAGAACAGGACACAACCGACTCCGCAGTCACATGTATACAAAGTTCAAGATTGGCAACACGGCCATGTGTACATGTGGACAGGCAACACAGAGTGCCAAACATATACTTCAAGAGTGTTCTGAGCATGAAACGCTGAGGCAGACATATTGGCCAGAGGAAACAACACTGGAATCAAAGCTCTATAGGACACTGTATGAACTACAAAAGACAGTGAGTTTTATTAAGGAGACAGAATTACAGATATAGACATGTTTCAAGTGAACGAAAGAAGAAGAAAAAATAGAAGAATGTTGAGAACACCATTGACAGATCTATCTATTGTCTTTTCTCTGTTTATGTTGTGATGCTTCGCATGATTGAATGATGATCGGTTTTCGGGCTATTGCACGTTTGGTAGCTTGATATGCTGTAATACTGTGCCGTGTTAAAATGTTGGTAACTCCTTCAATCCATTCTCTTCTTGGTCTTCCTCTGTATCTTGCTATTCTCTTTTTCATTGTGTATGCTCTCGCCGCTGGCCAATAATGGTTCATTCTCATTAGGTTGTCGAACCATTTCAATTTCTGTGTTTCAATATATTTGACCACAGACGTTGTTCTAACAGTTCGTGTAATCTCTTAATGTCTCACATGATCTGTTCTTGTTCTGTTTGCTGTTTGTCTTAGACATCTAATTTCACACCCAGTAAACTTTCTCTCTTGTTCTTGAGTTAGTGACCATGACTGACATTGAAAACACAATGTTGAGATGAATATTGAATTGATGATTTGTTCTTGCCTTTTGGTTTCCATTGGGAAACCAAGAAGAAAACGTCGAGGATGGATAAGCCGGATTAAGAAAATTCTATATTGACAACATCAGTGAATTCTTTGGGCATAATCTGTCTACACTTCTCATAATAGACAATGATATAGGTGTTTGGAGAGTGTTTTGTACTGATGTCTGCAGAGTGCCACCCTGACGGGATATGTGTGTTATTACTATTATTATTATTATATAACAAGTTTCTCTAGTTATATAAATATATGCTTGGTCCAGATCAAGTTATTATACTGGGTTGTGACTATAAATATATATTTGGTCTAGTCCAAGGAAGTGATACAAAAAAATACGGGTTTCACTAGTTGCTAACGTTAAAGTCGGAGGCTTCGATCCATTGAAACAAATAAAACGGCTACACAACACAATTCGTTCTGTGAACTAGATCCTGCTGAAAATCTAGTAGGACCATTGTCCAGCTACAAGCGCATTCCTATGGAAGTTTGTGAACGAAGGTAAAAAAGACTAATCTGCAAATTACTATTGCCGAACTAATATATAAGAGAAAATCGTACCTGACATGAGCTGAATGTATCTAATCTTTTAGCACTTACACTAAAAAAATACAAGATACATCAAGACATACCTGTTGGGGGGCTGGCCATATCGGATTCCCCAGAACTTATAAATGACTGTGCCAGTACCAAGTGCTTTATAAAAACCTCTGATATGTTGCCCTGGGTTGATTGTGACAACTATCGTGTCGTTGTGACTACTTGAGCCATCTCGGCGTTCTTCGAGGTGTAGGTTGCGTGTCCAGGTGCCGATTATCATTAAACTTAACAAAAGAAAAACTGCAGACGTAGTTTTCAGGCGATCCATGATTGAAGAACTTTAAGAAATGTACACCAGAAACGTCTTTGACTTGAATATCGGAGTCTTACTATTAAATAACTTGATTACAGACAGTAACAGCCAAATCTAGTACATCAATCCCAATTAGACACATCAGCTGCCGTATCAATATTAGTGTACTCAATAAACAAATTTATAATGTACGGAGTCACGAGTCAGTGTTTATATTTATAGCAATTTCTTACTTGCGACGACTATTTAATGTGTACCTAGTGATTGTTGTCAGGGGCGTATCGTAACAGGAGAATAATGTGTAATTGTGCCGGAAAGAACAGTAAAGTGTAGCAGTGTGGTAAAAATGCACGCACAGGTTCTGATCATATGTAGACAAGATAGATATGTTGACGATTTAAATATCTCAAAATGAATAGAGGTTTACCTTCACTGTATTCGTGTTTTACCATATATGCTACTTTTTTTTTTATCACACGTCGCCTGCTGAGAATACCACTCACAACAAGTGATTTGATAGTGTAGATACCTGGGAATTTCAGAAAAAAGCACTACTAAACAAATGTCACGACTAGTGATTGAGCTAATGACATATCAATCAGAGCCTAGACAAATGGATTAATCACTATAAAGATATCCAATATATTCTATTTATTCTGTCCTATGTCTCTTAATTCCCAAATTTCACTTGTTGTTTCATTATACCCAAAACCCCCTCATCGATTAATATGGTCAATAAATGCGGACTATTTCTTTCCAATATTGATACATTGGAATTATAACAAATTTCCCTATATAATAACACTTTTTCCAATTATATTTATTCTATATTTTTTTAACGGTTTCTACTATTAAATACATATTTTGTCGGTCTGGATCAAACTAGTATAACAGGATACTACTGTATTATAACGAGGGATATAAAAAAAAAGGATCAACTAAAACGAATTAAAATGTGTTACATCAATATTTTATGGTTTACGTTTTGTGTTTTTCATGGTATTCGTAGAATTGAAGATTTCTCGTGTTTTAATTGGATGATCCTTAATGAAGGAATAAGTTATATAGAATCTGTTCTACCGTATCTGATGGTTGGTTGGCTGCTGATCCAGCGGTCAATAGGCTCATGTCATTTGATCCAATGTCATTGTGTAATATACTTATGTGTTTGTGAACTGTTGTTTTATTCCATATAATGTGATCCATTTATCTGGCCTTGGAGGAAGAAGCTTTAAATTGCTGGGAAGTCTGTAGATTTTCGGCCCATCCCAGATTAGAGAATAACTATCACACCACCAGGAATGTAGATTTCAACCTATGCACTGCTCCAAGCCACTGTAGCCAAGATAGGGTTCACTGTGTTCATTCCCCGCCACCAATTGACTACTGGTTATGCCGAACTTCTCTATTGTTCCAGGCATGCAACCAAATGTTCATGTCAAAAGGATTGTCACGTCATGAGTCACTGTGCCTCTATGATGGGCCTCAGCCATAGGAAAATCATTGCTGTCAGTTTCCTCCTCACCAGTGCTGTGCAGTACATCTCTGGCTCCCTCCCAACCACAGAGGGTGCATAGATATATAAAAATAACAAAACATAAAACACATTGCAACAACAAAATAAAAGCATGAGAAGCATAATTGTATTGATGACGTGCCATGAAGCTTCTATAAGAAGATAACCTCACTATAACGACATTTGTCATTTATTAAGTTTTTATGTTGCATGGGTGGTTTATTTAGTGGGCCATTGGTGAGACCCACAAACGCAACCGCATGCGAACCGTGTCTAATTAAGATTAGAGTTCCAATTGATGATAATAAGTATTTCGATTAAATTATTAATTTTAAAATTTTATTCGTGGAGAAATATAAATTATAGATTTTGTCCAATTGTTGCCACACCAAAAACGGACAAAATATTTTGAAAGATTTAAATGTATGGACGATTCAGCATTGATAAAAGTTGCCCATTTCCTCTTTTCTATCTCTCCTCACAACGATCTCTTCTCACAATGATTTCTCCTCACAACTGTCTCTCCTCACAACAGTCTCTCCTCACAACTGTCTCTCCTCACAACGATCTCTCCTCACAACGGTCTCTCTTCACAACGGTCTTTCCTCACAACGGAAATGTATGGCGATTTATACAGGCTCAATTGACAAATAAGAGAAAAAAGTTTTAAATGTCCAAGGTCTCTTATTTGTGGACTGGTTTGGACGTTGCCCATCACGGCTCACACATATGTAGTTATGTCTGAGACCTCGGGACACGAAGGGTAGTATATAAATATGTAAATAAATATAAATAATATATAAATAAATTTACATATAAATATGTATTCTCTTTTGTCCTCTTTTCTAATGAGATGAAATATGATAAGCATAGGTAAAGCAAGAATGCTGCGTAAGAAAGAAAAGTGTAGGATACGAAAGCAGTGGGTCAATTCTCTACAACGCCCTCAGTATTAAATGGATCGTCCATCCAAGTCATGACGGAGACAGGAGCAAAGAAAGTGCTCATGCATTGGCGAACCAAGCTATAGTCGATGGCACATTGATAATAAGGAGGAATGGGTTATTTATGCCAGTTATGTATACACTATAGAATATGTTATGTATACACTATAGAATATGTTATGTATACACTATAGAATATGTTATGTATACACTATAGAATAACGAAAATGATGCTGAATGAGACAATGTATATATTCAGAGAATATTAGAGATAACAGAGACGATATGAGAGAGGAAATATTGCGTCTTCCATGGAAAGATCCGAGCTAACAAGTAACAACTGACAGGGATACTAAGATTATATACTTTGAAATGACTAATGCTATGATAAGCGTAGCACGTATGAAGATGTCAGGTGTACAGCGATGTGTGTTCCTAAACAGAACTTAGTTGACACTTGTTTCAGCTTCTTTGTAAAATCCTAGATTTGATCAGTGCACGGTTTGAATGGCTTGACAAAATCGCATCTTTTTTTTGGAGATGCGGTTAGTCAAGTACGGAAGATCGCGTGTGCAATAGTTGCTAGGAGATTTGGTGCCGTTGAACGGACTGTTTCAATTCCCATTGGTCTCAATAATTTTTAAATTATCCTCTGGCTTCCTACTTAAAATTTACTTGATTTGATATGTGTAAACTGTCTAAACATTTAAATCATTGCACCTGCCGAAGACGGATGTGTTGGGCCATTGGCGCAAATAAAACGGCAACACAACGCATTTCCATTCTCTGGACTATATTCAACTTGAAATCTTGTAGGACCATTGTCCTGTTACACAAGAAATCCAGCGGGAGTTTGAGAATGAACGCCGAAGAAGATGAAGAAGAAATCATTGCACTTATTTTCATGTTTAATTGAAAAGAGCGTGTCTTGGACAACCAAGAAAAATCCACCAGTTATAAATAATTAGTGATGTTTTATCTGGATACTGTTTACTAAATGGCGTTCTACTCATTTTCACGATTGGTGTTTTGTCAAGGTTGGCATACCTCCTCCGAGTAGAACGCTTCTTCAATAGACTGTGCACTAAGTCGAAAGTTGAAGTCACCTAGTTACGAAAGAAAGCTCAGAGAAACAGCCTTACTTCACATAAAAATTAATAGCAAGTTTCTAGAAAGTCCTAAGGAAAGCAAACAAAAACAAAACAACAAGCATGATGTTGCTATTCACATCATTAATAAGAAAGCGGTCACATAGGACGTTGTAGTCCAGGAGTAGGCAAATATTACCAAAACAAAAAAACCATCCAATCTCAAATCAAGTGCCTATCTATTATACGAAATGTGGGCGAACTTTGATAACATGCACATGTTAATTCCAAGTGTGTTATAGTGCGCACAGTTTTCGTGTAGTCATTATAATTACGTAACAAGCAGATCGTGGAAAAAGGGGGGGGGGATAGCTAATGTTAGCGGAGATTAAATTATCAAATTATGCCACAATTTAATGCCAGGAATGCGCATCAGTGGAGAAGGGATGATGTGGACGTTAGGGATTGCATTAAAATGCATCAACTGCGCGCTACACACTGAGATCTGACCGACCAGAATCATCAGAGAAAGATCTAAGCACATGTCCTAAATACTGCCCAACGTCTTCTTCTAATAGTAGTTGGCACAAATTCCGAGGGGCTTTCTGTGCGTAGCGAGTAGAAATGCATTCGGCAGAAATTTCCTGTATCTAGCGACAGCAAAATGCATAGGGTTAGACTAACTCTAACACCCACAACCTATCTCCTAATCTCTATGCTTCTCTGTCTCAAGGGAGACAGAAGCTGTGTTCTTCCTATTTATTTAGATACTAGTATTACTACTGTACTATTAACACTACTACTACAACTATTACAGTGCAATCTCATTATAACAACTTGGTCCGGGCCGACAAAATATGTATGTAATAACAAATTCTCTATATACAGTAGAAACAATAACGGATAAATATAATTCAAGGTTTTGAAAAGTGTTGTTATATAAGGAAATATGTTACATAAGAATGCGCTATAGAGAGGATTCCACTGTACTACTACTAGAACTAATACTATTCCTACTACTACTACTAATAACTACTACTACTACTATTACTTCTACTACTACTATTACTTCTACTACTACTGTTAACGGGTATTTCGTGTATCATTGTTGTTAACATGTAGGTGAGGACGTTGCACTCTGTAACTCCAAATTCCCATATAGTGAACTTTATTTACTACATTCGTCAAATAAAGAAAAAACATCACATCAATTCTCAATGAAAATATGACAGTCCAATAATTCTGGAATCTATCAACAATAGGTGTATCCAATATTCTGGAATCTTTCTACAAAATACTTGTATCCAATAACCTAGACTCTGTCAACGAAATATGTGTATCCAATTTTGCTGGAATCTTTCAACAAGATATGTGTATCCAATATTCTAGATCTTCAACCAAATATGCGTATCCAAATTTTGGCTGGAATCTTTCAACAAAAGAGGTGTATCCAGTATTCTAGAATCTATCAACAAAATAGGTGTATCCAGTATTCTAGAATCTATCAACAAAATAGGTGTATCCAAATATTCTGGATCTTCAACCAAATAAGCGTATCCAAAAGTATGGATCTATTCTGTAAATACAGAGTCTCCTTCTTCGGGCACCTGTCCGGCGCTGGCCCAAACTCAGACTCCCCAGCTCCGAGCACAACCGTGCACCTCAACTCCCAAAGCTCGAATCCCAGTTCCGAGCACAACCGTGCACTCTCAACTCCAAAACTCAACTGCCAAAACTCAACTGCCCCCTGATTCCCCCCAGCTCTCCTCTTTCAACCAATCTATGCGTTCATACACATCACAGTCACCCTATCCATCCCGATACGTACTTAAAAGTGTCTGAATCTAATCCGGTGATCTCTCTGTGTTCTGTTACCGGCCGGCAGTGTTGACTGCGGTGTACAATTTGGGCGTGTTCGGCCCTTTTGTGTTTCAAGTTGCCATTAACATTTTTGGACTGACGGGTCAAGATTCATTATGTGATATCAATCCCCGTTAATTGCTACCCTCTGCTTTCAGTGGTCCTAATGTGTCCTGGTCTGTCCACTTCTCTATTATACCCAAAAGGGTGTGTGAGACTCTCTACTCTCATATTACGGTACAATTCCCGAGAGGTTGGGAGTTCGGACATAGGTGATACTATTACACTACTACTACAACAACAACAACTACTACTATTACTACAATTACTATTAATACTATTACTACTACTACTACTACTACTACTGCTGCTACTACTATTACTACTCTTACTATTAATACTACTATTTAATGACTAAGGGGATGACGGGCCTCAGAACGGGAACCAACCGACTCCGCAGTCACATGTACACAAAGTTCAAGATTGGGAACACGGCCATGTATACATGTGAACAGGCAGCACAGAGTGCCAAACATATACTTCAAGAGTGTTCTGAGTATGAAAAGCTGAGGCAGACTTATTGGCCAGAGGAAACAACACTGGAATCAAAACTCTATGGGCCACTGTATGAACTACAAAAAAGTGAGTTTTATTCAGGAGACAGAATTACAGATATAGACAGGTTTCAAGTGAACGAAAGACGAACTACTACTACTACTATCATTAATACTACTGCTATTACTACTACTGCTACTTTTACTATTACGGATCTGAAACATGGACTACATATACCAAACATAAGAGGCGACTTAACATCTTTCATCTAAGATGTCTCCGTAAGCTCTTAAACATTAATTGGCACGACAAAATCTCCAACATGAAAGTGTTGCGCGGCACTCAGCTACCATATGCCATGGAAAAACCCAGTATATATAGATTGGGTTGGCTGGGTCATGTCCGTAGAATGTCAAACTGCCGCATCCCAAAACGAGTACTATTCAGTTGAGTGGCTGAAGGTAATCGAACCCAAGATAGACCAATGCTAAGGTATAAGGTAAATCCTCACATGAAAGGCTCCCATATAGAATCCAAAGACTGGGAAACACGGCCGAAACTCGGGATTTCTGGAGGCAAAACCTGCGTGCCGGAACATAATTGTTCAGAAATAATATATTTGAAGATATGGAAGAGAAAAGAGAAAGACGCAAACAAAAATCTTTCGTTGCTGTGATATGATCGAATGAATAGTCACATTCTTGAAATATTCACCAGATTGCTTCCTCTTAGTGCTAAATTGCAAGACGCAAAAGGATATACATACATACTATTACTACCACTGCTATATACTGCTACTTGTACTACTACTATACTACTATTACTACTACTACTACTACTACTACTACTACTACTACTATTACTACTACTACTACTACTACTACTACTAATACTACTACTATTAATACTACTACTTACTACTACTACTGCTACTACTACTACTATTACTACAACTACAACTTGTATTATCACTACTAGTACTACTACTACTACTACTATTACTACTACCACAAATCGTTGGATTTGACGTAATAAAAAATTGTGCACAGTCAGTGTTGTGTGATTTCTGCATACTGGCACGGACAGACGTTATCTTAATGTAAATCGTGACAAGCCTGTGTAATTGTTTATCTATTTTTTTCTGTTTACTATTGCACTTTCTTCAATATCTGTGTTCGATTTGTTTCTGTGATATTATTTTCATGTCCAGGAACTCGGTGCTGCAATTCTGCAAATTTCGGCTTTACACATCCGACTTGAGCATGGCTTTAAGTCACTGACCCTATATGGGATGGGACAGTCAGATACATCCTCAACCTCCTTAGTCACCTCTTACGATATGCATGGAAGGTTAACATTGTTGCTATCATTTGCTCCCTCTCGAACCCCGGTAACACATGGATATTCATCACCGCTAATTATAAACAACCTATAGGCAAACTCCTGGAAGTGGTGATGGTAATTAGACCAGCCAACAGAGGCTGGACACTAAGATTAATTGGCATATTTCTGATATTGAGCAGAGCACAGTTCTGCCCAAGCAATAATTGGTGCCGAAGTCGGAAATACCAGGTCAAGAGGCGCACCAGCAACCATGTGTACCAAGCAACACTAGATAACATGTCTTCACGACAACAACCACACCAAAATATAAAAAAATACTTATTGTTAGTATGAACAATTTGACAGTAACAACCTGGTTTTACGAGTTTACATGACGTCTAGGGCACGAGTTTACATGACGTCTAGGGCACGAGTTTACATGACGTCTAGGGCACGAGTTTACATGACGTCTAGGGCACGAGTTTACATGACGTCTAGGGCACGAGTTTACATCACGTCTAGGGCACGAGTTTACATGACGTCTAGGGTTAGGCTGATAGAGACACAAGACAGCGGGGAAAAGGTCACGATTTCATGACCGCGGTTAACTTTGAGCCTGACAAGCGTTGCCTACAATATTTACTCTGTAGCGATTTTGCGATTCCTCGACCTTCCAAAAGCATGAGCCCTGGTTCTCTTCTATTACCATGTGGCTTGGTGAAAAAGAGGATGCACTTTGTATTTAAAAACACTAATAACGAATAAACTGGAAAACCTGGGTCTGCTGGTCGGTGGAGGAGTGATTTAACACTTCACTACTGCGGCTCTCGACCTAATGTTTATTTGAAGGTTTTTGCGACTGAATATGATAGTATAGTTTTAAATGTATTGTTACTGTCGTCATTCAGTAAGTCTTGAAAGACTAACAATAGCTCTCATATGATACTTGACCACAAGCTGCGGCTGCATCCTCTTCTCCATCTAGTCTCATCCATCTGTCACAGTATATTTCCTCCAGTTTTCATACCCACTTCTCTAGCTGCTTCCAGCACGATTTTAAAAAGGTTTATAAGATGTAGAGAATTGACTTCACTGTACTAGGTTTCCCATATGCACTCCGCCACTCTCAACGAAGCAGCACGCTGCCTGCCGAGAGTACCACTCATGACCTCGTGAACACAAGGCGAACAGCTTAACCACTACACTAGGGAGATCCCCAAGATTCCAGCAAGATTTGTTTATGGTAAACCCCTCCATATTTGTTGTATCCTCCATCAACATCTTGAGATCAGGTTTTCATATATCTTTTATAACGAAGAAATGCGTCCTCTTGCTGTTCTTTTTCCATAATGAAATTCTCCATTCACAATACTTTTTAGTACTCTCCTATCCTGTATTATAAGATTAAACTTCAGGAAGTCACTTCAAGGTTAGAGGGAACGTAGACAATATGATTGAGAGAGATAAATGCAGAGATGTGTAAAACACCGGGAGAAGTATTGTTCATGATCAAACTAACATCCAATCAATGGTCGCGTATTTGAAGTTATTACATCTAATCAATGGTCGCGTATTTGAAGTTATTACATCTAATCAATGCTCGTGTATTTGAAGTTATTACATCTAATCAATGCTCGCGTATTTGAAGTTATTAAATCTAATCAATGCTCGCGTATTTGAAGTTATTACATCTAATCAACGGTCGCGTATTTGAAGTTATTACATCTAATCAATGGTCGCGTATTTGAAGTTATTACATCTAATCAATGGTCGCGTATTTGAAGTTATTACATCTAATCAATGCTCGCGTATTTGAACTTCTTAAATCCAATCAATGTTCGCATATTTGAAGTTCTTATTTCGACACATCTCTGCGTTTGTGTGGTAAACGGAACTGGCCATCTAAGGTGGGCGCAAAGAATAGGATCACTGTCTTCCTTTCATGTATGTCGTAGGAGATGACTAAGGAAAGTTGTCTCTTATAAGGGGGATGTACTGACAACCTGTCACTTGTGACAAATCTCCATTGTCACACAATTTTCTCAAATTCTTACTTTTGTCATTTATTAAACATCCCCATATTATTGTACAGGGATGCAATCCAGCGGAAATAAACATTTTTCCTCTGTGGCAATCAAATGCTGAATGTGCTCTCACTGAGGATGGGTCAACAAATATAATACATCATACATTCACAGAATAATGAACTAGATGGCTCAGAAGTATGTGCTGTGCTTCCGACAGTACGTGGTAATTATTGTATACTGGCTCACAGAAATGTCTCACGTAGGGGACTACGCATGCATTCATAACGCCCACCTCACACATCCGTGCCGTTGAGACTTTATATTAGAACCGCCTGCTTACAGTTAAAGGGGGTATTTTATTATCATATTTATAGTTATCATTACAAACATGCAAAAATAGCCATTCTATTTATTTATTCAATTGTATTTTCTATGTTTTTTTTTGCTGTGAGGCGTCGCAGGGTTGAATGAGGATAGATATTCGGTCTATGGCACGTGCGGTCGCTTGATATGCAGTAATATTGTGCCATGTCAGAATGTTAGTGACTCCTTCAATCCACCTTTTTCTTGGTCTTCTTCTGTATCTTGCTGTTTCTATTTTCATATTGTATGCTCTTGCATCTGGCAAATAAAGGTTATTCTCATTAGGTGATCGAACCATTTCACTCTATGTTTTTCAATATATTTGACTACTGATGTTGTTCCAACAGTTCATGTAATCTCATTTCTCAAATGATCTCTTCTGATTCTGTTTGTTGCTTTTTCTTAGACATCTCATTTCACACATAGTAAGCTTTCTCTCTTGTTCTTTAGTTAATGTCCACGCCTGACATAGAAAATATAATGTTAGGATGAATATTGAATTATGATTTTCTTTTTGTTTCCATCGAGATCGACTTATTTTACAAAATTGGTGCAAGTTCATAATTTACGTAGTTAGATTTTTGAATTCTTGTCTCCATTTCTCTGTCTATTCTTCCGTCGTCTGTAACAATGCCCCCAATATGTTTAAACTCCTGCACTTGTTTCAGTAATTGATCATTTATCTTAAGTTTATTATATTGGGTTCTTTACCTACAGACATTGATTCTTTTCTTTTTTCTGTATTTATATTTATGTTAATTGTGTTAGGTTCTCTACCTATAGATATCACTTATTTTTGTGTGTTTATCTTCATGTTATAAACCCACATCATTCCTAGTTTTTGTAGCAATGTTTCACTTAAATCTCATCAAGAAAGGAAATTCACACAGAAACGTAGGAATGACCCTTTTGAATAACCCTCCCACTTTAGGTAACACTCTCACCCTTACTGAAGATATATCTACGGCCCTGGTATAAAGAGTCAAAGTCAGCTAATCACCATGCTGAAGTCGGATATATCAGACCGAAATGATGTTGCTCATAATAGGTAGGGATTAGTTAGTTTGTTCCTTTGGTGACAAGTGCGGTACATAGGGCAGAATTCATGGTTCACCATGCCGTGCTGTTCACTGCAAGTTGTTGCAGTTCCTGGATGGTGCTAATACCCATTGCCTCGTTCTTCTTAGTTGGGTCAAAGGTCATGAGCCCATGGACACGCTGGATCAGCAACCGTTCTTCTTAGTGTTGTCCTGGGTCTTTCACTTTTCATTGTCCTGTTGCAGACCATGACAGAGCTTGGTGGGTAAGTCTATTCTCGTCTAATCTAAATATATGTCCTAAATACTGCCAACGTCTTCTAATAATTGTTGCCACGCATTATTGTATTAATATGTCCCACCGAAGACGGATGTGTCGGGCCATTGGCGCAAATAAAACGGCGACACAACGCATTTCCATTTTCTGGACTACATCCGGCTGGAAATCTAGCAGGACCATGATCCAGCTAGATCCAGTTGGAGTTTGAGAATGAACGCAGAAGAAGAAGTATTAATATGTCTCTTATTGATTCAGTTGTGACAAAGTTTTTCCAATCTATGTTCAGGATTTTTCGTAGACATTTATTCTCAAAATTATCTAATTTACGCTCTATGTCTTGAGTAGATTTTCATCTTTCGCATCCGTAAGTTAGTACTGTGATCACGCAGAAGTTAAAAAGTTTGATCTTAATACCTGGATCTTGAAGCACACTAAAACATGATGAAGAAAAATACAATGAACAGAAAGAAAAAGATGGCGATGAGGATGCAAAAGAATTAGGGGAAAAAACGAGATGATGATGGAAACAAAGAAGAACAGGGGAAGATTTGATATATGGAAGCAATTGTGTTTTAATAAAACAATTAGAAGACAAATCTATATATGTTACATAGCCCTACATCTGAGATATTCTGTTTTAGAGCGTAGTTCTTTACGTATGTCATGAACTCTTTACGGTTCTGGGCTAATTTGCTTGCCACATAAAAGGTCATGATAAAAAATGTGTCATGTCTCTTATCCATCGTCGTCTTGGGCTACCGTTATCCCGGTTACCAGCAGCCATACCTTTCATTAATATATTGTCAACGCTGTTATGTTTCTTTATATGGACAGGAATTTTTTTCATATTTCTTGTTATGTTGTTTATAAGCCAACCATCTTCGATGTTTGATGTTCTTATCACTTCTTGAATTATATTTTGTTGTTGCTGTCAATCAATATCCTTCTGTAGCGTCTCATTTATCAATTAATTTTTGTCACTGATATATTGAATGTCCTTTTTTGAAGCACTAAATTGTTACTGGAAATATGCTTACTCTAATGAGGTGTAATTTTAAATACAAAATATTACCTAATTGTAATAAATTATGTTACCAAATTGTCACAAAATGATATTACCTATTTGTCGATAAAGGATATTATATAATTGTCATCAAAGAATCTTACAAAATTGTTACCAAATTATGTTACATAATCGTCACCAAATAATTTTACATAATTGCCACCAAATAATTTTACATAATCGTCACCAAATAATTTTACATAATTGTCACCAAATAATTTTACATAATTGCCACCAAATAATTTTACATAATTGTCACCAAATAATTTTACATAATTGTCACCAAATAATTTTACATAATTGTCACCAAATAATTTTACATAATTGTCACCAAATAATTTTACATAATCGTCACCAAATAATTTTACATAATTGCCACCAAATTATCTTACGTAATTGTCACTAACTGCTATAGTTTCGTTATTTACCTACTACTATAGTCACGTTTGTTAAGATATTAGTGAACTGTGAATACAAAGGAAATAGTCTTTGTCGAGTGTAGTACACTATAGACGATTTAAAATCTATATGTAGAATTCGAGGATTTGCAAGATTGTACTGATCCCACTTTCTCTCTATTCCTTCCTCATATATCTTCGTTGCGGAGGGGTTGCCAGTTTTCGCGAAATTTGTCCACCACGTTTGGATTTTATTTTCGACAGCGATGTCTTCAGGTGGAGTCTGAGCTGCTACAGTTCCAACTCGATCATCTGCAAAAACGAGAGTAATGTCGGCAGAATGGACAACCCCCCACCAAGCAGGACCTTGGCTTTGCCATTTTTGAGGAGATTTAATCCTATAATCCAACTGATACACGTAATGACTGTAACCTTCTCCGCCGTGTGCAAGATATTTTTCCAACTCTTGAACCGCGGGCGTACCAAAAACCATGTCTCTGAGTGCGTCAGCGAGACTTGAGCGAATTGCCAAATGATTTGTTTCACTTCCTACATAAACTCTTTCAACAGCATCCAATGCCCGATTTCGTGTATTAGTTGTCCTGGGAAAGTTTGGGAATGTTCCAGCAAAGTTGGATCTGAACTCGTCTCTTGTAATTCCATCATTTTCAGGATCATGAATTTGGTTGGACCACTCGCCCGAGTTGAACCCTCGCAATGTGTCAACCTTGTTAAATAGACCGCTGTCAAGAATGTACGATGGTTGATGAGGAAGGAAGCCAAATTTAGTTTCTACCCGAGGAGTGGGCATGATGCTAAACCCAAGCTGATTTTTTACGTTGTTACCAACGTCAATCAAATGTGCAGCATTAACTCCCCTCATGCATGCTAGAAACTTGTTGGAGTCTGCGTCCACACACCCCACACCAGCACCTACTTGTCTTGTGTACTGTTTAATTGTGACGTCTGTGGCCGGTCTCTCCACTGCCCACGCACACAGGGCACAACCACTTTCCATGATAGCCCTGTGGAACAAACCTTTAGCCAATGGAGATAAGACCAGCAGGGAAACACTAGCTGATCCAGAACTTTCTCCAAATATCGTGACTCTTCCTGGATCGCCACCAAAAGCATGAATATTTTTCTGTACCCACTTCAGCGCCAAGACTTGATCCAGAGGTCCGTAATTTCCTGGCATGACGTCATCCTCAGTTGACATGAGTCCCAAAGCCCCAAGTCTGTAGTTAATTGTCACAACCACAACCCCTTTTGCAGCAAGAGTTGATCCTTCATACATCCCTTCATAACCAGAGCCTGAGGAGAATGAACCCCCATGAATCCAAAACATAACAGGAGCAGATCCGGTGACCGAAGGCGTGTAAACATTTAAAAATAAACAGTCTTCAGATAATACTCGGCCTGGGCTGGGCGACTGATAACATTGATTCCCAAACGCCAATGCGTCTCTTACTCCCTGCCAATCAGGTTCTGCTTCCGGTTCAGCGAAGCGCCTGTTTCCTAGCAACAGAAAACAAAACTGAATTATAAAGACAGCAACAAATTTGTTATTTATATTCCAGAAAGTACAAAAGTGTTTGTTGCAGTCTATTGCTTTATCTTACTGCAGCTCATGGTCAGAATCACCATTATCATCTCCATTATCATCAAATGTTCTGTTGGCTGGCGTATGTGATCATGACCTCCAGAACTATATCTAGTATTTTGTATCAAGATCGTTAGTGATTCTTTACCATTCAGTTAATTCATTAATATTCCTTTTGCGCTGAAGTTAGCGCATAGGGCAGAGGTCAGATCTCTCCAATTCTGTCTGTTCAAAGCTATTCTGTGCAGTTCTTGAATAGTATGAATATTGGTTGTTTTTTTTTTCTCTAAGTATTGTTTGAATGAAAAAGAATACCATTCAGTTCAACATTGAAAATGACATTAAAATAAATCATATTTTCTCACGATGTAATAGTATTGTATTAGGTATGGGGGACCATAACAGCAGAAGTAGCCTGATTAGAAGACCACTCGGAACACAGGGAGAGACCACACACAATAATAGAAAGTTGAGGTAATTGTTATTACTGGGATTTCCACCATTGGAATGTGACTGGGCACTCGTATGGCTGATTCGAAGGGTCAGTCCGTTTACAAGTGGTAGACAGGGGTGTGTCAGCCTGACAGACCGATACATTTATGGGGGCCATGATTGTTGTCAACATCATGAGATGCGGTGTTCCGTTAAGGCCTACCCAGTTGTCATGGAAACTCTAGAAGAGACCTGTCGAAACGTCAAAGAACAGATTCAGATTTACTACCATCATCAGATGCACGGGGAAGACATAAACTGTACAGGTGCTCTAAGGATATGGTCAAAAACTTTTAATGTAAGGGCAGTAATTCATTGTCCAGATTGAGTAGGAAAGTGATTGACAGAGACCTTGATATTTCTGAAGTTAATAACTTCCCTATCAGAATCAGGGTTACAAGAAAAACTAATCAGGTACGAGAAAGGAAAAGGAAGACGAAGTTCTGGTGAAACAAGGATGGACAAAACCTCAATGCAATAGCATATTCCAGGGATGAGTACTGGACATTCAGAGATGGAAATGAGAACTTGAGAGAGAAGAGATGGACTGAGATTCATTAGTTCCAACAATCGAGGGAGTCGGAAACTAAGTGTTCCGAGAGAGTCGAGAAGAATTAAGTGCTGAAAGATTACTTTATTTTGAGTTACGACATTCAGAGATTACGCAATTATATTCCGATGTTCATATTTGAGAGAGTGGCTAATGTTCAGAGTTTTACAGAGTAGATAGAAGGAACGGTGAATATGACTAGTTGAAATTTAAGCTTAAGTAGCACCCAGACTTAGCAGTGGGCACTACCTGAATAGCAGAAAAAGTACGACCAAGATAGCTAGTTTAGTAATATAACCAGAACCTAGGAAGACAAGTTATTTACCATTCGGGAAGTATTATACCAAAAACTTGTAATATTAGATGTATGTATTTTGACTGTACCAGGGTAACGCATCAAGACGTTACCAGTGTAACGCATCAAGACGTTATCAGGGTAACACATTAAGACGTTACCAGTGTAACGCATTAAGACGTTATCTGGGTAACGCATTAAGACGTTACCAGTGTAACGCATCAAGACGTTATCAGGGTAACACATTAAGACGTTACCAGTGTAACGCATCAAGACGTTATCTGGAGAGGTTATGAGACTGTGTGAGTGGTACGCAAGAACCCTGGTGTACATATACATTCATGGACTATATTGATGCTGCTATAATCGGGATTAATGTGCTGGAGTGTATATATATATATATTTCACGGATTATTATATTTGTGTTTGTTTTACATTCTGCTTCTGCCACAACGATGTCATCCTCTGTCTGTTTTTCTGTTGTAGTCATACTTAATTTAGTTTATCTTGAGCTTTTTACATGTCTATGTCATCTAATATAAACAGTTCTGGAGATTGTTCAGTCGAGATTAGAAGAAGACTCGCAATGGCAACACTCAAATTAACACAAATGAGAACGCTATGGCAAAGCAGTAATAACGATACTAAATTAACCGTTTTGAGATCATGTGTTTTCCGAGTGACACCATATGGTTGCGAGACTTGGACTTTACACAAGACAATATCCAAAAGAATAAATTCATTGGAAATGAAGTGCTACAGAAAGTTCCTACAAATATCATGGACAAAGAAAAGGAAGAACATTGATGTTTTGATATTTCTGAAAAGTAAATGATGGGTGGCTTCTAAATACCACCATAAGAAGGAAGCTACAGTATTTTGAACACTTAAAACGACATAATGGTATCGAAAGGCTAATTATAGAGGGCAGAGTGCTAGGTAAGAGAAGAAGAGGAAGACAAAGAAGACCATGGACCAGCGACATCGAAGAATGCATGTACATGTCTCTGGGAAATGCAGTCCTGCTTGCCGGGACAGAGAGGCGTTCAGAGTATCCACGACGAAGACAATGTTCTGGAAAGAATATGTCACTTTATATATACCATCTAATCTTGAACTGTTCTGTTTATATATTGTGAATGCTTTAGTGTATACAATATAATCACCTACCCACACACTTACCTATCTACCTATCCATTCATCAATTCATTCATCCACCTATCAGTCCATCATTCATCCATTTACCTATCCATTCTTCCATCTATCCATCTATGTATCACTCCACCCATATGTCTGAATTTGAAACATGTGGAGTCACATGCATGGAAAAACAATCGAAGCACCAATGTTCAGTGACCGAAGTTGTAGAAGACGATTCCTACATATTTCTTCTATTATAACTGATATTAGTTACGTCTTGAAAATATATGTGTTTCTCGTATACAAATATATGTGATTCTCGTATAGAAATATATGTGATATTGGTATAGAAATATATGTGATTCTCGTATAGAAATATATGTGATTCTCGTACTAAATATATGTGATTCTCGTATAGAAATATATGTATTTCTCGTATAAAAATATATGTGATTCTCGTATAGAAATATATGTGATTCTCGTGTAGAAATATATGTGATTCTCGTGTAGAAATATATGTGATTTTCGTAGAAAAATGTATGTGATTTTCGTAGAAATATGTGGGATTCTCGTAGAAAAATATATATGATTTTTGTAAAAAATATATGTGATTCTCGTGTAGAAATATGTGCTTCTTGTACACAAATATATGTGATCTGGTACATACATATGCGTGATTATCGTATAGAAATAATCATGCACGTGATTCTATTTCCTGATTTATTATGGATGGTATAAAGACAAAGCAAACTTTAAAGAATATAAGTCACAGGTTGCGCAATTGAAATATCTATCCACATCAGCACACATGGTATAAGTGACATGGCTGGTCCTCAGATTTCATGAGATAGTGTGGAAGAATGTCGCTCAGCGTGGTCTTGTGAGAGATATCCATAACTGATTACAGCTTATATCTCTTCTTGTGAGACATCAAGAGGTCGTGGGTTTGAATAATTCCGTTTGTGATGTCATGGTTATGAAGTGGATTTTATTCGTAGATACCCGGGGATTATAGATTGAAGCTACGGAGTTACGTGTTGTTTATGGTCTCAGCAGGAGAGGTGCTGCTTGATTAGGGGGACTGAGCACATATGGGATAACCCAAGTGCAATGAGGTCAATTATCTTATAATGTATTTAGTCTCTTTTGTTTGTTTGTTTGTTTTGCGTTCGCTCCATTATAACCATCACGGGTGTCCGTGCGATTTCCGCCGGGAGCGTGATTACGTTGTGCCACCGTTATGCGCCATGTAGGCCTAGCACATCTGATTTCGGCATTAGTCTCTTTTAAAAACACATCATATATGGTGTCTGGAAAAAAAACGACAGCGAGGATGCCCTGTCTCTCGTTCATGGAGAATGTGCTATTTTCTTCCTCATGGATGAATCAACTGCTATATCTTTCGCGTGGGAGGAGCATGTACTGTTATCTTCCTCGTGGGAGGAGCATGTACTGTTATCTTCCTTGTGGATGAAGCATGCTGTTATTTTCCTTGTGGGTGAAGTATATGCTGTTATTTTCCTCGTGGATGAAGCATGCTGTTATCTTCCTTGTGGATGAAGCATGCTGTTATGTTCCTCGTGGTTGTATCGAATGATGTATTTTACTTGTGCATGGAGCTGATATTTATGCCTTCTCTGATTTGAAGTCGTCTTCGAGGCCTATAGTTTATTCGATTAATTCGTGGGTAAAAATGCTGTTTCGTCCACCATTGGGCTATATAACGTTACGGATTTCCCTTGAAAAACCAATCATATCTATTCACACCTTAGACAAGAATTCTTAGAGAATTAATTATTAATTCTAAACACTGATTCTAACCCCTCTCCCCCCTCCCAAAATAATCTATAAACTAATTCTAATCCGTTTAACCCTCCTAAAAGTCACAGTGGTGGACGAAACAGCAGATGCGCCAATTCGTGATTTAGAAAGACACCAAAATGTCATTTTTGAAATAATCTTTAAAAAAATAATATTTGTGAAATGCTTATATCACAATCAACGCAGTACTTTGCTAACTACCAGTACCGAACTAAATCGATTAAGAAAACCGTACCTGTCTGTCGTTAGGTGAACATATCAAACGAGTCCTTTAACGCTTGCACTAAAAGAAATGCCAGTTAAAAGCAAGACATACCTGTTGTGGACTGACCATATCGGATTCCCCGGAACTTGTAAATAACAGTTCCTGTCCCGAGTGCTTGGTGAAAACCTCTGACTTGTTGCCCTGGTTTTAGTGAGATCACAATCTGGCTATTTGGATCATTTTGGCGCTCTTCACGATGAAGGTCGTGTGTCCAGGCACAGTTTATCATCATTGTTAGCAACAGACAAAATGCAGGCTTGATTTTCAGACGATCCATGATGGAACAATTTTAAGAACTGTGTACTAGAAACTTTCTTTGGCTTCCTTTGATTGTACTTGCAGAATCCAGTACGTTAATCCTAACTAGACAAAACGGTTGCCGTATCAGTATTAGTTCACAAAACAACAAACAATAATAATGTACAGACTCACGATTAAATGTTTATCTGTACAGAAATTTCTTACCTGCGACGGCTATTTAATCTGTACCTAGTGATAGTTATCAGGGGCGTATCGTAACTACATAATGATGTATGGCTATGCCTGTGTTAACACCTTAGCTGCGGAGTCAATCTTAAGAATGTGATGTAAAGCCACCGCCATTTTGTGGAGATCCTCCTCTTCGTAGCTTCGAAAAAAAAAAAGAATCTGTCTGGATGCTTATAATAAAGTGACACTCATTGAATGTCACTCAATAACACTCATTCTTAGAAGACCTATGAGCTGAGTCAAAACAAGTCTTCATATGATGCAATATTGAATATTGACCCGATCTTGGTAGTATTTTCATTGGTCAGTTTGTGTTGTCTCCAATGCCGACGAACGAATTGTACGGAAATAATCGAAACTATGCCATAAAAGGCTTGTTTTCCCTATCACCCTCCACCCCCCCCGCAGTTCTTCTATTCTCAAGACTCCAGGTAATGTTTAATTGTCCAGTTTCTATCTAAGGTGAAATAAGATACTTCTAAACAGCAAACTCGATTTGTGTTAAAAGTTACTACACGGGAGTGTTGGCTATAACTCATGATAACTATCTGCAGTTTCTGGTTGTTTCCGCAACTCTGTAGCTTTATCTCTTAATTTATCACCGGGATACCTTACGTAAGTGTCCTTAACTGTTTACCATTCTGATCCATAATAAATGAGATGAAAATTTGAGTATTTCACGATTGAATGTTTGTTGCGGATGTTCATGGCAGTTTCTTTGGGTTGAACCAAATCAGAACCAAAGTAAGAAACAAATAGAAAAGGGCGTGGATATACCCCGTATGCCTGCGTATACACAGAATAAAAACTAGGCATATATATAAATTTGGCACAATTTAACTTTTTGAGATCAATGTCCATCAGTCGTATGGATGTCATCAGGATGTTCCGTCATTTCTCTGTTTTTCGTGTTTCATCTATATTTGCGTGTGTTTTGTCTTTTCTGTTGTTTCATCTCTGACCTTCTAGTTTGATCTTTTCCGGGTTATATACATATTTAGCTCTGCCATATGAACGTTAATAGTGCAGTTTGCACTCGTTTTTGTTGTTGTGATAGCATTCATGATGCAGTCCTTTTGGTCGAAACGTCGATTTGGGTGCATTATACTATATGTGTTTCCAGTGATTAGCAAAACTTTATTACCTTGTTTCTTGCTTCGCCTATCATGTTTCAGTTTGGGGAGTGAGTAATATTAATAAAAATGAGACCCATAACCCGTCAAAGCTGTAGGGGTGTCACACTGGATACTTTCGTCACTACATATTTTCCTGTGAAGGTGTGCAGTGGATGCACACTGGATACTTCAGCACAAAAAGGCTTTCTAAAGACCTCTATTCTCAGCCATTCAGAGAAGTGTAGAAAAAATCATGCCCAGAACATTCCTTGATGTTATTACTCCAGAATTTTCTCTGACCTTCTCTCCTCCTTCCACTCTCGACTGTTCCTTGCCACAGTGATAACATATTATCAAATATAATCAATATGACATGGAGATTCAAGATATACTACATTCAACTTCTGATATTGCATTATCATCATCAGGTGCAGCTCTGACTGGCGTAGACGATCATGGATATTCAGAATTCTTCATTTTCAATATATTTGATTCAAGATTGTTGTTAGGTTTATGCCATGTCACGATGTCAGACAACTAACATTTTCTCACGCTGTCGTTCTCGATCTCTCTTGCCTTCTATCTTGCCCGTTGTAGCTATGTTTTCTCTTGTCTCTTTCTTATATTATTAAGCTACCCCTGACTCACAGCTTACTTTTCTCATCATTTCTTTAGTCCTTACATCTTTCTTTGATGCTCTCAGATTTCTTCTGTTGAGCCACATCTATATGCTTTCTAAAACTATTTTGCAAGGAATAGTTGAGGTTGGAAGGAGAAGAAGTGGTAGAGAAAATCGTGGGTCGACAACATTAGGGAATGATCCGGGCATGATTTTTCTGTATTCGTCCGAATGGCTGAGAACAAAAGTGTTTGTAGATTATATTGTGAGGATGTCTTCAGTGTGAAACATCTACGACTCTGACGGGTTATAGATCTTTATTGTTACGTAATGCGCATTCAAGTAAGAAAGAGTATTTTATTACCAATTCTCTGTTACCAATGCCAAACATGGACATTGACATCTTCACGCATCAGAAAATTAATATGTGAAATGAAACGTGTGCTGTTGTGTGTTTTCTGAAACGTTAAACCAACGAAGAGATGAATAGATAAAGTTCACGACAAGTAGAGCAAGCAAACATATAGAACAATCGATGCAACACATCTGACCTTGCAATGAAAACTCAAGCTTCCACAATACACGTTTTATCAAGTGTGGATTAGTAGTTAGTAACGTCTTATCGTGGGCAAGACAATAGATATACAGTGGAAACCCATTATAAAGACTTGGTCCGGACGGACAAAATATGTATGAAATAAAATAAATCCGCTATACACAATACAAACATTATAGAATAAATATAATTGGAGATTTTACAAAGTGTCGTTATAAAGGGAAATTTGTTATAGAAGAATGCGATATAGAAGGATTCCAGTGTATTTTTTAGAACCCATGACACCGCATTACCTTCAGTTAAAGTACGCCCATGGCAACCGTCATAGTAATAATTAAATAAGTGATAGTAATTAGGAAATCTTACGTTTATTTTTATGATTTTGAACTTTTAGATTGTTACAATTAGTATTTCTATTAAACTAATAATGTCAAGACAATTTATTAGGCTGGAAATTATTAAACGATTCTGGTACTAGAATATGTAACCAATCAATCGTGCTGGAATAATCCGTGTTCAAATCAAAATAAATTGCTGCTGTACATTTCTCCATCATTGATAGCATGAAAATCCAGTTTGTGGTTTGATTAGTGCTAAGTTTGTTGAAAAACTATGCTTGAACAAGAAACCTTCAATTTGAAGAACGCCGAGATAATTCGAGTAGTCTCAACAACACAAGACTCTCTGCATAAATGTTGAAGAGATGTGGTTATATGACACATCCTTGTCTGTCTCCTTTTTCTACGCTGAACCAATCAGATGTTTGAATATCTACTCTTACGCTTGCTGGTCTTGATATAATGTTTTTATGAGGCGGGTAGGTGTAGCGAGAAATATATGTCCTTCATGATATTCTATAATTTTTGATGTTGCACACAATCTAATGCTTTGGTGTACTCAATAAACCATGTGTAGATGTCGATATTAAAACCTCTGCATTTCTCTATGATGTTACGCATATTGAAAATATGATCTCTGGTGTCCCTGCCCTGTCCGAAACCTGCCTATGCGTCATTTAACTCTTTTTCCAGCTTATGTTGTAGATTTTTCATGATGATACCAAGTAATTCGTTCATTGGACTACACGCTGCTAATCTGCAGGAGTTTGAGAAAGACACCAGAAGAAGAGAAAGAGTATACTAAATATATCAATGGCACACGATTCTTACTAAACCTACATGTGCTTTTTACTAATCTATAACGTCTTTAGAATATAGCGTTTGTTTTTCTGTTGCTAGGAGACAATCGCTTCGCTGAACCGGAAGAGGTATCTGATTGGCAAGGAGTAAGAGATGCATTTGTGTATGGGAATATGTGTTGGCAGCTTTCAAACAACGCAGACCAGGTGGTATATGAAGACTGCTTTTAAATATTTGCACACCTTCTGTCAATGGATCAGCTCCTGTTATGTGGATTAATGGGTGTGCACACTACGCAGGCTCTGGTTCCGATGTTCAGTTTAACGGGTCAACTCTTGCTGGGAAGGGGGTTGTGGTTGTTTCACTTAACTACAGACTTAGAGCTTTAGGATTTTTCTCAAATGCAGACGATGCCAAGCCAGGAAACTACGGTCTTCTGGATGAAATTTGGGCGTTCAAATGGGTACAGAAAAACATTCACGCTTCTGGCGGCGATCCTAGGAAAGTAACCATATTTGGAGAAAGTGCTGCATCATCTAGTGTCTCTCTGCTAATTTTATCTCCCTTGTGTACAGGTTTATTTCACAGAGCTATCATGGAAAGTGGTTCCGCTTTGAGTCTTTGAGCAGTGGAGAGACCAGCATCAGAGGTTAGTATATAGATGATTACTAGACAAGTGGGTACTGGTGTGGGGTATGTGTATGCAAACTCCACCAAGTTTCTAGAATGCCTGAGAGCTATTGATGCTAAACTTTTATGTAATGTTAGAGATAACCTGAAAAATCGCCTTGGACTTGAATTCATCGTCACTCCTCGGGTAGAAACAAGATTTGGCCTCCTTCCTAACACTCCACATAATATGTGACTCCTTTTTCCATGCTGAACCAATCTGATGTTTGAAGTCACTTGTCTTTGTAAATCCGACAACAGTCTATTTAACAAGGTCGACACTTTTCGGGAGTTCAACTCCGGGAAAATTTCTTTCCCTATTAAAGATCCAGATGATAACAGACTTACAAGAGCAGAGTTCAGATCCACCTTTAATAACCGACTTACAAGAGAAGAGTTCAGATCCACCTTTGATAACAGACTTACAAGAGAAGAGTTCAGATCCACCTTTGATAGCAGACTTACAAGAGAACAGTTCAGATCCACCTTTGATAACAGACTTACAAGAGAACAGTTCAGATCCACCTTTGATAACAGACTTACAAGAGAACAGTTCAGATCCACCTTTGATAACAGACTTACAAGAGAAGAGTTCAGATCCACCTGTGCAGGAATTATCTAAGAAGGATCAATATCTACCGACACACGAGAATTGGTAGTGGACTTTGTAGAGAAAGTTTATATTGGAAATTAAACGAACCCGTTCTCTATTACAGTTCCGTTCTCGTTAACGTATTCACAGACATAGTTTCTGGGGCGTCAGAAATCTTAGAATTAGAAAAATATATATTACGCACAGTGGAGAAAAGTATAGCCACTACGTGTACGAATAATATTATAGGATCAAATCAATTCTTAAGCAACAAAGAAGAGATCCTACTTGTTGGGGGGGGGGGGGAGGTTATCCACACTGGTGATGTCCCCCTCGTATTTACAGATGATCCAGTTGGAAACGAAGCAGCTCTGACTCCGCCTGATGACGTTGCAGTCGGTGATAAAGCCCAAACGTGGTGGACGAACTTCGCAAAGTTTGGTAACCCCTCAGTCACAAAGGTAGTTGAAGAAGAAGTACACGTAAAGTGAGATCAGTACACGGTAACAAATCCTCAAATTCTACACATAGATTTGAAATCGTCTCTAAGGCCGTATCCAAAGCAAAGAACACTTCTATTGTACACACCATTTCTTGCATCTACATTTCCATTTTATTACAGATGGAAAGTCTCCAGTAAAAAAAACGGCAAATTAAAAATAAGTGCAGTAGTTTGTGACAGTTTATAGTTGTGGTGAATTAGTTTGTGGAAATTATGTAGAAGCTTTTGGTGACTATTATGTTGGCACTTCACTGGCTGGAATCGCAAGCCTATTCATATGCATGCATACTAAGTGATTCACTGAATATGATTCAGAAAGTCAAAACATGTGATGTACGTAGGGAATGGGTGGAGTCATTGGAGAGAGCTAAAATGGGGTATCACTACGAAAACTCACGCTTATTTTTGTACCCGGACATGCCGGCGTGGAGGGAAACGAACGAGCCGACAAATTAGCTAGTCTCGCCACCACAACAGATGGTCAGTATATGGACCGAGCATACATACTCACTGCTCTTCGTGAGTTCTAACGATCAGAGGATTTTGAGATAAATAAACATGAGTCAACATCGAGAATGCGTGAATTTGGAGTGAGGATGGGTGTGGCCCGAAGAGAACCCCTGACAAAGATTTCATAAAGAGTAGTGAACCAACATAGAACCGGAACCATCAGCCGTTATACCCTCAGTGATTTACTGAAGCGGAGATAGGAGCACTTATGTGCATGTCCGGTGTGCGAAGAGAATAATCAACGTACATGATATGTTGATGCTGTTGATTGCCGTGATGTGGAAGCATTTGGTGGCAATTATGTGGAAGCATTTGGTGGCAATTATGTGGAAGCATTTGGATGCAGTTATGTGGAAGCATTTGGTGGCAATTATGTGGAAGCATTTGGTGGCAATTATGTGGAAGCTTTTAGTGGCAATTATGTGGAAGCATTTGGTGGCAATTATGTGGAAGCATTTGGATGCAGTTATGTGGAAGCATTTGGTGGCAATTATGTGGAAGCATGTGGATGCAGTTATGTGGAAGCATTTGGTGGCAATTATGTGGAAGCATTTGGATGCAGTTATGTGGAAGCATTTGGTGGCAATTATGTTGAAGCATTTGGTGGCAATTATGTGGAAGCATTTGGTGGCAATTATGTGGAAGCATTTGGTGGCAATTATGTGGAAGCATTTAGTGGCAATTATGTGGAAGCATTTGGTGGCAATTATGTGGAAGCATTTGGTGGCAATTATGTGGAAGCATTTGGTGGCAATTATGTGGAAGCATTTGGTGGCAATTATGTTGAAGCATTTGGTGGCAATTATGTTGAAGCATTTGGTGGCAATTATGTGGAAGCATTTGGTGGCAATTATGTGGAAGCATTTGGTGGCAATTATGTGGAAGCATTTGGATGCAGTTATGTGGAAGCATTTGGTGGCAATTATGTGGAAGCATTTGGTGGCAATTATGTGGAAGCATTTGCATGCAGTTATGTGGAAGCATTTGGTGGCAATTATGTGGAAGCATTTGGTGGCAATTATGTGGAAGCATTTGGTGGCAATTATGTTGAAGCATTTGGATGCAGTTATGTGGAAGCATTTGGATGCAGTTATGTGGAAGCATGTGGTGGCAATTATGTGGAAGCATTTGGTGGCAGTTATGTCGAAGCATTTGGTGGCAATTATGTGGAAGCATTTGGTCGCAATTATGTTGAAGCATTTGGTGGCAATTATGTTGAAGCATTTGGTGGCAATTATGTGGAAGCATTTGGATGCAGTTATGTGGAAGCATGTGGTGGCAATTATGTGGAAGCATTTGGTGGCAGTTATGTCGAAGCATTTGGTGGCAATTATGTGGAAGCATTTGGTCGCAATTATGTTGAAGCATTTGGTGGCAATTATGTTGAAGCATTTGGTGGCAATTATATTGAAGCATTTGGTGGCAATTATGTGGAAGCATTTGGTGGCAATTATGTCGAAGCATTTGGTGGCAATTATGTGGAAGCATTTGGTGGCAATTATGTGGAAGCATTTGGTGGCAATTATGTGGAAGCATTTGGTGGCAATTATGCGGAAGCATGTGATAGCTTTTATCTTGAAGCGGTTAATTGCCGTGATGTTGATGCATTTGGTGACAATTATGTGGGAACATTGTGTGGCTGTTAAGATGTAAATAAAGACGAACGAAATAGTGCTAGCAGCTAGTTCAGTAGCTGGACGTCTAAAATGACACACACCAGCACATAATAGTATAAGTGAGCCTGTGATTTCTTATAGATACCGGGGAAGACTCTTTGTGTTTCAGATTGGTCTTGTGAGTCACATTCGTTATGACCATGCATCGAATATTATAGACAGAAATGTGCCTTCAACTAATATTCTTTGACACAGAGAAGGCTTCACTCTCAGCGATGTTGAACCAATTCTCACTAGCATATCTAGAGACTTTTTTTGTTCTCTCCAGGATAGTGTTACGATGATTTCACGCTTGGTCACTTGTCTTTGTAAATACAATTTCTTTCCGTTCTTTTTATAGGTTGGCGACAGAAAGTATACACACACAAAAATGATTCGTTACATCTGCCAATATGAGTAACGCTATTTGAGATCAGCACATCTCAAACGATTGAGATCATTTGAGATTTGAAATCCCGGAGAAGGATTTGGTAAATACTGAACGGGAAACCCCGGTTATATTTTTTAAACCGCACTCTTTCTGTGACCCTGTAGTTTGTCCTTTTGTATATCTAGTGAAGTCTGTGCATACTTTCAGTCCATGTAAAGAGATCAGAAATGTGTTGATACGGGATAGAGGTGGGCCTCCTTTTATGGTATACGAGCCAGGTTGAGATTTGATTGTGGTGTGGGGGGGCCAGAAAACTTTTTTCTAATCATTTGGAGACGAAAGTAGTATTTTCGAACCCCCGGGACCATCTAATATAATAATTCTAGATAAGCTTTGCGGGCCAGATAGAATTTCTTGGAGGGCTGAATTTCTGGCACAAATGATGTAATAAATTGTTTGGTCTACTTTGCAGAGATTTATGACAAAAAATTGCAAACAGAGTAATGAAGATTTGCTAATGGTTGGATATACATAGAAATGCAAAACAAACAAACAAACGTTCGACCAAAAGGTCTCTATCAAGAACACAGCATAACAAAGCTAATTGTTCCACCGGCAGGCAATAATCCTCGTCCTGTGTCTAGCGTGTTATCATCGCTTCACACAGCTGAAATAAATTATCATTAAAGAAATTTGTCTTGAATTTACGATTTATAGCACCAGTCAGGTATATATTGCAACTTTATCTCTCTTTCCGGTGTTTTGTTTTTTGCAAATGTCTCCGTTTTCGGTGTTTTATTTTGCAACTGTCTCAGTTTCCAGTTTGTTTTGTTTTGCATCTGTCTCTGTTTCCAGTTTTTTGTTTTGCATCTGTCTCTGTTTCCAGTTTTTTGTTTTGCATCTGTCTCTGTTTCCAGTTTTTTGTTTTGAAACTGTCTCAGTTTCCAGTTTTTTGTTTTGCAATTGTCTCAGTTTCCGGTGTTTTATTTTGCAACTGTCTCTGTTTCCAGTTTTTAATTTTTCATCGGTCTCTCTGTTCCGATGTTTTGTTTTGTTGTGTCTCTGTTTCCGTTGTTGTGTATTTCAAATGCGTCTCTGTTTCCAGTATGTTGATGTCGGTCTTGTAACATGCTGAAAAATATATGTGGCATATTCTTGTTATTCTGTGTTCGTTCTCAAACTTCTACAGATTAGCAGGCAGGATGTTGTCCGGAGAACGGAGTATGTTGTGTCATGGTTTACATCTTAACTGTAATATTTGCGCATTTTAGTCTGACTCATACTGCAGTTTGGCGTCTGTCTCATTTTGACCCTATATGGGATGGAATATCCAATTCCACACCATAACCTCCTTAGTCGCCTCTTACGACATGTATGAAAGGTAAACAGTGTTGTTACTCAGGCCATGACAATAAACTAATGTGGTTCTCATGAAAACTATCCATTCTATTGCGTCCTTATTTTTCATCGTCAGTATCATTGTTGTCTTTCTTGTTCCATCATGACAATCACCATCTTCCTCTTCTTCTTTCACGTTCATTCTCAAACTCCCGCTGGTTCTCTTTAGTAGAAGAACAATGATCCTACTATATTTCCAGCAGGGTGTAGTTCAGAAAAGGGAAATACGTTGTGTCGGCGATTTATTTGCGCCTATGGCCTGACACATCTGTCTTCGACACTTGAATCATTACCAACATCGTCATCAACTGCTTCTTTATACTGTATTTTAATTCCTATAGTTATACCGGTTCGTATTTGTATCATCATCACCATCGCCACCAACATCCTCATCGTTGTAGGTATTATCATTATTATTGCCATATCATCGACATCAAGATCACACAAGTAGCTTTATTATCGTCATCATCAGCGGCATCACCATCATGTCTTTATCCACTCCTCTTCTACTTCTGCGTTCATTTTTAAAATCCTGCAGGTTGACAGCAGGTAGCACGGACAGTTGATAGCGGTGTGACATATAATACAGCTTAGTTGCGATATCTGCGATTTGTGGCCTGACATATCTAACTTCAGCATATCTTATGCGGCACTTTGAATCCAGGTTACTTAAGCTTTAACAGCCAATGTACAGAAGCACTCCTAGGTGGCAACTTACAACATTAGCTCGAGACATGCCTCTAGTTTCCAGTCCTCCTTACGGGCAGAGATCCAATCGTACGCGCCCGGCAAAGGAAGAAGCACTGGCACAACTCTACTGTCAAGCTTTCCTTTACCGGAAACTTGCTTGCTCTCTGCAAGGGCTCAGTACCCGATTGGCTCAGACAAAAATGGGACAAGTTCGTTCAGCTCGAGAACACGCTTTGCTCCCAAACGCGTGGTCAGACTCAGACTTGAACCAGAGGTTTACGATGACGTTGAACGCCACCTCGGCTAAGAAGGCGAAAGAAATCTGGTCATCGTCTCGGCGAAGAGTCATTAAACACTAGAAGCGCCCGTCGACAGATAGCCAGGATGTCACAGGCTAGGGAAGCCTACCAACCGAATTAAAGGCATGCCGAAAACGCATGTGTTGGGCCTCGGATGTCTGGCCACAGAGTGAGCAAACCGAGTAGCAAATAACACAGTTCCGCTGTGTAACTAGCATCACAACGTACTCCCCGGCGGAAATCACAGATTTATTCGATGTGGTTATAAGAGAGCGAACGCAGAAGAAGAAGAAGATAGACGTAACAGCTCTCAAGCACGTGTCGAGCCCAGCCATCTGAGAAGCACGGCGTAAATATATAAAATACCGACGTCCATAGAGACTAGCTCAAACAAATTATTATTATTATTTATTTATTGGGGGGGGGGGGGCTAAAAAAACCTGTTCCAAATCGATTAACGAAATTAGAGAGAGGAAACCCCTCCACCCAATGATTATGTTAACCCTCCACTCCAATTATTTTATAGTAAATTAATTCGAAAAAAAGTACAATCAAATAATAAGATTATTAGACCCAAAAAATCAAATTGAAACGATGTCATTGATTCATTAAAAACAGTATTGATTAAGTCAATTTTTGCCAAATTTCCCACTTCCTTGTCAAAAACTGTCAAACATTTTCTAAATTCTCGCACCCCTAATTTTGACGTAATTTATGGATAGCCACATCCCTCCCTGATAGCAAAAGTTAGTACAAAAGCAATCAATTTTGTGAACAATTGAAACTCAACAAACAAAAAACTCAAACTATAAATCAGAAGTAATTTATTTAATAATTTTATGCAAGAATTTGTTGAAAGTCAATAACATAATTGCCAGGACGAATTTCAAAATTGTATTTACGGTTCAAGCGAACATGATTTTTGTTTGTTGTTTGTCTCAAAGCATTTAGGATTTAAAATTAACAAATTCCTGGCAATAACATTTTGTTAACACCAAATACAAATTGTATTATCAACCCAAAAATCTGCGACGTCGATTTCTATAGGGTGCCAGAGCTTGTAGAGTTAACACCTTTGATGTAGTCTAGAACATCGCGATACAGACCTAGCGAGCTATGCCTTGCGTATGGAGCCATGTGAGACTTCTCATCGATGTGTAGAAGTTTAGGGTTTGCCAGCGTGTATGGGTCCCAGTGAACATCCTCTCCATCTTCAATTATCCGTGTGGCAGAGGGGTTCCCAAACTTAGCAAAATTTGTCCACAACGTTTGTATCTTATCTCCAACAGCAAAATCCTCTGCTGGAGTCAAAGTCGCTACAATTCCTACTTGGTCATCAGTGAACACTAGAGGAAGATCGCCAGAATGGATAACACCCCACCAATCAGATCCTAAGCTCTGAAGTTGAAGAATTGATTTAACTCTGTAGTCCAATTGATATACGTAATGATTTTTAGCTTGACCGCCGTGGTTTAGAATATCATCTAGCTCCAAAAGTTCAGATGCCGCAAAAAGTGTGTCTGTCAAGGAATTAATAAGGCTCTGGCGAATAGCTATGGGATTAGTTTCATTTCCAAGATAAATTTTCTCAACAATGTCTGCAAGATGTTCTTTAGATCTGTTGTTAATTGAATAGGATTTGAAGACGTTATAAAAGTTCGTTCTGAACTCATCTCTTGTAAGTCCGTCATCGTCCAGATCGTCGATGACAAAAGCCCATTCTCCTGAGTTAAACCCTCGTAAAGTATCGACCTTGTTAAAGAGACCGTTTTCTAGAATGTACTGTGGGTAGTGAGGAAGGAAGCCAAATTTGGTCTCGACTCGAGGGTTAGCGATGATGTCGATATCCAGTGCATGTTTGATAACGTAACTTGCGTTGAACAGAACTTGTGCATCAGCTTTTCGTAGACATGCTAGAAACTTTGTAGAGTCTGTGTCAACACATCCAATATCAGCACCCACTCGTCGTGTAAAATCTTGCACACTGACTTCTGCAGCAGGTCTCTGCACTGCCCATACACTCAAAGAGCAGCCACTTTCCATGATAGCTCTGTGGAACAAACCTTTAGATAAGGGAGATAATACCTGTAGAGATACACTTGATGACCCGGCACTTTCTCCAAATATGGTTACCTTCCCTGGGTCACCGCCAAAAGCGTGAATGTTCTTCTGTACCCATTTGAGAGCTAAGACTTGATCTAGGAGCCCGTAGTTTCCTGGCATGACATCATCTTCAGTTGAAAGGAACCCATACGCCCCAAGTCTGTAGTTAATTGTCACAACCACAACCCCTTTTCCTGCAAGAGTTGACCCGTCGTACATGAATTCGGAACCAGAGCCAGTGTTGTAAGCACCCCCATGAATCCAAACCATAACAGGCAACGCCCCTGTAACGGAAGGAGTATAAACATTTAAAAACAAACAGTCTTCAGATTCATTTTCGCCTCCCGTTGGTGTCTGCCAACATTTGTGTCCAAATTGCAAAGCGTCTCTAACTCCCTGCCATTCAGTGGCTGCTTCCGGTTCATCGAATCGCTTGTTTCCTAGCAACATAAAACACATTACAATTAATTGAAATTAATCCATTCGAATGCTTCATTCATTTTAAAGAAAAAATAAAATAAGTTTATAATACTACTTACACATAGTTACCAATAAAACAAATAATTTTATAATGCTAAGTACACATAGTTACAAATAAAACAAGTTTATAATACCATTTGCATATCATCATCAGGTGCCATGCTGACTGGCGTAGGCGATCATGGCTCTCCACAGCTTTCTGTCCATAATATTATGTATCAAGATTGTTGTTGTTTACCCGCCGTGCCAGGTTGTCAAACCGTATAATATTTTCTCACTTTGCCGCCCTCTGTCTCTGTTGCCTTCAATCTTTCCTGTTGTGATTATGTTCTCCAAACCTGCCTGTCTCATGACGTGATCCAAATTTGAAGATTGTCTTTTTCTTATTGATTAAATTCGGTTTCACAGTTGACTCTTTCAGCACCTCTACATTAGTTTTTCTGGCAGTCAATGGTATACTCAGCATTCTTCTGTAGAACCACATCTCTGCTGCCTCTAATTTCCCACTTTCCAGTTTGTTTATTATCCAAGACTCGTACCCATATGTTATTATATGAGTTATATAGCACTGCAGAACTCTCTTTCTCATCTCTAATAACAAGGTCATATTACACAATATATTTTTCATTTTTCTGAATGTTGTTTTTGTTAATTTTGTCCTATTCTGCTTCTCATTTTCATTGAATTTCTTCCATCTGCTGTAATCGTTGTACCTTTCTGTTGAACTTGCACATAGTTACCAATAAAACAATTTTATAATATTACTTGCAGATATTTACCAATAAACAAGTTTATGTATGACTCATATATTAATGTTAATAAAATAATTTATAATATATCTTACATAAAATTATCACTAAATTACGTTTATAATTTTCTTTAAATAAAATTAGCACTAAAATAGATTTAGAGATTACATAAATATCAACAAATAATTTATCACATTAATATTATGGCTACCACTACCTAGAAATTTTTACTCCTTTGAGTAAGCGGCTACTTGTGAAGAATGAAGATTCTCTTTGTTTTAAAAAAAGCTCTGAAGAAATTTTCCCATTAAAAAAAATAGATATAATAGCTAAATTGATCACTATTCATGAGAGTGGAAAGAAATGTGGAAACAATCATTACCATGAGGGCAAAGCAGGTGGGTTTTTTTCAGTGATAATAGTTAGGTGCCGTAAACAAACAACCGATACTGGAAATATGAGGGATGGGGTAACAGAAGACAATAGAAATGTGAAGGAAAATAGGTACAAGTGTTACATACATTTATAAACAAAACATAATAACAACAGACAGTCATAGACGACGTCTCGGTTAAAAATTCTTCATCAGGACGAAAGACAGCAGACAAACACGCAATATACTTAAATTGAGAAAATACATAATGTGTGGCGTGATAGAGAACGAGATTGGAGCGTGGTATGAAACATGTCGAAGAGAAATATCAAAGCTGTAAGGGTTCAACAAGATTGAACCTGTTAGGTTGTTTGTTTTTCAATTTTATTCCCTACTAAATAATTCTCACCACCACCATCATCTCTGGCTTGTACACCCCATCAGCTCGTCTTGTTATGTCACACCGCACGCCTTAACTTTTTCATCCTACCATCTTACACCATATGTACACTTTCTTAACTATTTTTCTTGTTTGTCTGTTGTCTGTAGTCATGCATGATGAAGGATTTATAGCCGAAACGTGGTCCGCCGAAGTAAATTTTTGCATTTGAGACAAATAAAATACCATGCCGAACTCTACACAGAAGTAGCTCACAGATCTGAACAAATAGTGGCGTGATCTTAGTTAACCTTACTTTACACTGCGCAGTTTTTGTTGTTGGTGTTGATGTTGGTGTTGTTTTATTTTGTTTGTAACAAGACAGTTCGACTAATATATTCGTACTATACCAAAATAAGAATCTACGATTTATACTTTTTAAGAAATCTGACCCGATCCAAAATTTTTAGCAATTTGTGACATAATTATACCGCTGTATTCCTGGTTACAATATGGCTGCCGTAATTGTCGTTCGTCCGATAAAATCGATATTTTCGTTGCAAGAAATGTTTCCATATGTAAAGATATACACAGGGGACATACTAAGATCTTAACCTGCTGGACTGTGTTCGGGATTAGCTGGAAATGCAGTTAAAAATCAGATTGGACCGGTGTGTAAATAATAAACACAGGGTTTGTGTTTAGCATTTAACGTCAGGATAAACACACAAAGTACCCAATTTTATTCTCCCATTTTTATTCTATTTCGCTATCTGTCATTTAAAATCCCGGATAATACGTAGACCCTTATTTTGGTGTAGTATTCATATACCATAATCATGTTTTGGATTTCAATTTCAAAGGTTGTTTCCCTTTATAATCACATGTTTTTTTAATGGATCCCTGGAACTTTTAAGATGATATATGATTTATTTAAAATTCTGCATGTATTTGAAATTAGTAGAAACTAATTTTTGCCAAAATTGTGTAGATAATAGTTTTTGTTGGGTAATACTGCTGTATAACTGTTTAACAATAGTACTTACGTAGAACACAGGTTGTGTAGTTTTACTTGATGACAAATAACAGTCTATGACTATTAGACAATTGGTTGTTAACACGAAAAAGTACAAATAACAGTATACAAGACATTTTCAACGTTTCAATCGTAAGGTCTTCTTAAAGAATATATAAAACAAACAGTAAACAAACAATAAAAGCAGTAAGAACATTAGTACTCGTTACAGAGCCACTAAAATACATTACTCCCTCGCATTTAGAGGCGTTCTAGTGACTCTTTCCTCTATCGCTAATTTACTCTGTAATCCAGCGCCCGATGTCTTTAATGTCTTTTCACGACATCTTTGAGAAATCATAAGTTGCTATACTTGTCTCCCGTTTAACCTCCGGTAAAAGATGAGTGATACATGATTTGGTGTGCGAAATTTTATGATAGGAAAAATTTAGTGTAGCATTTGTTCATTTCCAAGTAATTACAATCACTATAATGTAGGTTTTGCAACCTTTCGCAACCTAAACTAATAATGATATATTGTATATCTAGTGAGGATGTCAACTCTCAGCGGTGCCAACTGATTAGAGAAAAAATCTCTTACCGAGGGGGAAGGATACAAATATAGTTGTACAAACAAATCCGAAGATAAAGGGAGGGGTTTCGGTTGATCAACCCCCCCCCCCCCAACACCTCCCAGGAAATCAAAAGATACTTTGTGGTATTAGAAATTTAGCTAGAAGATGGGTACGCCTTCCCATCCCCCCAATCCCTAACGATTTTTCACAAATAGATAATAAAAATATAATGAAAAAGAAGGAACTACGTACTGAAGCGGGTGAGAGCTATTAATTTCTAAAACACACATCACCTCACCCCAGTCTTATTGGCGTATCTACGTGCCTGTGTATAGATTAAATAATTTTGAGGTTTACATAAGAGGCTATCCTACTACATAGTCTGGTCATCTACTAGAGGGTTACTGTTGCATGGTGGTCAGTCTGGCGGACCCACTGTTAAGACATTAAGATCTCCAGCATGCGGCTCTTAGAATAATACAAGAATATGGTACGAATGGGTAAAATATGTTCATACCTGTAGGAGGTTGTCCAAACCGGATGCCCCAGAACTTGTAAATAATAGTGCCCGTAACAAGTGCTCTGTAGAAACCTCTAAGTTGTTGCCCTGGGTTGATTGTGATCACGATCGTGTTGTTGGGACTGCTACTATTTGTGCTGGCATCCCGTTGTTCAAGGTTGTTGCTGCCAGCACACGCGTTGTTTAGCATCACGCTTAAAGCAAGGCATACAGCTATCGTGAGTTTTATCCAACTCATGATTTATTAATACTGCTATTTCTAGAATTTCTTAATAATAATTACTACTATCATATCATGAACACCAGACGGGTGCACTGGCAGTAGGTTCTGTTTCAACGAAGCAATGACATAAACCAGATTTGCATGCAAGCTTACAGGATGAAGGAATCGTGCTTAAGATATCTTATCTAAATTTTTTTATTATGTTTTTGTTTTTTGTTTTAAGCAGAGTGAGATCTCAGTACAGATTGTCAGAAGTGAAGACAGATTTTGAACTTAATTCGGTCGATGTAGAAGCGTAATGATAATTTCTTCGTTAACATTAAGGTTTCACTTTTTTATTATTTGTAATATGGGCTGTTTGTTGGCTGATTTTGACTCACAAGAAGAACTACAAGCGATAAATCTCTTGTTTTATATGACCACAAATGGAATAGGGTGTTCTTCATAACTTTCTTTAAGATTCAGGAGACTCCAACTCTCAGACAACAGGAAAACATAATAATGATGTTTTGTTAATCACTGACGACATACACGAATCACAAATCGACCATTCGACCACATAGCCTTAATCTAGAACACAAGATAATACACAGCGAGTAAAGGACGGTATTGCTCACAATAACATAACAGAGTTAATCTGAAGAGTATATATCTGTGGTCGGTAATGTTTTAGAAGAGGTCTCATATTCAGATGGTGTCGATGTTTGTTTGTAGAAGGCGTATTCCAGTTTCTTGTATACCAGAAGAAATAGCATAAAATCCTGCAATCTGTTTGTTGTATTCTACAATTTTGTTGTATCAGAGCTTTTTAACCATTAAAAATATTGGAGGTTGCAGTACTGGTAATCTATCATCATAACATTAGGAAAATAGTTATTGATTTCTTTGTACTGCACCCACAATATTTATTAAGTCCACCTCTCAGTATTACAAAAAACGAAATGCCTGCCGAGAGTAATCCTTAATGCAAGTAACTCCGCAGGGAAAAGGTTAAGTAAGGGAATCCCCCATACATGCAAATGTACACAAGATTTCGAAGACATCAACACAAAACGGATGATTTGATTACTTCGCCATTTCTTCCATGATATGTAAAAGAGCTTTGCTTACAATAGATGATGTTAGAAAGACAGCAAGGAAGAAAACGTGAGATATATAACAGACAATTGTGATATATTTGTCTCTGTCTATCCAACGTTCATTTGTTTGTTGCTTCATGTCTGCAACATCATACACACCTTATGGGTGATGCTTGTGAGACCTGGACAGTGTATAGGCTGATTTTTTAAATTATTTCCGTACATTTCGTTGGTCGGCGGTGGCTCTTTTGGCATGCAACACCTTGTTATTGATTAGGCCTATTGATTATGAATTATTGATAATTACTGGTTGATTTTGTAAAACTCTCATATCAAGGATTTACAGTAATTACACGTTTGAAAACGAAACATAAAATGGCTGACATGTTAATTTAGCTGTTCAAGGCTGACTGGGCAGTGGCAAATAGATAACAAATTTAAAACAACTGTACATATAGATATTTTTTGAGGTTATTTAACGAAAGGTGAGATTCTAGGTTCTTTATTAGGGACAAGCGTCACAGCACTGGGGGCATTCCCATATATGCTCTGCTTGTCGTTCCGTCAACCATCTAAAAGAGTATAAGCTCAATACAAAGCAGCATCCATCGATCTGCGCACAACACACTGAGAGGCCCCCCCCCCAAGGGAGGGGAAGGAGGTGGCTCTCAGTGCAATGTGCGCAGAACGATGGATGCTGCTTTGTTTACGCCTTTAGCGAAATTTCGTTTTGTTAAATAATGTATGGTTTGTTTCGTAACAAAATTTGAACACATCTTCCCGTAATGAAGCCACTTTTTATTATAGTTTTAATAAAAAATTTATCTTCCTTTTGTTTCAATTTTAAGAAAACAATCATATTTTTTTGCTACAGTTTTATGATATCTTTACTACTTTTGCTACAATTTTAAGACAACATTTCTCCATTTTATCATAATTTTATACATTTCTACTTTTTGTTATAGCTTTAATCAGGGACGTAGATACGTTTCTCGTAAAAGGGAGGATGTAAAGGTAAAGGTAGGCCCCATGGTAACATCCTGCCGTAGGTAATGAATATAACTTTTTATGTACTAAGCCACTAAGCCACAGCAACTTAGAGTGGGGTGGCTGGTTCGATTCCTTTCCGTGTTTACTTTCCCCAACTAAAACGTTTGCTTGTGTCAGTTTCTCTCCATGTTAAAAAATTTGCAGACCTTTTTGTGTGAAAAATAGCTAGGAGAAAGGGGGTGGGGAGTTACAACTTTTGTCGAGTAATAAAAGTAAAGTTCAGATTTGGTAATGAAAGGACACTTGACTTCAACCCCCATCCTAACTTCGGTAGACCTTTAGTTAACTTGACTTCAACCCCCATCCTAACTTCGGTAGACCTTTAGTTAACTTAACTTAAATAGTCTTTCAGTTAACTTGACTTCAACCCCCATCCTAACTTCGGTAGACCTTTAGTTAACCTAACTTCGATAGTCTTTCAGTTAACCTAACTTCGATAGCATTTTAGTTAACTTAAATTCGGTAGCAGAGCGTGATATGCTTTGTGACCGGCCGAAGTTCTAAACAATTTCACGTCAATGCGTAAGGCCACTCCGACTATTATTGTGCTTTTTTATTGACTGGAAAAATAAAGTGTAGCTATATCACCAATGAAAATCATGGCAATAGTTACAGAGTCCTAACGCAGTAATGTTGCATACAATTGTGTTATAAACGAAAATAGATATTCAGATCAAATCCAGGACCATAGATAGAACTTGGAACAGGTTAATGCAATTTTTCTAATCACTAGTAAACATATAATATCACATACATACTTGATACTGGCAAAAGAAAACCGTTATCAAGAACACAACACATTCACAACATAATACGAAGAATAAGAAAGGCGCTATTCACGTTTAGATGGCAGAGCTATATAATACACACACACACACACACACACGCACGCACGCACGCGCGCGCACACACACACATATCGAAACAGTAAAAACTAGAGTGTCAGAGGTGAAACATTACAAAAACAAAAGGCACAGAATACAACCAAATATCGATCACACAATGAATGCTGATGCAGCCAAATGACAGAACATCAAGTTGTGTATTCATGGGACTGAAATACATTGATCTCAAATGGCTCTATTTTGCCACATTCATAGATGTGGAGGTGCAAAACGTGCTGCACTGATCTAAGCGGACCAAGGGTTAGCAGATAACCAAGATCCCAAAAGTACCTCCTCACGGTGCACCTTGGAAACAGAAATACAGCTGCTCGTGCTGATTACTAAACATTTCTGGGATTGTGTTCATGAATGTGGAGACAGTAGACGGAAAGAAACTTGACTGCAAAAGAGACAATCAATATCGCCGACTCCACTGCGTCAAAACAAGCAGTGGCACTGTCGACTCACAGTGACGCTAGTCAGTCCAGTCCGATAATTATTGGAGGGGCTGCCAATAAAAAATGCCACGAAATGGTAGATTCCTGGCGAGAGACGAAAAGATAACATAATTAGTACAATGGGAGGGCAGAACAACGCTAGAGGGCAGCGCCAAATGCAAATAGAAAGGGAAAACGTTATAAGAAATCAGAACTACAAGTTCTGTTAGCTCGAGACAAGCTTCCAGGTACCTTTGCTCCTTACGGGCAGAGATGCAATCGTGGGTTCCCGGAAAAGAAAGCAGCGTTGGCACAATTCTACTGTCAAGCTTTCCTTTATTGGAAACTTGCTGGCAGAGAGCAATGGCTCAGTACCCGATGGGCTCAGACAAAAATGGGACAAGGTCGTTCAGCTGGAGAACACACTTTGCTCCCAAACGCGTGTTGAGACTCAGACTTGGACCAGGTCGTTCAGCTCGAGAACACGCTTTGCTCCCAAACGCGAGGTGAGACTCAGACTTGGACTAGGTCGTTCAGCTCGAGAACACACTTTGCTCCCAAACGCGTGGTGAGACTCAGACTTGAACCAGAGGTTTACGATGATGATGAACGACACCTAGGCTAAGAAGGCGAAAGAGCCCTGGTTCAACTCTTCTGCCGAGTTCTAAACTCTTCTAAACTGGAACCAGGCTCGTGGATGAGAATAGGTTCAGTACCCGATTGGCACAAGCACAAAACATCTAATTATGCCAGACATGTTCACTGACCGTGGAACACCTTGTGCGAGATAGACGTAAACAACAATCGTCTCGGTGAAGAGTCATTACACACCAGCAGATCCCGTCGACAGATAGCCAGACTGTCACAGGCTTCGGAAGCCTACTACCCGAATTAAAGGTACGACAAAAACGGTTGTGCTGGGCCTCGGATGTCCGGCCAGAGAATGAGCCAACTGAGGTGCAAATAACACAGTTCAACTGTGGAACTAGCCGCACAACGTACTTCACGCTCCCGGCGGAAATCACAGATTTATTCGATGCGGTTATAAGAGAGCGAACGCAGAAGAAGAAGAAGATAGGCGTAACAGCTCTCAAGCACGTGTCGAGCCCAGTCATCTGAGAAGCACGGAATAAATAGCAGAATATATAAAATACAGGCCCCCATAGATAGACTAGCTCAAATTTTTTTTTGGGGGGGGGGGGGGTGGTGGGGGTGATTTGAAAACAAATTTGACCAAAGTAGGGGAAACCCCTCCACCCATTTTTTTTTGTTAATTCAATCCCCCCTCCCACCCCACTCTCACCCGCCAAGCATGTTTATAGCATAGTAAGTCGGAATAAAGAACATAATTTTATCAGATTCTTAGGGGAAAAAAATCAAATTCTTTTTCACAATTTCAAATTCGATTTCATTGATTCATTAAAACAGCATTGATTAAGTCAACTTTTGCCAAATTTCCCACTTCCTTGTCAGCAACTGTCAAACTGTGCCCAACTTCCGCAGCCCCTAATTTTGACCTAATTTAAGGATAGCCACATCACTCCCCGATTGCATAAGTTAGTATAAAATCAATCAATTTTGTGAACAATTGAAACTCATCAAACAAAAAACTCAAACTATAAATCAGAATTAATTTATTTAATAATTTTATACAAGAATTTGTTAAAAGTCAATAACATAATTGCCAGGACAAACTTCAAAATTTTATTTACGGTTCACGCCAAAATGATTTTTGTTTGTTGTTTGTTTCAATGCATTTAGGAATTAAAATTAACAAAGTCCTGGCAATAACATTTTGTTAACATCAAATACAAATTGTATTATCAACCCAAAAATCTGCGACGTCGATTTCTATAGGGTGGCAGAGCTTGTAGAGTTAACACCTTTGATGTAGTCTAGAACATCGCGATACAGACCTAGCGAGCTATACCTAGCGTATGAAGCCATGTGGGACTTCACATCGATGTGTAGAAGTTTAGGGTTTGTCAGCGAGTATGGGTCCCAGTGAACATCCTCTCCATCTTCAATTATCCGTGTGGCAGAGGGGTTCCCAAACTTAGCAAAATTTGTCCACCACGTTTGCATCTTATCTCCAACAGCAAAATCCTCTGCTGGAGTCAAAGTCGCTACACTTCCTACTTGGTCATCAGTGAACACTAGTGGAAGATCGCCAGTATGTATAACACCCCACCAATCAGGTCCGAAGCTCTGAGTATGAAGAATTGATTTAACTCTGTAGTCCAATTGATATACGTAATGATTTTTAGCTTGACCGCCATGGTTTAGAATATCATCTAGTTCCAAAAATTCAGATGCCGCAAAAAGTGTGTCTGTCAAGGAATTAATAAGGCTCTGACGAATAGCTATGGGATTAGTTTCATTTCCAAGAAAAATTCTCCGAACAACGTCTGCAAGATACTCTCTAGACCTGTTGTTAAGTGAATAGGATCTGAAGACGTTATAAAAGTTCGTTCTGAACTCATCTCTTGTAAGTCCGTTATTGTCGAGATCGTTGATGACAAAAGCCCATTCTCCTGAGTTAAACCCTCGTAAAGTATCGACCTTGTTAAAGAGACCGTTTTCTAGAATGTACTGTGGGTAGTGAGGAAGGAAGCCAAATTTGGTCTCGACTCGAGGGTTAGCGATGATGTCGATATCCAGTGCATGTTTGATAACGTAACTTGCGTTGAACAGAACTTGTGCATCAGCTTTTCGTAGACATGCTAGAAACTTTGTAGAGTCTGTGTCAACACATCCAATATCATCACCCACTCGTCGTGTATACTCCCGCACACTGACAGTTGCAGTAGGTATCTGCACTGCCCATACACTCAAAGAGCAGCCACTTTCCATGATAGCTCTGTGGAACAAACCTTTAGATAAGGGAGATAATACTTGTAGAGATACGCTCGATGACCCGGCACTTTCTCCAAATATGGTTACCTTCCCTGGATTGCCGCCAAAAGCGTGAATGTTCTTCTGTACCCATTTGAGAACTAAGACTTGATCTAGGAGTCCGTAGTTTCCTGGCATGACATCATCTTCAGTTGACGAGAAACCCAAAGCCCCAAGTCTGTAGTTAATTGTTACAACCACAACCCCTTTTCCTGCAAGAGTAGACCCATCGTAGATTAAATTGGAACCAGAGTCACTGTTGTAACCACCCCCATGAATCCAAACCATAACAGGCAACGCCCCTGTAACGGAAGGAGTGTAAACATTCAAAAACAAACAGTCTTCAGATTCATTTTCGTTTCCCGTTGGTGTCTGCCAACATATGTGTCCAAATTGCAAAGCGTCTCTAACTCCCTGCCAGTCAGTGGCTGCTTCCGGTTCAGCAAAACGTTTATCTCCTAGCAACAGAAAACACATTAAATGAGATGAAATAAATAAATTGGAATGCTACATTCATTTTAAAGAAACAATAAAATAAGTTTATAATGCTACTTACACATAGTTATGAATATAACAAGTTTATGTATGACTCACAATATATTGTCAATAAAATAAGTTTATAATGTGGCTAACATAAAATTAACACACAAATAGGTTTATAATTTGACTTTCATAAAAATTAGAACTAAAATAGGTTTAAAGATTACAGAAATATCCAAAAAATCTATTATATTAATATTGTGGCTGTTACAGCTATAATCATGTTTTCCGATGTACACCTGAAACTTTTCAGATATGATTTGTATAATATTATGTATGTATTTAAATTAGTAAAAACAAATTTTGTATTACTGCTGTATAACTGTTTAACAATAGTACTTACGTAGAACACAGGTTGTGTAGTTTTACTTGACGACAACTAACAGACTATCACTATGGGACTATGGGGTGTTGTAAAAATACAAATAACAGTGTACACGACATCTTCAACGTTTCAACCGTAAGGTCTTCTTCAAGAATATATACAACAAATAGTGAACAAGCAATAAAAGCAGGAAAAACAATACTACTTTTCACAGCGTCCACTATAACGCATTGTTGCCTCGCATTTAGAGGCGTTATAGTGACTCTTTCCTCCTTCGCTTTTTTACTCTGTAATCCAACGCCCGAGACTCTTTAAAGTCTTTTTACGACCTCTATGAGAAGTCATACGTTACTATACTTGTCTCCCCTTTATCCCCCTCAAAGAATGAGTGATACATGATGTGGTTTGTGAAAGTTTGATAGGAAAAATTTAGTGCAGCATTTGGTGCGTTTCCTAGTAATTACACGCACTTTAATATAGTTTTTGCAACCTTTAGCAAAATAATAATTCTCCGTAGCTCTATTGCATATCTATTGAGGATGTCAACTCTAGACTGTGTCAACTGATTAGAGAAGAAATTTCGTACTTAAGGGAATGGATGCAAATATAATTGTAGAAACAAGTCCGAAGATATAGAGAGGGGTTTGGGTTGCTCAAACACCCCCACCCACATCTCCAAGGAAATCAAAACAAGAATTTGTATTATTAGGAATTTAGCAAAAATGTGGGTACTCCCACCCCCACCCCAATCACTAACGATTTTTCACAATATATCATAAAAGTCTAATGAAAAAGAAGGAATTACGTGCTGAAGCGGGTGAGAGCTATTAATTTCTACAACACACACCAGCTCACCCCAGCCTTATTGACGTGTCTACGTCCCTGTGTATAGATTAAATGATTTGAGGTTTACATAAGAGGTTCTCCTACTACATAGTCTGGTCATGTACTAGAGGGTTACTGTTACATGGTGGTTGGTTTGGTGGACCCACTATTGAGACATTAAGACTTCCAGCATGCGGTGCGTGGAATAATACAAGAATATGGTACGAATGGGTGAAATATGTTCATACCTGTAGGAGGTTGTCCATACCGGATGCCCCAGAACTTGTAAATAATAGTGCCCGTAACAAGTGCTCTGTAGAAACCTCTGAGTTGTTGCCCTGGGTTGATTGTGATCAAGATCGTGTTGTTGGGACTGCTACTATTTATGCTGGCATCCCGTTGTTCAAGGTTGTTGCTGCCAGCACACACGCTGTTTAGCATCACGCTTAAAGCAAGGCATACAGCTATCGTGAGTTTTATCCAACTCATGATTTATTAATACTGCTATTTCTAGAATTTCTTAATAATAATTACTATCATATCATGAACACCAGACGGGTGCGCTGGCAGTTGGTTCTGTTACAACGAAGCAATGACATAAACCAGATTTGAATGCAAGATTACGCGATAAAAGAATCGTACGTACAATATCTTATCTAATACGATATTTGCATTTTTTTAAGTAGTATGAAATCTCACTGCAGATTGTTAGAAGCGAAGATGGGTTTTGAACCTAATTCGGTCGATGTAAAGGTGTAAATATAATTTTTATCGCTACCGTTAATATTTCACTGTTTTTGATATGTAATATGGTCTGTTTGATGGTTGATTTTGATTCACAAGAAGAACTACAAGAGATGAACCTCTTGTTTCATATGAGAAAAAATGAAATCGAGTGTTCTTCATAACTTTTTTTTCAGACTCAGGAGACTCCAACTCTCAGAGACAATGAAAACAGAATGATAATGTTTTGCTAATCACTTTAGACACACATGAACACACATCGACGTTTCGACCAACGGGCTTTATCTAGAACACAAGATAACACACTACGAGAAAAGGACGTATTGCTCACAATAACATAACAGAGTTAAGTTTATAACATGCCGGAAGAGTATATCTCAGTGGTCAGTAATATTTTGAGAAGAGGTCTCATATTCATGTGGTGTCAATGTTTGTTTGCTGAAGGCTTGTTCCAGTTTCTTGTATAACAGAAGCAATAGCATACAATCATGCAATCTGTTTGTTGTATTCTACAATTTTGTTGTATCAGAGCTTTTAACCATTAAAAATATTGGAGGTTGCGGTACTGGTAATCTATCATCATAACATTAGGAAAATAGTTATTGACTTCTTTGTACTGCGACCCACAATATTTATTAAGTCCACCTCTCAGTATTACAAAAAACGAAATGCCTACCGAGAGTAATCCTTAATGCAAGTAACTCCGCAGGGAAAAGGTTACGTAAGGGAATCCCCCATACATGCAAATGTACACAAGATTTCGAAGACATCAACACAAAACTGATGATTTGATTACGTCGCCATTTCTTCCATGATATGTAAAAGGGCTGTGCTTACAATAGATGATGTTAGAAAGACAGCAAGGAAGAAAACGTGACACAAGCTAAAAAATTGGTAGCATATCCTATCCAGGACGTATCTATCAACCCAGCATTTGTTGGCTGTGGTGATTTTCTAGGCAATATAAATACGTTGAGTAGGTTGCCATTGCTTTCTGAACGGTCCGGATGCACAATTGCCTGTGGTGAGGATCGAACTCGGTACCTTTGCCGTCACAAACGCGCTATGTACCACTTCGCCACAGAGCCGGACAACTGTGATATATTTGTCTCTATCTATCCAACGTTCATTTGTTCGCTGTTTCATGTCTGCACCACCAGACACACCTTATGGGTAATGTTTGTGAGTCTTTGACTATGTATAGGCTGAATTTTATTATTTCCGTACATTTCATTGGTCGGAGCTGACTTTTTTTTGGCATGCAACACCTTGTTAGGTCTAAGTAGGCCTATTGATTAAGAATTATTGATAAGTACTGGTTGTTATTGTAAAACTCTCATATCAAGGTTTTACAGTAATTACACGTTTGAAAACGAAACATAAAATGGCTGACAGTTCAATGTACCTGTTGAAGGTTCACTAGCCAGTAGTAAATAGATAACAATTTTTTTTTAAACTGCAGATTTTTTCCTTTAATTTGGGGGGGGGGGGGGGGGATTTAACGAAAAGTGAGAGAAATGAATCAACTCAAAACCAGACATGTCAAATTTCTTTATTTGTTCTATTTCATTAAAGTGTGTCTTTGCTTAAGTGGTAGTTTTACAATATTTAAAGTATTTTTAAAAACAGTTATTGGATTATTTATATTCTTTAATGTAAAAATTTTAGAACAAGTTTCATAATTTTTTTTCCAGTTTTGTCATATTTTTCGGTTCATTACCGAGAGATGTGCCCCACAAATTCCAACATTTTAATATTAGGTTTTATTCCATAAAGCTTCCGCAACACGGAGATAAAAAAGAATAAGCAACAAGCAACTTCTGCTACGGATCAATCGATCTGCGCACAAGATCTAATCTGTGTATAAGAAAATAGTATTGTTTATGTGAACATTTTTAGAGTCGACTAAAGAGGTTTGAGGTGAAATTGCCTGTCTTATCTCATAGAGGTAAAAGTAAGAGAGAGCCAATTTTGAATTCGGATGTGCCAGGCAGAAAGGCGTAAGTATCGCAGCTAAGGTGTAAATAATATTACAATGTTTTCCATTCTCCGAACTAAGACAAGTTGATCTGCAGGGATTTAGGAGCGAGAAAGATATATCCACATCTTAAAATCATTTTTTGTGTGTTTTCTTGCCATTTTGTCTTCTTGCTATTTTGTCTTCAAACTATTTTGTCTTCTGCTATTTTATCTTCTTGCCATTTTGTTTTCTTGCTATTTTGTCTTGTTTGCTATTTCGTCTTCTGTGCAAACGCCAAGCAATTGGCGAAATATATTCGTTGAACCATTTTATGGCAAAGTCTTTATAAACAAATTAGACTAACGTCCTTAATTTAAAGAATTGTACCATCCAGTTAAATATTGGCCATGTATAGAGTGGTTTGTTTCAGTTAATGTTGTGTTCTTGATACTACATATCAATTGATGACGCTTATATACTGTGCTACAGAACAAATGATGACACTTCTATACTGTTACTACGCAACAAATGATGACGCTACTATAATGCTACTACACAACTCAAGATGACGTTTCTATAATGCTATTAACACAACTGCTGTGATCAGTTGTTAAACATTCAGCCCAATATTTGTCATGTATAGAGCGCTTTATTTTAGATCATCGTGGGTCCCCTACAATTAGTTTTACAGAGAAGCATCTGTGCGCCAGATATTTTGGAGAAGCAACACAGATATAAGAACACATACGGCAGAATTGTTTCAGTTTCGCTGTTCACGGACCGACAATTTAGCCCGCAGAAATTGCTAAATTTCTAAAAGTATTCTGCCAAAAGCAGTTGAGTGTTGAAGAAGTAGGCAAAGAAAAGAAAATCTCGGTGTTATAACATAAGAGAATGATCCGAGCATGCTTGTTTTTACATATCCGACTTGAATCTGACAGAGGTATCGCTGAACATTTTTTCTGATATCTCCAGTGTGATTCCCTACCGGTTACGGGCCTCCTGATCGGCTACGAGCCTTATTATTGCAATTGCTATCACCACTATTAATATTATTATGAATTATTTCGTCTACAGTGTTGTGTTACTTTACAGAACCATGATACTGAATAAGTATCAGCTAAAAATAATAACGAATATAAATAGAGAAATAGAAAAGTTATACAATTATGACAAAAAGTAGAAAAGTTATAAAACTATAACAAAAAGTAGAAACGTTATAAAACTATAACAACAAGTAGAAACGTTTTAAAACTATAACAAAAAGTAGAATAATTATAAAATATAACAAAAAGTAGACAAGTTATAGAACTATAACAAAAAGTGGAAAAGTTATAAAACTATGATAAAATGGAGAAATGTTGTCTTAAAATTGTAGCAAAAGTAAGAAAGATGTCATAAGATTGTAACAAAAATGTGAATTGTTGTCGTAAAACTGTCACTAAAAGTAGAGACATTTAAAAAAATTAAAACTATAATAAAAAAGTGGGTTTATTACGAGAAGATGGGTTAACATTTTGTTACGAAACAAACCATACATTGTTTAACTAAACGAAAATTCGTTAACGGCGTATACACCACAGCACCCATCTATCTGCCCGCAATGTACTCAAACCTCACCTTCCCCGTTCCTTGAAAGACCCTTGGATAAGGCGAAACTTTCAGTGCGTTGTGCGCAAATCGATTGATCCCCTTCGATGATAGGCAAGTGGCACATTTGACAAGCACCTGTCGCTTCGTTAATAGGTAAGTGGCACTTTTGACAAGCACCTGTCGTTTCGTTGATAGGCAAGTGGCACTTTTGACAAGCACCTGTCGCTTCCCTGTTAGACACGAAGTCCATATAATATAAAAGTGTGTGTTCTTGTAATACATTATTGTTATTTTCCCTAACTATTGTTCATTTTCTTCTCTATTTAAATCTTCTGTTATTTCATATGTGACATTCCATTCCCTTATATGACAAGCTGTCGATAAAATACGTCAACCATTTTTACCGACACCCCCCCCCAAGACCCTTTCTTGACACGGATTCAGGGATCACCCTTTTAAATGTCCAACAAAATTATTTCGCTTAACTCCTGAAAATATTTTTTCTACCATAAAATAACCTAAAAAAACACTAGATGATTTATTTCACATTTTTAGGTAGACATAAGCAAGCATTGAAAACAAAAAAGTTAAATAGCAGGTTTATATTGAACAGCGCACATAATCGACGTTTCGGCTGAATGGTCTTTAACAAAATAGGGACAAACAAACGCAGAATGGAACCACATAATTACATGGATATTACATGCATAAGTAATATTATACAGTATATAGATCTCGAAAAACAACGAAAAGAGGCAAGAGACACTGAAATGTGATTACATGACGAAATCGTACAGTAGAGCCACACAAAGAAAATGCACAAATTGAGAACAAAAATATTAACAATAAACGTCGTAGCACAACGTCGTTAGCGACTAAATGAGATGCTGGTTCCAATCCTGATAATGACCTTTCTGGTCGAAACATCGATATTTGTGTATTGTTGAAGATAAAATTCTAGTTAACTATATATATATATATATATATATATATATATAGCCTACTAACCTTACGGTGCACAGTTTACAAGCCTTCTCTCGACATTTCATTTTCACATTATAATAAAAATGTTTCAAATTCACACAATTAAAGAGGCTTATTAAAAAAAAAAGGATTGATGATGTCATATTTTGTCAACGTCAAAAAATCCTTGTCAACAACTGTCAAACATTTTCATGCCCCCCCCCCCTACCTTCCATTTGTTGACATAGTTTATGAACATTACCTGTATCGTTATTATTAATATTAATATTATTATTGTTAATATTAGTATTATTACTATTATCATTACTACTATTGTTATTATTGTTATTATTATTATTATCGTTACTATTACTATTGTTAATATTATTATTTTTTACTATTGTTAATATTATTATTATTATCTATTACTATTGAAAGACAGAAGCCTCAAATGTCAAGGATAATAATTTTTTTTAAAGAAGTCAAGTAAATTTTAAAGTCAAGGCCGACTGCCGAAATGAAAAGCCAACTTATATATTCTTAGCTTTTGCTGTCGTGTTGACATAACCCCTATAAAAGAATTTACGCGAAACGTAAATTGTTTTGTTTAAGCAAACAGAACCAACAGGAGAAGGCCGGAAGGAAAATTGTTAAAACACAAAAATTCACGCTTAAAGTTCGCGACCTTTCCTTAACAACGAGTAGAAAACATGGCGGATTGCAGTCAAATGTACTACCGATGATATAAACACACAGTTAATGTTTAGACATCAGCCGTTCTCCAGAGAGCGAACAGTTTAAACTGAATAAGTTTTAAACAAAGAAGAAACACTGATTTACGAACAAGTCTGACCATAAAAATGAAGTTGATAAACAAACACAAAAGTATTGATAAACGGAATAAAAATACAAAGGTTAGGAGATACTTTTTAGTGATGATGAAATAACCCCTTTAGATGTGAGCAGGTTGTTCTTAACAACCCATAGCCTTTCTGACAAAGGTATAGATGCTCCTCAGTTGAGTAACTTAAACGCAAAAGGTTTGCTGTCTAAAATGCATGATTGTGTTAAAAAAGGGTGGTGGGGGAGGGTGTATTTATATAGAAGAACAATAGCTAAACATAAACAAACATGGAGAGAAACTACAACAAGTAAAACAGTATCAATATCTTGAACAAATAGTCACAAATGACGGCAGATGGAAAACAGAAGTTAAAGGGAGAATAGGAATAGCTAAAAGTATCTTCAATGACATGAGGAAATAGTAACATCTACACAAATTACAAACAAGTTAAAAATGAGAATTATAAAATGCTATATCTACTCTATATCAATGTATGGCTCAGAAACATGGACACTAAACAAACAATTAGAAGACAGAATTGATGTCTTTGAGATGTGGGTATATAGTGGATAGGGAAAACATGGAAGGAGAAGAAAACAAAAAAACTTCTAAAAACACTTAATATGAAGAAAATATTACTAAGAGAGATAAAGATCAAGCAAATAAAATAATTTGGACACATCAAAAAGCATGACACCTTATTGAAGGCCTTACTTGAAGGTAAAGTGAAAGGGAAGCGAGCAAGAGGTAGCTAGAGATATAAGTGGGAGAGTAATATCACACGATGGACAGGTTGCAGTCTAGCAGAGTGCACCACCAAGACAAGAGACAGGATAAGTTGGAGGTCTATTGCAGCCAACCTTCATTGCGGAGACGGCACTTGATGATAATGATCACACACAAAAATATGTGTGTGGAAGGGAGTGGAGGACTTGAAAATGTTGGACATAATTATAATTAAAAGGTGATGAGGTGTTCCTTGACCTTTTGACAGTTACTGACCCGAGGGGGGGGGGGTGGAAAAATTGGCACAAAAAAAGATGACGCAATTTATAGTCTCGTATATTCTAACAGAGTGCATCACTAAGGTAAAAGAAAGAAGGTCTGGTAGAATCAACTTTCGATGCAGAGTCGGTACTTGATGACGAATAATGATAGACCTCTGAACACATACGAATTTGTCAATCACCTTGTCGCAGTGTTTAAGCCGTTCGCTTTGTGTTCAAGAGATCGCGAGTTGGAATCCTGCTAGCGACGTCTTGTTTACAAAGTGGATCTTCTTTAGAGATATCTGAACGTTATCACATGAAGCTAGAGAGTCACGTGCTCTATAAAGGGTACTCTTCACAGGCTTTGTTGAAAAGGGCAGGGTATATGTGTGGTAACCCAAGTACAATGAAATAAACCCTCTACGCCTTTAGATCCTTTTTGGCCACTCTTCTTCCATATAATTCCGCAGCAGACGAATGTGTTGGCCTATTTCCGCAAATTAAATGGTGACACAAAACATTTTAATTCCTTAGACTACATCCTTTTGGAGATCTAGTAGGACCATTGTTCTGCTACAAGAGAGATCGAGTGGAAGACTAAGAATGAACGCAGAAGAAGAAGAAGTATTAGTTCCATGTAACATGAAACAAATATTGAGAACTTTTTATGAAACACTAACATTAAAACTTCGTCTGTGTGACTACTGTGAACAGGACTTTCTAGCATTAAAAATCCGTTTGTGTGGCAACCATGAACTGAACTTATAGTTCAGGGTGAAAACACTGTCTTCTGTCCATGCATGTCGTACGAGGCTACTAAGAAAAGTTGGGAGATGTGCTGGCAATCTTTCATCTGTGGAAAATGTCATTGCCACTGCTTGTATTGCCTCAATTTCTTACTTTTATTTTCTGTCACATAGTTCCAATGGATGGCGGAGAGATACAGTGTACATTGCACTTTTGTCATTTTGTGGCAGACTGGGTGGCGGGGAATGGTAGGTATACCATCACTACAGATGGGTCACAAATATGACGGAAGAATGATGGAACTAGTTGGTCCAGATGTTTAAGCTGCACTCCTGGTAGGACGAGGTGACCGTGAGATACTGCCATTATAGAATGCCTCCTTTCGGTGACTAAACGGGCATAAATACACCCCCCCCCTTTTTAACACAATCATGCCTTTTAGACAGCAAACCTTATCCGTTTAAGTTACTCAACTGAGGAGCATCTATACCTTTGTCAGAAAGGCTATGGGTTGTTAAGAACAACCTGCTCACATCTAAAGGGGTTATTTCATCATCACTAAAAAGTATCTCCTAACCTTTGTATTTTTATTCCGTTTATCCATACTTTTGTGTTTGTTTATCAACTTCATTTTTATGGTCAGACTTGTTCGTAATTCAGTGTTTCTTCTTTGTTTAAAACTTATTCAGTTTAAACTGGTCGCTCTCTGGAGAACGGCTGATGTCTAAACATTAACTGTGTGTTTATATCATCGGTAGTAAATTTGACTGCAATCCGCTATGTTTTCTAATCGTTGTTAAGGAAAGGTCGCGAACTTTAAGCGTGAATTTTTGTGTTTTAACAATTTTCCTTCCGGCCATCTCATGTTGGTTCTGTTTGCTTAAACAAAACAATTTACGTTTCGCGTAAATTCTTTGATAGGGGTTATGTCAACACGACAGCAAAAGCTAAGAATATATAAGTTGGCTTTTCATTTCGGCAGTCGGCCTTGACTTTACCATTTACTTGACTTCGTGAAAAAAATATTATTATCCTTGACCTTTGAGGCTTCAGTCTTTCAATATTAATAGATACTAATAATAATAATATTAACAATAGTAATAGTACTAAATAATAATAATAATAACAACAATAATAACAATAGTAATAATAATAATAGTAATAATAATATTAATAATAACGATACAGGTAATGTTCATAAACTATGTCAACAAATGGAAGGTGGGGGTGGGGGGGGGCCTGAAAATGTTTGACAGTTGTTGACAAGGAATTTTTGACGTTGACAAAATATGACATCATCAATCCTTTTTTTTTAATAAGCCTCTTTAATTGTGTGAATTTGAAACATTTTTATTATAATTTGAAAATGAAATGTCGAGAGAAGGCTGGTAAACTGTGCACCGTAAGGTTAGTAGGCTTTATATATATATATATATATATATATATATATATAGATAATGGTTAACTAGAATTTTATCTTCAACAATACACAAATATCGATGTTTCGACCAGAAAGATCATTATCAGGATTGGAACCGGCATCTCATTTAGTCGCTAACGACGTTGTGCTACGACGTTTATTGATAATATTAACAAATGTTAATATTTTTGTTTTCAATTTTTTGCATTTTCTTTGTGTACTGTACGATTTCGTCACGTAATCACATTTCAGTGTCTCTCGCCTCTTTTCGTTGTTTTTCGAGATCTATATACTGTATAATATTACTGTTGCATGTAATATCCATGTAATTATGTGGTTCCATTCTGCGCTTGTTTGTCCCTATTTTGTTAAAGACCATTCAGCCGAAACGTCGATCATGTGCGCTGTTCAATATAAACCTGCTATTTAACTTTTTTGTTTTCAATGCTTGCTTATATCTACCTAAAAATGTGAAATAAATCATCTAGTGTTTTTTTAGTTTATTTTTATGATATAAAAAATATTTTCAGGAGTTGAGCGAAATAATTTTGTTACATTAAAAAAAGGGTGATCCCTGAATCCGTGTCAAGAAAGGGTCTTGGGGGGGGGGTGTCTGTAAGAATGGTTGATTATTTTATCGACAGCTTGTCATATAAGGGAATGGAATGTCACATGTGAAATAACAGAAGATGTAAATAGAGAAGAAAATGAACAATATAGTTAGGAAAATAACAATAATGTATTACAAGAACACACACTTTTACATTATATGGACTTCGTGTCTAACAGGGAAGCGACAGGTGCTTGTCAAAAGTGCCACTTGCCTATCAACGAAGCGACAGGTGCTTGTCAAAAGTGCTACTTACCTATCAACGAAGCGACAGTTGCTTGTCAAATATGCCACTTGCCTATCATCGAAGGGGCAGGTGCATGTCAAGAGTACCACGCATATCACGCGGCTCCGTGTCTTCAAACAATGATCACGTGGTATCTCCCATAGAAAATAAAAAGCACTTTATATATCAGATGCTATAAGCGGGATTTTAACTCCAGACTTCCTGAGCACAGGAAACACAGTTTGACTACTACGTCAGGGCGATTATAATCTTATAGTTATCAAGTCCTATATAAGAGGCACCACAATCTTTAAGATGTTGCCAATGTGTAGTGAACACAATTTTAAAAATGGTTAACTCCCTCCTCCTTTCTCCCTAAGTAAGTACCCAAAGAATATAAAAAATCAAAGCAATGAATGTTATTTTTAGGTAACTCACATCCCCATTCCTACCAGGGCCGCAGATATGGTTACCATAAAAAGGGGATTTTATCTAAACAAAATTTTTAATGCGTCTTTGATATGATTTCTTATGTAAGTTTCACTATTTGACAGAAAATTTGAAAATCTTTTTGCAAACACATCAGATGTGCGTTTTTAACCGACCTTTTGGTTCAGTTTTTCGGTACAGTACAAGTAGACGCCACCACATGTTAGACAAGGGAAATAATTAAACATGATAATATTCTAGTATCTTGTGTATCACACAGGCAATACAACATATACAAGTAAAACGTCGATATCTGTGTGTAACACATCCTGCTATTTTGCTGATTCACAACTCAACTACCTTGACCTTCGAAATTTGTTTCGACCTTCTAACAACTTACCTCGTTAATTGTTCAGGCGCGTGACTCATCAATGACTCATATCCTCTGCCGTGTAGACTATTTGACAATAACATAACATACCAACCGAGATACCTCAAGTTGACCCTCTAATTCAACAAACGATCTTTTTTTTTCATTAAATAACAAAAAACCTACGTACTATTTTGATACAACTAAATTCTCACTACCCTGGTTTGAGGCCGAGAGAAGAACGAGAATAAACTAAACAAAATACTTTGGGGGCCTATTCAGGATAAAAATGAAAACATGTATTTTTGTACGTGAAAGGACAAAGCTGTTTTCGTTTTGACTTTTACAATTCGAGCAATCGTTAGATTTCGTATTCAAAGAAAGTTTACTAGAAGAAAGGGAAACAATCAAAAATAAACTGGGGTAGAGAGTTACGCAAACTTTTCAGCATTTTCTTGGGTGTGTATATATACAGGTGAAAATTTGCAATTCGTCCAGTGTTTCGGTAGTTATAACTTCATCAGTTAATGGTTACGAGGATTTTTCTTGTTTTGCGGAAGGTACTACGAAAAGTTTATTGAATTTCAAACAGGACGATCTGAAAGACTTTGAGAATGGAGAATTGTATATCGTGTAAAAAACAAGATTTGTATCTCGCGGTAATTGTTTTATGTCTGCTAACATATCTAGATGTGAGTAGAGCACAGACAGGATTTAGTAATCGTAATTACACTACAGTTACTCTAAGTGACGGGCGTCAACTTCGCGGAGAGGTCAGAATTAAAAATGGACAAGGAACCGGAAGTACTACGGAGACTGTCAGTGTATTTCTGGGAATCCAATATGGTGCTCCACCTACAGGTATGTTTAAAATATGAATTATGATATAAGATAAGAAGAGATAAAAGCAAAGAAAATTTTTTGTAAAATAAATAAATATTTTAAGGAATGCATTTTTCCTGTTAGGGAGTTGTAGGAGGCCCATGCTCTCGTCTGCTCATGTTCATGGCGGAATTTTAATTTAAAACATTAATAATCTCTCGTCTGGTCATGTTCATGACCGGTTTTTAAATTCATCATCATCATCAGGTGTCATGCCAGCTGTCGTAAGCGATCATGGCTCTCCACAGCTCTATATCTCCAGTATTATGTATCAAGCTCGCTGTTCTTTCCCTGCCGTGTCAGGTTGTCAAACTGTCTAATATTTTCTCACGTCTCTGTTGCATTCAATCTTGCCTGCTGTAACTATGTTCTCCAAACCTCCCTGTCGCATGAAGTGATAAAAAATGAATATTATATACACGTTTTTAATTTACAACATTAAAAAAGCTCAGTTTTTACCGGGGATCTAGCCCTGTCAATTATCTGTATAATAAATATAAAAACACCACTAATAGCCATGTGTTACCAGTTAAAGCAAGAGGAGCAAAGATTAGCGACAGTGTTACGGGACAGACAGGTGTTAAGATGTGACTAAAGACGTTTTGAGGGTGCCATGGCTGTCTCATCCAAAAGAGGATCACAGTGGCATGAAGTCAGATGTACCAGATCAAAATGTGCAGAGTTCGCAGCTAAACTGTAAACCATTAACTTCTGCGCTCATCCTCAAACTCCTGCACATCAGCAGTATGTAATCAGGAGAGCGGATTGCACCGTGTCATGTTTTATAGCACATCTGAGATGTCTGAGCCTTTCAGCCTGACATAACTGACTTCAGCATGGCTTCTGGTTCACACTGGCGCCTTATTAGCTTCTTAGTCGCCTCTTACAATATGCTTGGCAGGTAGAGGTGTCGTTATTCTCTGATCACCGTTCGATTCCCTGCACAATACGGGCGCCACAATCCTTAAATCGTTATCCAGATTTACCTCGATATATATAAAAGTACACTTTTATTACTGGATGAACCACGACGACATGATTTAGAGGCTTGAATATCTAAGATTACCACGAGAATAATATAGAACCCGGTAATCCATCATATACCTTTCGTACATTACCATGACTATCGCTACAGAGCTGTAAGCTGCATATCTAGAGACTCCGTCAGAACTCTATAGATTTTTCAATATTACTCAGATACACTTAAAATATAAAAATGTAAACGAATGATGTGGCTCGGCTTCGAACCCAAAATTTCATGAACACATACCAAATAATTTGATCACTTCGCCACTGAAACAGGAAAAGATAACCATAACAAAATTAATATTAAAAAAAAAAACTCTCCAGAAATCGTTTCTAGGGATGTATAGCATTCTTCTCTGGTTTCTGAATATTCAAAAACAATAGTTATCTACCGCACACAGAGGCGTAGATATAATCTCCTAAATGGGGGGGGGGGGGGGCGTTAGCTAAACAAAACATTCGTTCGTTTCCATGTGTCAGATCTTTTTGATGAAAATTTGATGACCTTTTTGTGAATAATCGCTAAGGGAGATGAGAGAGTGGCTTTTTTGTGCATAATCGCTAAGGGAGATGAAAGTGGCTTTTGTGAATAATTGCTAAGATAGATGCGATAATGGCTTTTTGTGAATAATCGTTAAGTAAATGAGAGAGTGGCTTATTTGTTAATAATCGATGTGAGATGAGAGTGACTTTTTTGTGAATAATCGCTAAGGGAGAGAAGCGAGTGGGTATTTTGAATAATCGCTAGGGGAGAGGAGAGAGTGGGTTTTTGTGAATAATCGCTAAGGGACAGGACAGAGTGACTTTTGTCAGTCGTCTTAGCCACATTCCTAGTAAAAGTCAAGTTCCGATTTGCTAAAGGGAGGGAGGGGAGTTGAACATCCTAAACCTTCCCGCCTTATTTACGAGCCTGACCCCAAAGTAGAATGACAAGTATCAAGACTTTTTGGTTTGGTTACGTAAATTAGTCGTTGGATCATTGTCACAGCACTCCGGACAAATACATAGGTGCTCAGATCTCTCTTTTAGTGTAGCTGCCATTACACGTTGACTGACGGTCCCAGTACGTCGCTGATTAACCATCATTCTTCCGTGCCCACGAAACTGCTCCTTTCTAGCGACACCACATTTCAAACAAAACTCCCTTATTCTAGTCACAGAACAAGAGTCATCGTCACTTATACAGTCATTTATTCGTGCGTTTTCTCGTAGGGCGTTCAAAATGTCTGCTCAATCCATCGCTCCACCAACAGCCGTAGTTGCAGCGTGTGCGGCCAACCTATCTGCTCTCTCATTATTCTTGACTCCCGCATGTCCAGGCACAAAAAAATTCACTTCACACACACAGGAATTCTTCACTGCACCCAACCAGTTTCCGAATATATCTCGCCTGAACTTTCACAGTCATGCTCATCGAGTCACTGAGTATACAGGCATGCTCGCAGATAGTTGCAAACACACCCAGTTGCACAGCTTTGGTTACTGCCAAAATCTCCATTGTCATGCTGCTTGTCGTCTGAGCAAATTCACCGCCTTCTTCTCTGATGGTCTCCCCCCACCTTTGAGCCGTGAAGGCCCAGGCACTCAACCGACCCATCTGTATACACAATCATATCACCCTCTAAGGAATTCTCACCGATCAGATCGAGCACCTCCGACTCCACCACTGTCGGATATCATTCCCTGCACTCTCTATTGAGTGTTATTATTATTTTGAAGGCTGACGGGCAATCTAAAGGCGCACGACTCCATTCCGCACCAGGTAGCACATCCTCCAATCTGCAAACTCTGTATAATATCCTCTGCGCGCCCCATCCACGACTTTCCTCTCTTAAGTCGAAGTCGTTTGTATTTCACTTTGAGAATTTCAGGGTGTAGAGGATGTTCTTTACCATCGGTAATTTGTAGGTAGTCCCGCACCCTGCAGGTTTGTATTCTTTGCACTGCAGTCGGGCAATCAAGTAAGTATCGCATGGCCCGTGCCGACGTATCTCTCATACACTCCATCATGATCTTTGAAACTTAGACTTTGGTTCAACATAACCCCCAAGTACTTTATTGTGCTGGTTCTCTCGAGGACATCCCCTCTTAAAGTAACCGATGGCGTGTTCACTATGTGATTTTTGGTTACGTAAATTACACCGAAAAAAATCCGGTTAATGGTGCGGGATGGCGGTTGCTACCATGATTGTCAAAATGGAGGTAGTTCGGAGTTTCAGTGCGTTCTAAGAGAGCATAGCCGAGGGGTTAGATCTTTGGTCTCACATCCGTTAAGTCCAGAGTTCGTTCCCCGGTATGGACTCGTTGTTTTTTTTCTGTCTGAGTGTAATTTTTTTTAAAAACTCCCCCTGTTCATGACGCCAGGAAGCTAGGGCGTGCGGCCTTTATCACACACACACCTCTCACAGACCTACATTCAAACCCTAAACGGGAATGATGCAGTATTGACAGTTTTGTTGTTGTTGAAAAATGTAATGAGGTTTGTCTCATCTTCCTCAGGGGAGCGACGATATACTGAGCCAGTACCCGCTGACAGATGGACTGGTGTTCGAGATGCGTTATCATTTGGTCCAAGTTGCGTGCAGTCACCCACAGGCTGGGTCGAACAGTCAGAAGATTGTCTATACCTCAACATCTACAGCCCATCAGTGAACGGATCAAACACTGTGATGGTGTGGTTTCATGGTGGAGGATTTCGAGCGGGAGCCGCAAGCAACAGTCTGTTTGATGGGTCAACTTTGGCCACTAAAGGGGTAGTTGTAGTGACTGTTAACTATCGACTGGGGCCTTTCGGGTTCTTTACCACAGGCGATGACATCATGCCAGGAAATTTCGGAATGATGGATCAAGTTTTGGCCTTGAGGTGGGTCAGAGATAATATTCGAGCATTTGGGGGTGATTCTAACAGTGTTACTATATTTGGACATAGCGCCGGTGCGGCAAGTTGCTCCCTCCATATTCTGTCTCCATTGTCCAGAGGATTGTTTCAAAGAGCTATTATAGAAAGTGGTTCTTCTCTTAATCTGTGGGGATCAGAGCGTCCAGGAACAGAGGTAAAACTGGATAATTTTACCAAACAAGTTGGGGCCAGAGTCGGATGTAGATACATTGATTCTGTATCATTTCTAACATGTCTCAGAAACGTAAACGCAAGAACTCTGCTGGATGCTACGCTAGCGGTACGATGGCAGCTGAGGATTGAGATTCCAATGACACCCAGAGTAGAACGAAGATTTGGGTTCCTGCCCGATTACCCTGAGCGGTTACTGCAGAGAGGAGCTTTCAACAGAGTTGATACATTGAGGGGATTTACCTCTGGCGAATATTCCTACTTTATTAGTGACCCAGAGAATAACGGACTAACAAGAGACGAATTTAGTCGTAGTTTTGAGAGGTTTTATGGGAAATATCCGGTACAAAGCCGCGCCCACGATTTCCTGTCACAATTTGTAAACAGAGATTACCTCGGCAGTAATACAAACCCGATTTCTATTCGCTCAAATCTTGTGACAGCTTTTGCAGATGTCGGATTCGGTTTGGGGAGTGTCTTGGAAGTGCAGAAGATGTTAGAGCATGGTGGAGCTGGATCGAATCACTTTGTTTATGAGATGGACTATCAGACCTCGTTAAGCAACCATCCTGCATGGGTGGGTGTACTTCATGGAGGTGAACTACCCTTAGTGTTTATGAGTGGCTTCCCTGTCCCTTCTATATTCCTCAATGCTACAGATCGAGATTTAGGTGAACAAGTACAAACAATGTGGACCAACTTTGCCAAGTCTGGAAACCCCACAGCGACAAGAGTTGCGGCAAATGGGGTGGATATACGTTGGGATAGATTTACACTTTCAAGTCCTAACATGTTGAAGATTGATGTCAGATCGAGGGAAATTCCTTATCCAAGGCCAGCTTCTCTCCGAGCCTACGATGAATTCCTGAATATTCTACAAGAAAATAGTCCAACTGAGTCAGACATTACAACGGCCAAATATAACTTGGCAGGAAACATCCCGGTCTTCGGATAAATCAGTGAACCCAGTAACTTTTCAATAAAACAAACTCCGATAAAGCTACCAACATCAATGTCATCAAAATTAGAGCAACAAACCTCAACAAATTTAACATCAACGAAATTATCAGCATTAAAACTACAAAACAATAAATTTAAATAAATCTACCAAAATCAACGAAAACAACTGTCAAACTGTAAACTATGATTCAACATGTTCTATTTTCTGTTCAACGTCATATTAAACAGCAGGACATTCAGAACGAAAATAAGGGAGGAATGCAGAGATATATTTCAACAAACCTACAACCTCAACAGAACTATCAACCTGAACAGAACTATCAACTTCAACAGAACTATCAACTTCAACAGAACTATCAACTTCAACAAATCTATAAACGCCAACAGAACTATCAACTAAGACACAACTATAAACTTCAACAGAACTATCAACTTCAACAGAACTATCAACCTCAACAGAACTATCAACTTCAACAAATCTATAAACGCCAACAGAACTATCATCTAAAACAGAACTATCAACTAAGACACAACTATAAACTTCAACAGAACTATCAACTATAACAGAACTATCAACTTCAACAAAACTATCATATTCAACAAAACTAACCAACCCAACAAAACTATCAACAAAACTAAATACTTCAACAATACTAACCAACCCAACAGAATTATCAACTGCAACAGAAACTACCAACTTCATCAAAGTGAAAAACTTCATAAATGAGAACTATCAATTAGGGACCAAACCCGAAATAAAGGAATGACGAAAACGGATGTGCTGGACCTCGGACGTCCAGGTCACAGAGTGGCAAACCGAGGTGCAAATAATACAGTTTTACTGTGGAACCTGCAGCACAACGTACTTCACGCTCCCCGGCGGAAATCACACGATATATTCTTTGTGGTTATATGAAAGCGAACGAAGAAGAAGAACTATCAACTGAAAAGAAGTCATAGATCAAACTTTTAACAAAATGCAATGGAACCTCATAGCCACACAAGGTTTATCCCTGGTGCAACCAAAAGTATGACTTCTCATGTGATAACTGACTATATAAAGTTAATAATGTAACTATAACACTATTTATCAAAATAAACAAAGCAATGTATAAACTAAACACTATTTATCAAAATAAACAAAACAATGTATAAACTAAATAACAATAAACTCAATATAAAGTTATCATGTGAACTCTTGTAATTTATTATTTCCAGATCGTGGTCTTCCTTATGGATTCTCTGAACACTGTGATTCTTTGTGATTTGAGTTGCAGCAGCTAGAGACATGTTTAAACAATCTGATATATCACTGCACCATCTTCGTCATGGGCGCCCTCTTCCCCATTTGCAATAAACTCTGCCTTCAGCTATCCTTCCATGCTGTTATGTCTCTTTATATGACAACAAAAAAGCACAGCTTTCTCATTTGTGATGTTGTTAAGGAGCCAGACCTCTTTGACATTTATTGATCTTAACACTTATTGATTTGTCTTTTTAGCTGTCCATGGTATACGTACAATTCTTCTGCAGCATCTCATTTCAAAAGCAGCGATTCTCTTTGTTGTCGTTTTATTTATTGTTCATGCCCCACAACCAATTATTGTCACTGGAAGTATGCATGTTCTAGTTTTGCTGAAGTTGATAGAGTTGTTGGAGTTGGTTAGTTTTTTTTGAAGTTGTGACAATTTTTTGTTGAAGTTGTTAGTTTTGTTGAAGTTGATAGTTTTGTTGTTTGTTGAAGTTGATAGTTTTGTCGTTTGTTGAAGTTGATAGTGTTGAAGTTGATAGTTTTGCTGAAGGTTATAATTCTGTTGAAGGTGTTAATTCTGTTGAAGTTGATAGTTTTGTTGTTTGTTGAAGTTGATAGTTTTGTTGAAGGTTATAATTCTGCTGAAGGTGTTAATTCTGTTGAAGTTGATAGTTTTGTTGTTTGTTGAAGTTGATAGTTTTGTTTTTTTGTTGAAGTTGATAGTTTTGCTGAAGGTTATAATTCTGCTGAAGGTGTTAATTCTGTTGAAGTTGATAGTTTTGTTGTTTGTTGAAGTTGATTGTTATGTTGAAGGTTATAATTCTGCTGAAGGTGTTAATTCTGTTGAAGTTGATAGTTTTGTTGTTGGTTGAAAGTTTTGCTGAAGGTGTTAATTCTGTTGAAGTTGATAGTTTTGTTGTTGGTTGAAGTTGATAGTTTTGCTGAAGGTTATAATTCTGCTGAAGGTGTTAATTCTGTTGAAGTTGATAGTTTTGTTGTTGGTTGAAGTTGATAGTTTTGCTGAAGGTTATAATTCTGCTGAAGGTGTTAATTCTGTTGAAGTTGATAGTTTTGTTGTTTGTTGAAGTTGATAGTTTTGTTGTTTGTTGAAGTTGATAGTTTTGCTGAAGGTTATAATTCTGCTGAAGGTGTTAATTCTGTTGAAGTTGATAGTTTTGTTGTTTGTTGAATTTGATAGTTTTGTTTAAGGTTATAATTCTGCTGAAGGTGTTAATTCTGTTGAAGTTGATAGTTTTGTTGTTGGTTGAAAGTTTTCCTGAAGGTTATAATTCTGCTGAAGGTGTTAACTCTGTTGAAGTTGATAGTTTTGTTGTTTGTTGAAGTTGATAGTTTTGTTGAAGGTTATAATTCTGCTGAAGGTGTTAATTCTGTTGAAGTTGATAGTTTTGTTGTTTGTTGAAGTTGATAGTTTTGCTGAAGGTTATAATTCTGCTGAAGTTAATTCTGTTGAAGTTGTGATTATAGCTGATAGTCATACATAGTTTAACTTGGCTTTACTTTGTTAGGCTTATTCATTAATCATATTTCCTCCTGAAAGCAATGGCAAACTACAGAAGTAATGTGTCTAGTAATTCTATTTTCGGTATTCTGAACTAAAAGTATACAAGAGTGTACTGCTCATAATTCCTGGAGGATGAAAAGCAGCAATATAATCAGCATCATTAATGTGAGGTACCTCTTGTGTGTTGTCTGCACTGCTGGGTTGATGGTTCATCACATGAGCAGTGCTTGGGCATTCCGAGGTCACTACATATGGAAGTGTGTGAGTGAAGAAAGTGGTCCTTTCTCAATATCTATTATTAGTTTGACAATGGAGGTAATGGCAGTGACATGATGGCAGTGACAGGTCAAAGTTATGGCTAGAACATCAGAGTACTAAAGATGTCCGTTGTCTGACTAATTTTATGAGTACACTTTGAAAGATTCAGTCAAGCTATTGATGGAGTCTGTGCTGAAGAGTGTTACCTTCATTTGTGTAGGTGGACACTTGGATGTTAGTTGAAAGAAAAGAGCAGACAGATTTGTCAGCGTGGCCACAGTGACTAGTGGTAAATCAATCGAGTATTAATATGTTGAATGCAATGAAAGAGTTGGATCAGTTGAAAGGTGTGTGGTGAATATCTTTGTCTATGACAAGAATACTGAACCTGGGCATGACGATTGTTGCAAGAAACGAGCAGTATATGGGAATCAAAAGAAGTTATCAACCAACACAGAACTGGAACAGTCAGTTACCACATGCTGAAGGAACTGTCAGTTACCACATGCTGAAGGAACTGTCAGTTACCACATGCTGAAGGAACTGTCAGTTACCACATGCTGAAGGAACAGTCAGTTACCACACGCTGAAGGAACTGTCAGTTACCACATGCTGAATATGAAATGGAAGCACATATAGACCAGTCCAGAGTGCCATGAAGATGTTCAGATGACTATCTCTTACATCAAAACACTACACAGTTATACAGTGAATGACACACACATATTTCAATATATAATCTGTTTATTTAGATCAGCAGATAAGATTTGCAGCAGCAACAATAAAAAGTTCTTACAAGGCAATAAATATTATTTAAGTAAACAAAAAAAAACGTATTAAAATGAAATCATAATTTGGAAAAGAACCATGGAGATGGAGCAAATAGAAACTGGAATAACCAAGGCGGAGTTGGTTGAACTCAAGAGGGACAGTAAGAAATATGAAAATAAATTTTAAATTTCTGATGTTCTGGACACTGTTGGTAATGGTAGGCATACTGGACATAAATATATGAGAATGATGTTAAGATAGAAATGTAAAATATACACTTTAAAAATGAGTCAAAATGTGTTTTATATTGTATATTCTTTGTTCCTCATGGAAGAGAAATATGGAAATAAACAAATAACTAGACCATAAGATTGAAGACTGAGATTATATGAACAATGAACTAGAACATAAGATTGAAGACTGAGATTATATGAACAAAGAACTAGAACATAAATATGAAGAATATGAATAACTAAAAAAAGTGAAAAATGAAAGTAAAAACTTTAATTTAGAAGTGTTATGTGTTCATTCTCAAACTCCAGCAGATTAGCAGGTTGTTGTCCAGAAACAAACTGCGATGTATCATAGTTTATAGTGTATCTATGATATCTGTGCTTCTTAGGCCTGAAACATCTGATTCGGTATGTCTTGAGGGTCACTTTAACCCTTTATGGGATGGGGCAACCGACACCACCCAAAAACCTCCTTAACTGCCTCTTACAACATGCTTGGTAGGCAACAGTATCACTATTCTGTGCTTCCTTTTAGGGCCTTGGTAACATGCAAGTGTTGTAGGAGTTTGAGAATGGACACCGAAGACCAAAAGGGATAACCAGAAAATTACAAACTTTCTATTCTACGTAGAATAGAAACTATTTGAATCTTCTTCAGTCATTCTCACATCCATACACAGTGGAATCACGTTAAAACAAACTGGTCGGGTCTGACAGAATACATGTATGTGCATTATAACCGAAATTCGTTATAAATGGTTATGACAATTATTACTTTATGTCCCTTTCAATTAGTGTTTCCCTTGTGCATTGTTTTTCCATGATGTAATGACTGCTCGTCAATTAAAATAATGGTATATCACTGTTCCGTTACTCACCTCTACTCCAGGTATCAGTTGTTTCTTGTGAAACAGATTCAGTCGCTGCCAATTACATGTACATTCACCCTAATTTCATGTTTCTTTTTCAACCAAGATTTTTTACTTGATTTATTGGTCTTTGTAGTTCATGTTCACTTTCTGCTAAAAGAACAGTCATATGCATATCTCAGGTTATTTATTATTTTGATCTTGAGTCCTGGCATTTCTTTTATATTTTTAAAGATATTCTCTGTGTATATATTAAATAGGCTTGGTGATAAAATGTATCCTTGTCTTATTTCTTTTTATTTGTATGCATGGGTGAGTAGCTGTTTTCATGCCTTATTGATGCAGTATGTTCCCAATATATATTTATAATCAGTTTGATGTCTTGATAGTGTAGGCCTATCCTATTCAGCCATCAACCCAGCATTTTTTTGTAATAGTGATTGTTTTTTTCAGGACATACCAGTACAATATTGAACAGTAGTTAATATGTCTTCGTGCTATGCTGTTTGTGGGTGGATGTCTCACCCCGAACGCAGTGTTGAAGTATGTTGTTCTCATTTTGAAACACACACGTACTGGTCAAAAGTTCAGAGACTACCTTTTTCTCAAAAACAAATTTCAAATAGTGCATTATAGATGGATATTTGAATTTGTTATAATGGGGTTATTTATATTAAGGCAAAGAGACAAAATAATGAAGGATTTTGAAAAGTGTTGTTAAAGAGGGAAATTTGTTAAAACTGGATTCGTTGTAACAGGATTCCACTGTTGTAAGAAGACCAGACAAAAAATATCATTGCAAAACAGGAAATGTTTCAGAAGTTATGAAAAGAGAACAGGTAGATACAGATAGAAGAAAACAGGTAAGATGTGGAAAGAACTGGAGCCTTGTAATGGCACTATTAGTGCTGGAAAATCAGTGGATTTTTTACCCAACCATGGGCCAGACAACAACTATCACACCACCATAAAGGTAGGTTTCTGCCTATGCACTGTTCAGAGTCACTGCAGCAAAGATATGGTTCACTGTGCTCATTCCCTGCCACTAATTGACTACTGGTTATGCCGAACTTCTATATGGCTCCAGGCATGCAACCAAATGTTCACGGCAAAAGGCTTGTCATCACATCAAAAAGAGTTCACTAGATTTGATGTTTGTGAGTTCACTGATGACAAAGAAATCAAATCCTAGATTGAAAAAACCTATTAAGAATTAGCTAATGATGGTACAAGATGGATGATGTTTACTACTGAGAGTCTGTTCTCTATGGAAAGATGAACAATAATGGAAATTTTAAAATAAATATAATTATGGCACCTTTTTTGTAGATTATAATTGATAACAGAACAAAAGATGGGGAAAATAGAATTTTTAAAAATCACTCGGAAGTAACAAGGTCAGCAAGTAACATGACTGACATTACATCATCTTTGATGTTTCATATCGTATATACATCATATAACCACATGTGAAAAGACTGATTTGTCTCATCAGTGGCCCACCAGACCAACCATAATGAAACAACGAACCCCTAATAGATAATGTGCATATACAGTGAGGCTTTCTTTGTGTGGAAGCCTCCACAACACTTCATTTTACAATTAAAATGTCAGTACTTGTGGGTAAGAGGCTTGCTCTCAAAGCATTGAATATCACTCAGGTCTGTAGATAAGGGGTTGGGGTAGGAGTGGGTTGAAATTGATTTGCTAAGTGGTGGAGGTTAGACCACCCCTAAGGTCTAAAGGTATAACCACCACCCCTTAGCAAATCAGAAAATAACTCTTAGTACAGTTGAATCCCTCTATAAGGCATTCTTTTATAACAAATACCTCTATATAACACTATTCAAAGTCCCCCATTATATTTATTCTGTATTGTTTGCACTGTATATAGAGAACTTTCATTATAGCATACATATTTCATTATAGCATACATATTTCATTATAGCATACATATTTCATTATAGCATACATATTTCATTGGTCCGGATCAAGTTGTTATAATAGAAATCCACTGTACTAGGAATTTGGCCAAAAGTCTCCCCCCCCCCCCCCCCCACTATTGTTCAAATAAAAGGTAAACAAATTTTTCATTGAAAATGGAGATCGGGCACACAAAAATCTTTCCTCCTTCCCCCATGAGGAGAACTCATCTACGGTCCTGGTATTGCTGAAAATTGATTCTTCAGGATATGAAATAATTTCTGGAGAAAATCCTGCATTGTGCATAAGGATAGTAAAATCTCTGCTGCTCATAATTCCAAAATAATGGGCCGCTTATCTTATACAAGATGTAGTCATGAACCCAGCATTTTTGACTGTAGTAATTGTTTTGGCAATATTTATGTTCAGTAGGTTGTCATTGTTTTCTGGATGGTCTGGATGTACAAATGCCTGTGACTGGATTCGAACCCGGTACCTTGGCTGTTGCAGATGCTCTCTATACTTTTCTGCCATAGAGTTGGACGAGGATAAAAATAAAATTAAATAAAAAGTCACATGACAAACTAGATTTTGTCCATCTAGTGCACACAAAAATTGTACAGAGTTGCAGAATTACTTGAAACTCTTCTTTATGAAAATCACAAATGTTAATGTTTGAAAAGTAAACTCAGAAGAAGAAGAAGAAATTCTGATTTTCTTAACCAATCAAAATCTCCTGAGATTAATTAGCAGCATAAACAATAACAAGAATAAAAGAAACACACTCACAGGAACACACACACACACACAAACTGAATAGGCTTACTATTATTATTTACATTATTGGTAACATGTTTGCAAGTCAGTCAAGTGCTGGCATAGGTGATCATGTTTCTCCTCAACTCCTGTAAAGTTTTGTCTCTTGTTTTGTTAATAATTTTGTAAAATTCTTCCATGACTTGACACAAGAGCCATAGAATTAGAATTAGGATCGGGAGGGGAGGGGTGTTCGGAGGGGGGGGGGGTGAGACAGAACATAAACATAACTTTTAATACTAGGCCAAGAGGTAAAATTCCCTCCTTAAACTGAAAATGTATCTACGGCCCTGAGATGATGGCAACCAACCCAGCAACTTCTTTCTTTGTCTTCCTCTGTCTCTTCTAACCTTGATCTTTCCTTTTGTTACTAAATGTTCAAGTTTTCTTCTTCTCTCATCACATGTTTTATAAATCTTGATTGTGTGTATTTAATTTTTTCTCTTTACTTCATCATCTGTGAGGACATCTACATTTATTTTATTTGATGTACATACAATTTCCTGCATTTGTGTTACCAGAGCCTGGAAGGGAGCAAAAAACTAGCAACACTGTTTACCTTCATGTATGCTGTATGAGTTGACTAAGGAGGTTATGGAGTGGAGTTGGCTATCCTATCCCATATAGGGTCAAATTGACCTAGAAGCCTGCTGAAATCTGATGTGTCAGGTCTAAAGACGCAGATATCACAACAAAATTGTAAACATGACACAATGCATTTCCATTCTCCAGACTACATCCTGCTAATCTGCAGGAGTTTGAGAATGAAGACAGAAGAAGAAGAAACAGTATCCCAGTAACCACTTTGTTTTTTGACTATGCAAGATAACCAGACTTTAATTTTTTTTCAAATTCTAAAAAATATAAATTTCCATGTGGCAAGAAGTGAACAATTAAAATATTGATCAAAATTTTTAAAATATATACTCATTGTAAACCAGTCTGAAACATGGACAGCATACAACAACAAAAAAGAAATTGAACATCATCCATTTATGATGTCTCAAAAAAAAATATATAGAATAACAGGCAGCATGATAAGAACAAACAGCATGACAAGATGAAACAGCGTGACAAGAAGAGAAAGGCTTCCAACAACATTTTCTATACTCTGTCAAATATGACAAATTGCTTGGGCATATCTAAAGAAGGAATAACAGTTGTATCCCAAAACAAATACTGTACAGTGAACTCTCACAGGGCGCTGGAAGAAGAGGCAGACTAAGGGAACTCTCACAGGGTGCTGGAAGAAGAGGGAGATTAAGGGAACTCTCACAGGGTGCTGGAAGAAGAGGGAGATTAAGGGAACTCTCACAGGGCGCTGGAAGAAGAGGGAGATTAAGGGAACTCTCACAGGGTGCTGGAAGAAGAGGGAGATTAAGGGAACTCTCACAGGGCGCTGGAAGAAGAGGGAGATTAAGGGAACTCTCACAGGGTGCTGGAAGAAGAGGGAGATTAAGGGAACTCTCACAGGGTGCTGGAAGAAGAGGGAGATTAAGGGAACTCTCACAGTGCGCTGGAAGAAGAGGCAACTAATATAACTCTTACAGGGTGCTGGAAGAAGAGGGAGACCAAAGTTGCGAATCCTTAAGGAATTCCTTTGTCATTGCTTTTGACAGCTTGGAAAACAATCCTACACAGTGTTCTAAGACATGAGAATTCAACACTCAACAGTGCAGATTAACAAAAGTTCAGACGTAAGATGCAAAAGTCCAGCAATTGCATTTTCCCATGCTTGTTCTGCAACATATCATTCATTGATTGGCAGGTTTACTTCATTAAATCATGCCTGATTTAACTTCATCTGGTACAGACTTGCTTCAGGTTGTTTAACAAAACCTTCACCGAAGATCTGGAAATCATTTCCTTAGGTTTTGCTGAAGATGGCCAATGGCGAAAATAAAACAGCAACAAAATACATTTCCATTCTCTCGACTGAATTCTGTTGAAAATCTAGTGGGACCATTGTCCTGCTATACGAAAGATCCAACAGAAGTTTGAGAATGCACGCTGAAGAAGAATTTCATTAGGCTGAATAATTAGTGAATATATATTTCTGCAGGGTTGAAGCACTTGTAAGAAGATATAATTAATACTTAATTGACAAGCAGAATTAGAAACAAACAGAATTAGAAACAAGCAGAATGAGAAACAAGCAGAATGAGAAACAAGCAGAATGAGAAGTGCTTGTTAACTATCCAGTTTTTATAACAACACAATTTGTTGAACACTTCGCTGACCAGCAATCCAGAGTGTGCTTATCTCCCATTACCGAAGGTGTAAGTAAATTTTGTAGACCCCCACATAACCACCTTTAGAAATCCGCATAAAATCGAACTCACGAGAGAGAGCCTTGAAACTTTCTATGTGTCATTATGAGTGTTTGTACTTTCTGAATGAATTTGAAAGCCCCAGAGTTATTTCAAGTGCACAATCCTACTTATTATAATGCTAGGTCTAGATTCACATTACTTTATATCACAATATCCCACCTTAAAAAAATTCTGATTCCATCGTGATTAATACTCATGAACGACATCTACAGACTGTATTTCATGGATGCCACCATTTTGGAAATCTGTACTAGCCGGCTAGATATTTTAGTAACGCTATCGCTACCATTGCCATATTTCTGAAGTATCATAGAGGTTTCAACGATCGTCGAAGTTGTTCACCAAGACTCTATGCCATAATTTCAATGACTCTAAATCTGTTTGTAAAGTGTTACGCAACAAAATTAAAATCCAAATTTGAACTACAATGATTACATGACAGATTTCATGAAGGCTGCCATTTTCGAAGACAAAATATTTAACTTAATATAGACCCTTTAGTAATAACATATACGGCTGTGGTGACTGTTTAGTAATAATATCTAAGGTTGTGGTGACTGGAATACCATAATTGTGATCCCTTTTTTTTGTTTTTTCAGCTCTGATATAACCAAATTAGATTAACATCCGTGTTTGGAAGCATATTTCACCACAAGAGGTACCTTGTTACTTAACCAACATTCTTTAATAATTTAAACATTCTTCAATGGTTAATTGTTACCATTATTATATTATCAAAAATATTAACTGTTAAACTATGTACAATTATTCAGAATTACTTAATTAACTTGCCTTGTTCATATTTCAAACTATCTTCCATCTTGATAAAGAACAATAACTCAATCAAATATTTGTATCACCAAGGGGATCAACTCTCTATTAAGGTTAACTACTTTCCATCTTCTTTTTTATATATAAAACAATCACTACAAGGGTACTTGTAAAAAAACCAAAATAACCAAACGATTGGAATCCAAACTCTCTGAACATGTAGCCTCCGACTGTTGGAGATAATGATCTAATGAGGGAATTGACAGCCATGCTGAGGCCTAGCATAGCACCTGAAAATAGAGGTAGGAGAAATGAACAACTTTAAGACAGCATTGTTATGACTACCAGTAGTGACTAAACATCAGATATTAATAGGTTTTGTATAGAAAGTTTCAGTTGAAACTGTCAAATGTGTTTGACCACAATATTGATTCTTCTTGTTGCATCTCACTTCGAAAGCAGCGATTCTCTTTGCTATTGTTTTATTTAATGTCCATGTCTTACAACCGTATATGACCACTGGAAATATGCATGTTCTGATAAGATCATACATAGTTTTGCTATGCTGCTGGTACCTTGCTAAAGAATTTTCATTTCCGCAAATTTCAATGTCGCCATATTCTTCTATTATACTATGTGTAGCTAAATCAAGAAGTATTACAATCAATAAAAGTTGTATAGCTAAATCAAGAAGTATTACGATCAATAAAAGTTGTATAGCTAAATCAAGAAGTATTACAATCAATAAAAGTTGTATAGCTAAATCAAGAAGTATTACGATCAATAAAAGTTGTATAGCTAAATCAAGAAGTATTAAGATCAATAAAAGTTGTATAGCTAAATCAAGAAGTATTACAATCAATAAAAGTTGTATAACTAAATCAAGAAGTATTACGATCAATAAAAGTTGTATAGCTAAATCAAGAAGTATTAAGAAAATAAAAGTTGTATAGCTAAATCAAGAAGTATTACGATCAATAAAAGTTGTATAGCTAAATCAAGAAGTATTAAGATCAATAAAAGTTGAAGAAGATTTGCTTCTTAGAAACATCTTAACAAGTAAGCGTGTTTTTTTTGGTCATATAAAGAGACATAACATCAAGGAAAGATTAATACCAGTAGCAGAAGGCAGAGTTAATGGCAACAGAGGAAGAGGACACCCAAAACTACAATGGTGTAGTGATATTTCAGATTGCTTAAACATGTCTCTAGTTGCAGCAGGTCAACTCGCCCAGAATCGCAGAGTGTTCAGAGAATTCATAAGGAAGACCACGTTTTAGATAGAATAAGTATGTCACATGATGATCACAATATTGATAACATGCACCAATCAGAAACAGCAATGAAACGATCATTTACAAGAGAATCGTCAACATCATAATCAGCTTTAGTGTTGTGGTTAGGCTACTCGCCTTGCTGTCAATAAATTACGAGTTCACATCCTGCTTGTGATGACCTATTTACAAAGTGGATTTTAAAAAAATCATTTGAATTATTGATTGAAGCTACAGAGTTATGTGCTATGAGTGCTACTCTAGGCAGGTGGCATAATGCAGATGGCAAGGGTAGGTCTATATATGGGCAAACCTGAGTACAATCAAGTCAATTCTCTATGTACAAGTAATGGTGATATCAGGTCTGCACATGTTGATATTTATTCCCTCTCCCCTCGTTCATCATCCCAGTTGCAGATACGCTGGTGATGATACCTGCACTGTACACCTATTAGCACCTGGAAACATCCATGACTAAGGTAAGTGTTTCAATGAGTTGACTGGTTATGTAAATAAACAATAGGGCCTAGCTTAATTGCTATTATGTGGATCTGGAGAGAAATGGCATACGATTGCATATGTGATTGTCAGAAATGATTATATCGATCAAGAGACTAATGCTTACATAAGGTTATCTGAGACCTATGGTGGATGTGGAGTTAGCAAATTAGATCTAGGTTTTTATGTTGAAGATTTTCACGGACCAATGGTCAAGTAGAAGAAAAGATGGGCAGTTGAGCTTTCTGTCAGAAACTGAGTATCAGCTAGGCAGTTTAGCCTAGAGCAGAAAATTAGCAAGAGGTGGTCAGTTTAAGCTAGAGGAGAAACTTGACAAGAGATGGTCAGTTTAAACTAGAGGAGAAATGTGGCAAGAGATGATCAGTTTAAGCTAGAGGAGAAATGTGGCAAGAGGTGGGCAATTCAGTTTAGATCAGAAAATTTAGCATTAGGGAACTGTTCTAGAAGGCAGTTTTATCTCAGATTATACAGAAAAAAGGCAAACATACGGCAGCTTGGTACTATTATGAGAATAACAATTTTCATAGGACTTGAAAATAGATAAAGATATGCTCACGTTCTGACAAGACAATAGTGTGATTGACACTTGAGGACGAAGCCCAAGTGTTTGTGAGGTATGACATGTTTGGTTGATTGATATGCAGTAATATTGTTAGGTATTAGGTATGTTGATTATCCTCTTTGCACACCGGACATGTCCATAGGTGCCCAGATCTCCACTTCAGTAAATCTCTCAGGTTATAACGGCTGATGGTTCCGGTTCTATGTTGGTTCACTGCACTTTAAAAAAATCTTCACCAGGGGTTCTCTACGGGCCACGTCCTTCCTCACTCCCAATTTCTGCACTCTCGATATTGACTCATGCTCATTCTTCTAAAAATTCTCTGATCGCGAGGACTCATGAAGAGCAATGAGTATGTCTTCTCCGTAATATTGTCACTTTACTTCAAACCACCTTCTTCGTGGTCTTCCTCTGTATCTTGCCGTTCCCATTTCCATGTTGTATGCTCTTGACGCAGATCAATAAAGGTTCATTCTCACTAAGTGGCTGAACCATTTCAGTCTATTTTTCAATATATTTGACTACTGATGTTGTTCCAACAGTTCTTGTAATCTCTTCATTTCTCACATGATCTCTTCTTGTTCTGTTTGCTGCTTTTCTTATACATCTCATTTCACAAGTCATACGCTTTCTTTCTTGTTATTTCGTTAGTGCCCACGTCTGACATTGATAACACAATGTGGGTATGGAGAGTGACAGTGTGTGTCAGGACATCACAATTTACCTGTATCACTTTGAGTGAAAGTGTGTGTCAGGACATCACAATTTACCTGTATCACTTTGAGTGAAAGTGTGTGTCAGGACATCACAATTTACCTGTATCACTTTGAGTGAAAGTGTGTGTCAGGACATCACAATTTACCTGTATCGCTTTGAGTGACAGTGTGTGTCAGGGCACTTGTGGTAAGAACATTTTGGAATGTCAGGCCGGTGATCAGTGGAATGAATACAAAACACATCTCCCAGACTGTTGTAACAAATGACTGTTGAGTGACAAAATTACTAGTATATAGCTGTGCTGTGTGGGTACAGGCATGTGTGGCTGCAGGCATGTGTGGGTACAGGCATGTGTGGGTCCAAATGCTATTGGTGGGTACAGATTTAATGTGCATGGGTGGAGATGTGCCGATGTATGGATGTGGGAAAATGTGCGGATACAAGTATATGGATTTATGCTAAATATATGGGGATATGTTTAATGTGTGTGGGTAATGGTGTATTGTGTGAGTGCAGGTGTAATGATGTGTGGATACTGATGAATGGATACATGTGTGGTGATGTGTGGATACATTTAATAATGTGTGAATATGTATTGATACATGTGCAGTAATGTGTGAATACAGTATTGGTGATATGTAGCCACAAGTGTGGTGATGTGCGGGCATATTTGTAGCTATATGCACACTCTCGCAAAATAAAATACAAATATGCATAGAGTTAGAGAACAAATATACATAGAGTCAGAGAACAAATATACAGAGTCAGAGAACACAATAAAATACAAATATGCTTGGAGTTAGAGAACAAATATACATAGAGTCAGAGAACAATTATACATAGAGTCAGAGAACAAATATACAGAGTCAGAGAACAAAATAAAATACAAATATGCATAGAGTTAGAGAACAAATATACATAGAATCAGAGAACAAATATACATAGAGTCAGAGAACAAATATACAGAGTCAGAGAACAAAATAAAATACAAATATGCTTGGAGTTAGAGAACAAATATACATAGAGTCAGAGAACAATTATACATAGAGTCAGAGAACAAATATACAGTCAGAGAACAAAATAAAATACAAATATGCATAGAGTTAGAGAACAAATATACATAGAATCAGAGAACAAATATACATAGAGTCAGAGAACAAATATACAGAGTCAGAGAACAAAATAAAATACAAATATGCATAGAGTCATGGAACAAAATAAAATACAAATATACATAGAGTTAGAGAACAAAATAAAATACAAATATACATAGAGTTAGAGAACAAATATACATAGAGTCAGAGAACAAATATACATAGAGTCAGAGAACAAATATACATAGAGTCAGAGAACAAATATACATAGAGTCAGAGAACAAATATACATAGAGTCAGAGAACACATATACATAGAGACAGAGAACAAATATACAGTCAGAGAACAAAATAAAATACAAATATGCATAGAGTTAGAGAACAAATGTACATAGAGTCAGAAAAAAAATATACATAGAGTTAGAGAACAAATATACATAGAGTTAGAGAACAAATATACATAGAGTTAGAGAAAAAATATACAGAGTCAGAGAACAAAATAAAATACAAATATACATAGTCAGAGAACAAAATAAAATACAAATATACATAGAGTCAGAGAACAAAATAAAATACAAATATACATAGAGTTAGAGAACAAATATACATAGAGTCAGAGAACAAATATACATAGAGTCAGAGAACAAATATACATAGAGTCAGAGAACAAATATACATAGAGACAGAGAACACATATACATAGAGTCAGAGAACAAATATACAGTCAGAGAACAAAATAAAATACAAATATGCATAGAGTTAGAGAACAAATGTACATAGAGTCAGAAAAAAAATATACATAGAGTTAGAGAACAAATATACATAGAGTTAGAGAACAAATATACATAGAGTTAGAGAACAAAATAAAATACAAATATACAAAGAGTTAGAGAACAAATATACATAGAGTCAGAGAACAAATATACATAGAGTCAGAGAACAAATATACATAGAGTCAGAGAACAAATATACATAGAGTCAGAGAACAAATATACATAGAGTCAGAGAACAAATATACAGAGTCAGAGAACAAAATAAAATACAAATATACATAGAGTCAGAGAACAAAATAAAATACAAATATACATAGTCAGAGAACAAATATACATAGAGAAAAAATATACATAGTGTCAGATAATAAATATACATAGAGAATAAATATACATAGAATCAGAAAAGAAATATACAGTTACTTTCAATAAGATCTCATCTTAAAGCTGAAAAGATCACAGAAATCTACCATCGTGAGGTTCTGTACAAAACGCTATAGACTACAAACACATCTCCACAAGACAAAGGTTGTTCAAGCTGACCAATGCCCATGCCAAAAAGGTGGCCATACTCCAAACACATCCTGCAGACATGTCCACAATTTTGGTAGCCTGATAATTAAAACCCGGCCTCAAGAGACACAACTGGAAGTGAAGTTGTGAGGAAACTGTGAAGACCCCCTGCTTAAATGTGAATTCATGAAGGAAACCCACCATATATAGACTGATGAGCAATACAAAATGATTGTAGAAGAAGAAGAAAATGCCCACTGTAGGACATCATCAAGACATAATTATTATTGATCCCGACACCCCAATAGAGACATACCACATTACATCAAACTATGCATTTAGCATACTACACCTAACTCAAGTGGCAGCTTTCCATCTTTCCAGATGATAGTAGTATTGTTGTGTTATAAGAAATATAATCTAGGATCCATATTGATGATGGATGTGAATCACAAAACCTATCTGAGGCATAAAGAGTCTTTCACTGTACATAAAAGGAATCACAAGCCCACTTGTACCATCATGTGCTGGTGTTTTAGACATGCAGCCATTGAACTAACCATCAATTTATCTTTGTTTTTATACAATTCCTTATCTTCCTCTTCATTCAACACAATCCATGGCATCCTGTTCCCATAATTCTCTCTGAATGCATTTATCAAGCATATCATGTTTGCATACATCCTTGTACCGAAGTAGAGAACAACTCTGAGACCTTTTCCTAGACTGCAAACTCCATAAAGTAGAAATTTCTGTATTCTGCCATCTTCCATCCTCTTAGTGTGTCCCAGCCATCTGAATCTATGCAGAATGAGCATAGAAAACACTGTGGTATTGCCTATTCTTTCCCAAAAAAATCAGTTAGTGACTTTATTCCTGTCACATAACTCCAAGAATTATATCTATAAATCAGTGTTAGTGACTTTATCCTGTCAAATAATTCCAAGAATTATATCAATAAATCAGTGTTAGTGACTTTATCCTGTCAAATAATTCCAAGAATTATATCAATAAATCAGTGTTAGTGACTTTATCCTGTCACATAACTCCAAGAATTCTATGTAGGCACCACATGTGGAAGCTGTTTAGTAATTTCTCCTTTTATATACCACACCACATTAAAACCACACCATATTCCATAAACACATCAGACATATAAAACACATCAGACATATAAAACACATCAGACATATAAAACACATCAGACATATAAAACACATCACACCTGTGTGTTGTCGGGGCCCGAAAGGGGAGCAAAGAATAGCAACACTGTTTACCTTCCATGCATGTCGTACAAGGCGACTAAGGAGGTTATGGGATGGAGTTGGCTGTCCCATCCCATATAGGGTCAGTGACCCAAAGCCATCCTGAAGTCGGATGTGTCAGGCTGAAAGGCACAGATATCGCAGCAATGCTGTAAACCATGACACAACGCATTCCGTTCTACGGACTACATCCTGCTGATCTGCAGGAGTTTGAGAACAAACGCAGAAGAAGAAGAAACACATCAGACATATAAAACACATCAGACATATAAAACACATCATACAAAGCACACACACACACATACCAATCATGACCTATACTTACCAATAACATATATGCAATAACCAGTATACAAGCTGAACCAAATAGAATATTCAACTCTGAAAACTTATTTGTGACAAATCCAATGCCAACACCTTGAACTAGCTGGAGAAATAACAGAGACTTATCATTAGCAGATGATCTATACTAGAGCAACATTCAATTTAGTTAGTTAGTTGTCAGTAATCTATGCATTCTATAAACAATTGGGGGGATAGTTTATATCCCTGCCTCACTCCCGAGTGAATCTGGAAATTATCTGGTGAACCTGCCCCGAAACCGAATGGAAAAATTGAGATCGGTAACTTTTTGACAGAATGTTTTGGCAACATTGAGAAGAAAATTTATCACCATTTTGTTAAAATGGTGGGGAATGGTGGGGATACGATGTCAAGTGATTTTGAAATGGAAATCCAAGCAATTTATATTGATTTGCATCGCAGCGGAGCGACATGTCAGTGAACCGAGTTTCTTATACTATTAATAGTATATTAAGTGAAATCATTGTTTATTCAGCTGGAAAAGCGGGAAAATTTGAGAGGTTAGTCATTCAAATTCATTATTTAAAATATGCCATGCAGTTTTCATTATGTAAAATATATAATAGTCAACAGATTTCACAGCTGTCGATCGATCAAAAGTACACCTAGATCTAGATCGGTCTAAATCTGTCTTTATCACTTTCTCACACATCTCGTATCACACACACACAAACAAAACTTTCACCAATATATGCAGAATTTAATTCTTTATTTATATGTGCAAATATTATTTAAATATCTGTAACAACAAAAAAGTTATCATGATTTCAAATCAGCCACCAACGATTGCATAACATTACCAAAAACCAATTCCACGGCAGTCAGCGGCAGGAGAGAAATTGCATAATTGTAAACACAGCATGCTTAAGGTTAATACAGCTATAATTTATAGACAAGTCATTAACACAGCTATAATTTATAGACAAGTCATTAATACAGCTATAAAATATAGACAAGTCATTAATACAGCTATAATTTATAGACAAGTCATTAATACAGCTATAATTTATAGACAAGTCATTAATACAGCTATAAAATATAGACAAGTCATTAATACAGCTATAAAATATAGACAAGTCATTAATACAGCTATAATTTATAGACAAGTCATTAATACAGCTATAATTTATAGACAAGTCATTAATACAGCTATAATTTATAGACAAGTCATTAATACAGCTATAATTTATAGACAAGTCATTAATACAGCTATAATTTATAGACAAGTCATTAATACAGCTATAAAATATAGACAAGTCATTAATACAGCTATAAAATATAGACAAGTCATTAATACAGCTATAATTTATAGACAAGTCATTAATACAGCTATAATTTATAGACAAGTCATTAATACAGCTATAATTTATAGACAAGTCATTAATACAGCTATAATTTATAGACAAGTCATTAATACAGCTATAATTTATAGACAAGTCATTAATACAGCTATAATTTATAGACAAGTCATTAATACAGCTATAATTTATAGACAAGTCATTAATACAGCTATAATTTATAGACAAGTCATTAACACAGCTATAATTTATACATGCAACATTACCATAGCTGTAACTCCAACATATGACATGATGTAGCTGTTATGCTCCGCAGTCAGCTTGAAAGTATCCAGGGCAACAATGCTGAACATGCTCTGGAATATTCCAATTGGAATGCCTGCAAATAAACATTGAGATGTTAATTGTGGGAGGTGCTACCTAGAGTACCAGAGCTTGAAATTGCGGTGATACAAATAAAGCTATGCATGTCTATCGTCTATAACAACTGGTCAACAAATGTCACACATTTTCTTTCTTGTGAACTTTTCAATATCACATTTGTGAGCTCAGATTAATTTCTTTAATCGTAATTAACTAAAGTATGCTTACATGTGGATGTGCTCTCTGTCTTCTTGAATTTCACAGCAATTGCTCTATCTACTTGACCATACCAGTATCTAACCACTTGACTAGTTAGTCGTCAGATCATTAAACAGCAGACTTAACCAGTTGACAGAATTCACATAATTAGGAAGTAATACAACAATAGATGGCAAGAGCAGCAAATAAATACACAATAGATGTAATAAAGCATACCAAGCTCTAGGGCAAATGACACCAATCTTCAGAAACAAAAATGTAGATTTAAACACCAAAATGTGTTCCTTCAGCATGTGCTAATTGACTGTCCTGGTTCTGTGGTGTGTTGGTATAAAGATTGCATTTATTATTTGCCTTTTGGTTTCCATCTGGATAGATTTATGCTGCATAATTGATGTAAACCAGTTCTAGAAAATTAAAAAACAATTCTGGGCTGATCAGTACGACCTAAATAGGATAAACTACAGACTATAAGACTAAAAAAACCAAATATGTTACCTGTAGCAAGCTTGATAGATATAAGAAAGGTGGCACCAGGAGCACGTAGCAACTGTGAGATCTTCTTCAGGCTAAATATATTTTGATCTTGGTCTAAGGAAAAAAGATAGAAAGGTAACGTGTTAGTTTGACTGGCAATATGTATGCACATGGGTTGGTTGTGAAATGATGTCATTACAATATTGGATGAGCTATAAGGGCTCAATCTCCTCCAGCAGATTAATTAAGTGCTTGCATACTCAAGTCACCATGGCATGGCTCACTGGTAAAATTTTATTTTATTCTGTATTGGTTATGTTTTACCACTTGGCAGAAATATATGTGCCTTTGGTCTGACATGTCCGATTTGAGCATAGTTCATTGCTCATACTGACACTGGATGGAATACTGCAAAGGTTTCCTTAGTCATTTCTTAGGACATGCATGGCAGGCCAGTGTTGTTTTATTTGTACCCCTTTCATGTCCCAGTAACAAACATATTTGGTTAAAAATACTTTATAATATTTTCTGTCGAAATGAATGGCTATCCTAACACTAACCGTTCTTCTTCTTCTGCGTTAATTTTTAAACTTCTGCAGATTTAGCAGAATGTAGTCTGAAATGTGTTGTGTCATAGTTTACAGCTTAGCTGCAATATCTGCACCTTTCTGTTTGACACATCCGACTTGAGTATAGTTTCTGAGCCCGACCTTATAGGGGTGGAACAGTAAATTCCCCCTCACAACCTCCTTATTTGTCTTTTATGATATGCATGGAAGGTAAAAAATGTTCCTCTTCTTTCGGATGAGGAAACATGCACTGAAACTGAGGTTTAACACTTACTTCTTGTACTGAAGGCTCAGGGTTTGTTTTATCAAGGAAGTGATATACAGATAAACATTCTGAGAACCATATGTATATATTAGGTGGTACATTCTTTCCAGAACATAGTCTTTTTTATGGATCTTCAGAACCTGATGCGGCCAGGAACATGTTTAAACAATCTGAGCTGTCTCTTATCCATCATCTTCTTGGGTGGCTATTATTTCTGCTTCAAGGAACCATACCTTCCATTACTAATTTTGTCCATGCTGTTATGTCTCTTTATATGTCCAAAATATCTAAGTTTTCTGATTATAATGTTGTTTAAGAGCCATTCCTTCTCAATGCTTAATGTTCTTATCACTTCTTGATTTGTTTACTTTTATATTTTTTTGGTCAAATTTATTATTTATAAATTTAAAACATTCAAGAACCATTTTATAAATTGTGGTGTCTTTGATCATGTTATTTTCACTTATGTGTCTCTTCTTTTCTTGATTTCATTGTCTTTCTTTATGCACTCTCCTCCCTTTTTGGCCAGCTCATCATCACATTAATTTCCTGGGGCACTACAGTGTGATGGTACCCACTGAAGTACAGTTCTACTCGTTTTGTCTCCTGACTGTCTGTATAGATGCAAATGACCATCATCATGTAGTGCAGATCTGTGTGACTTTAGTGCATAGACACTTTATAGACATGCTATAGCTGTTGAGATAGAAATCTGTCAAAATGACTCACAGAGGAGAAGTCTTGTATATGTGTATAAGAAAACTCTGCATGTGGATGATAGATAGAAATGAGGAATGATAAGAGATGAGGAATGATAAGAGATGAGGAATGATAAGAGATGAGGAATGGTAAGAGATGAGGAATAATAAGAGATGAGGAATGATAAGAGATGAGGAATGATAAGAGATGAGGAATGGTAAGAGATGAGGAATGGTAAGAGAAGAGGAATGATAAGAGATGAGGAATGGTAAGAAATGAGGAATGATAAGAGATGAGGAATGGTAAGAGATGAGGAATGGTAAGAGATGAGGAATGGTAAGAGATGAGGAATGATAAGAGATGAGGAATGATAAGAGATGAGGAATGGTAAGAGATGAGGAATAATAAGAGATGAGGAATGATAAGAGATGAGGAATGATAAGAGATGAGGAATGGTAAGAGAAGAGGAATGATAAGAGATGAGGAATGGTAAGAGATGAGGAATGGTAAGAGATGAGGAATGATAAGAGATGAGGAATGATAAGAGATGAGGAATGATAAGAGATGAGGAATGGTAAGAGATGAGGAATATGATAACGCCGATTAATATGATAATAACCTGTGTTGATGATTTTCTTGGTCATGACAGGAACATAGATATATGTAATCAGTACACTGACGATTGATAGAAGACATGCAGCGATAGCAGCTTTGTCCAGGCTGTGGGATTAGTGGGCAGTGGGGTGGGGAATGTGAAAAACAGATTAAGATAAGCTCTGCTTAGAATGTTCCATAGTCGTATGCAGTTACATTAACATAGGCTACAAATATAGAAAATTGTATACATGGGAACTAATTACTATCAATGCTTAAATAGAAAGTTCTACATAAAAGAACTTGTCACAATGAATGTTTATCTAGAAAGTTCTATTTAAAAAAACTAGTGAAAATGAATATTTATATATAAAGATCTAGATCTATCAAACATGCATACTGAGTATACTATCAATCAATCAATCAATCAATCAATGAACCCGTAACCCTTCAGGGTCATAGGGGTACCACACTGGATGCTTCAGCACACAGAGTCCTCCAGTGAATTCTATCCTTAGTGATGCAGATGAGTGTGGAAATATCTTGTCCTGTCCATTCCTTGATATTGTCTGTCCATGCCTTTATTTGCGCTCCTCCGCTTCTTCCCCCTACGGCAGTTCCCTGCAGTATTGTTTTTGACAAGGAATCATGCCTGCAAACATGTCCAAACCATGCTAGTTTTTGTCATTATCCATTGTAGTATTTCAGTGAGCAAAAGGTTTAGCCAGTGGCGCCCATCTCCTCTCCAGCTGTCCTTAGAGTATACTATATAACGGATCTAAAACATGGACTACCTACACCAAACATGAGAGGAGACTTAATATCTTTCATCTAAGATGTCTCCACAAGATCTTAAACATTAAATGGCGTGATAAAATCACCATCATAGAAGTGTTGCGCTGCACTCAGCTACCATCTACCATGGAAACACTCAATATAAATGGATTGCATTGGTTGGGTAACATCCGCATAATGCCAAACTGCTGCATCCCATCCCAAAACAAGTACTATTCGGGGAACTGGCTGAAGGCCATCGAGCCCGTGTTAGACCAATGATGAGGTATTAAAACATCTGTAAATCCTCAATGAAAGACATCCACATAGAATCCAAAAATTGGGAAAACATGGCTGAAACTTGGAATGCCCGGAGGCAGAACCTGCATGTGGGAGCAGCATTGTTCAGAAATAATATGTTTAAAGATATGGAAGAAGAAAAAGATAAAAAGAAAAATCTTCCGTTGCTGTGATATGATCACTTGAAATCTTCCGTTGCTGTGATATGATCGCTTGAAATCTTCCGTTGCTGTGATATGATCGCTTGAAAAGTCCTCATTCCTGAGGAAATATTCAACAGGTTGCTTCTTCTTATTGCTAAATGACCGTCTGCAAGATGCAAAAAGCCACATATATACCGGTATATAAAATTACTACAGCCAAAAAATTCTGGGTTGATAGCCAAGTCCTGAATAGGATATTCTACCAATTTTATATATATATATCTATCTTTCTATGAATATTATCTTTCTTAATATATTTATATAGAAAGTTCTATTAAAAATATCTAGTAAAATCAATGTTTATCTAGAGAGTTCTATAAAACCAGTTTAAAAAACTCAATGTTTATCTAGAAAGTTCTATAAAACCAGTTAAAAACCAATGTCTATATAGAAATGTTCATATTGGGAACTGGTTTCCAGTGAAAAATTATACAGAAAATTATTTCTGCCAAATTATTTAACAAATAAATAAAACATCAAAATAGAAGCCCTAGATAATCTTGGCAACATTTTAAAGTTTACAACAATTTCAGACAAACTGAAGAAAGATAACAAACCTGAAAACTCTGGCCAATACTCCACCAATAACTGGGCCCACAACCATTCCTATACCATACGACAAACCAAGTTTTCCAATAGCATCTGCTCGTTTCTCAGAACTACTGACATCTGTAACTATCATCTGGCCACCTGAAGTATTAAAATATGTTGTAAAAACATGAACCAATAGATTTGTGAACATGTAACATTACTTAGCCACACAACCTTCCAATAATGTCACCCATCACATTAGCTTGCTGTGTATCTCGTCTCGCCATGGACCTGTGTTTTTGACAAGTTTCTAAATTTCATTGTGGAAAATGGGGCAAAGCCATCTTAGTTCATCAGTAAGATTTTTGATGTGTTTGTGGGTCAACCTCTTTCTATTCTTTCTGGTACTTCATATCTGAGAAATTTCTTTGTAATTCTTTGGGTATTTTTGTTATGTGGTCCGTCAGTGTTGCCATGTCCACCAGTGTTGCCAGGTCCGCCAGTGTTGCCAGGTCCTCCAGTGTTGCCAGGTCCACCACTGTTGCCAGGTCAACCACTGTTTCCAGGTACACCAGTGTTGCCAGAGCATGAAAGTGGTGCAAAGAATAGCAGTAATGTTACCTGCCATTCATGTCATATGAGGTGACTAATGGGGTTTGGAGATGACTGTTCTATCCCATAAGGGTCAATCAAGGGTAACCCAAAAGCCATGCTGAAGTTGGATGTGTCAGGCCAAAACGAACAGATATTCAATCCAAACTGTAAACCAATACACAATGCATTCCAATCTCTGGACTATATCCTGCTAATCCTCAGGAATCTGTGCGTTAATGCAGAAGCTGAAGTAATTAAAAAAACAGCTTACAAACACATACGGTACATGTACTTCATTCATTCATTGGTACTATGCCTTCCAGTGTAGGCGATCATGTCTCTCCACAGTCCTCTGTTTGTTATACATATAAATATAGTTTTTGATGATTCTGCATAATGCCAGGCTTTCAAGCCATCGAACATTTTCTCATGTTGTCTTCCTCTGTCTCTCTTACCCCCGATCTTTCCAGTTGTTACAATGCTTTCCAGCCCACCTCTTCTCATTACATGACCCAGGAACCGTGATTATTGTCTACTAATACAGTTCATAAGTTTTCTATTTGAGTTGACCAGTTGTAGAATTATAGCATTACTCTTTTTAGCTGTCCATGATATTTTTGAAAATGCGCTTATTTAATTCCTGCGTTATTCCGGTGCTATCATATGGATGTGAGAGCTGGAAAAGCTCTGTATCTTCAGAAAAGAAATTACTGAGTTTTGAGAATAAATGTCTTCGTAGGATAACTAACACTCATTGGAGTGAATTCAAATCGAATGATAAAATCAGAGAAGAAACACATCAAAATTTCATCACAGATGTTATCAGAAAACGCCGTTGGCCCTACATCGGGCATGTCCTACGCGCAAACACCAACAGAATACACCACCAATATCTTGAATGGATACCTACAGGCAAAAGAGTAAGGGGTAGACCAAAAGAAACACTCAGAAGAACAATACTTAGAGAAAATAAAACAATCAATATTCATACTATTCAAGAACTGCACAGAATAGCTTTGAACAGGCAGAATTGGAGAGATCTGACCTCTGCCCTAACTTCAGCGCAATAGGAAAATGAATGAATGAATGATATTTTCAACATTCTTCTATAAAAGCACATCTCTGTGGCCTCCAGATGTTTTCTTGCAATATTGTCAATTGTCCATGCTTCACTACCATATAACAGCATGGACTCTATGTAACATTTTAGTATGTTCTTTCCTACTTCTATTGATAATGAATTATTACACAGGATGTTCCTCATCTTCTGGAATGCTGCTTTTGCCTGTGCTATTCGACTTTTTATACATGTACTAAATAATGGAATTGGGTCAAAGGGCACGAACCCAACAAGTCTGCATATGGGAGGAGGGGTTGTTCAAACCCCTCCTACTTAGAAAATCAGAACATGACTTAGTACTAGGAATTTTGTCAAAAAGTGGGTAACTTGCTCCTTTCCCTTCTTGACAAGTTTAAATAAAAATGTTATATAATTTCTCATAAAAAAGAAGGAATTATACAGAAAGATAAGCGGATCACAATTTTTTTCAAGGCAACATACCCTCCTTCCTTATTGATCTATGGCCCTGATGCGAAATCAGAACTGACCAAATCATTGATCTTATGATGTATGCTAATAAATACTATATTAAATATGCCCCTTGGATATTTAGAGAGTGTTGAAATTTAGCAAAACAAATTATAATATGAAACAAAATACAACATAACAGGGAAAAAAACATGGGGTAACAAAAAGAACAAGGGCAAACGATCTATTCTCCCAATCAGTGACCCTTTATTTTATCCAAAACTATTCTAAATGGGCTTATCATTTCCACATCCGTCACATGATATTGACTTGATAACTTTTGAGATGCTTTCTAGTTCTCCCATGATGTTTTTTGCTTTACCATTTGACAATAATTTGCAAATCGATCTACTCTAACAAATTATCACCTGTGGACAAAATTATTGTCCAAATCTTCTCTCAATATCTTATTTATGTCTTCTGTCATACTTATTCACCCGCTGCCTACACAGAAGTGCATTAAGCTAAGGGAGTAAACCAGTACAAAAAAATGCGGAGGGGATATCCTAAGGCAGTTGATAGTGTTTTAAACCATCTTTTGGCATCTCCTGCAGTTCTCCTTGTCTCCAAGAATATTGGTATAGCCTTTACCTTAAAATAAATCAACAGAGCTGTGAGAAATTAGTTTTAATAGGCAAGGCACTTTCACCATGAAACCTGGCCTGAAGGTGAAACAGGGAATATGTATTTCAGCAATTTACACTGGTCTTCTTCCTGACTGTAAAGATGCAATAGGCTATCAAGTCCTATCTAAAAAGTATCACTTTGCAGTAATAGAAACACAAATTTTATGTCTACAAAACAGGAAAGTACCTGAAATACTATAAAGAAGTATGTAAAACAGGTGTCTCACAATCATTACCTTGCATTGCATGCATAAACACGGATGGGAGACGTGACAGAAAAAGCAATGGAAGGTTTGATGACACAGACAGCAAAAAGTAGGATACAGCTGATGCAGAAAAAGCTAACATCATTGCCACACGACTTCCAAAGAGGTCTCCAAATCTGCCAAACAATGGTCCTCCAGCAAGCTGGACAACGGCAAATGTTGTTTGAAGATATCCAAAGACAACTGGGTCAGCTCCAAGTTCTTTTGAAACGTACTGTTGGACGAAGGTAGATAATAAGGGTGATACTTGGTAATTAATAAGTTACTTGAATATTACACAAATTTATCACACAAAATATGCAATAGATACCAAATTTGATTACACTGAAATGGCTCATAAATTACTGATGCCCTAAGGGGGGAGCAAAGAATAGTAACACTTGCCATGTATATCACAAGCGGTCAATAGGTGAATAAGGAGATTAGCTATGGTGGTTGGCTTTCCCATCCCTTGTCTCCACTGTAATTAAGCATGATGAAGACCCATGGCTGCATCGATACAAGGACATTAATTCATTTATCAGATGAAGACCCATGGCTGCATCGATACAAGGACATTAATTCATTTATCAGATGAAGACCCATGGCTGCATCGATACAAGGACATTAATTCATTTATCAGATGAAGACCCATGGCTGCATCGATACAAGGACATTAATTCATTTATCAGATGGACCCAGGGCTGCAATGCTATGAGAAAATTAATTTATTTATCAGACAGACCCATGGTTGCATTGCTATGAGGACATTAATTTATTTATCATATGAAGACCCATGGATGCACTGCTACGAGGACATTCATTCATCAGATGAAGACCCATGGGTTCACTGCTACGAGGACATTCATTCATTTATCAGTTGCATGTCTTGAGATTGCAAGAAAGTCACATCAAAGTTCCTTCTCAAGAACAGACAACTTTCCAGCTTGTGCCATCCAAGTCAACATCCACATTGACTTAGACAAGAGGTAGAATAAATATCATCCTTGTGCCAAATCCAGCTGACCAATTCATTTTTACTGGCCTGTCAAGTAATTTTTACTGGTCTGTCAAGTCATTTTTACTGGCTTGTCAAGTCATTCTTACTGGTCTGTCAAGCCAGATTGTTTAAAAAAACTATAGGTCTATGCAATGACCTCCAAGTCTGAGAAAACACTACTTGAAACTTCAAAGGTCTTCTAAACCTGATTTCTGGCCCCCATATCACAAGATAAAAGCTCAATCCAGCCCAAATATGTGGCCTACCTCATTTAGACAAGCATCTACGACTTGAAAAACTCTGGAAATTTCCCCATTAAAAATATGCCAATATAGAGTTGAATGTGATGAAGATGATGATAAAATAGTGCCTTTAGCTGTGAGCTGGTAGCTCTTAACAGCTTATAACAGACCTGCCCACTAATCTCACAAATGTTTGCCATGGTAACTGACAATTTGGTTGTCTGGACTGTCATTGTGCACCATGCTGTCACAGTGTTGTGAACTCTGGGAACTAAGAGGTACTGATCAGAGATATTGTGTGTCTTAAGCGCAAACAATTATTATTCCATCTCAGTTTATGCACCAGTACCCAATTCCGAAATCATTGGTCAGATGTTTTGCATGAGTTATGGAACTCATGTTACTCTCCCACTAGTCTCTCTCACATGATTTTGCTTGATTCCCCTCCACTTTACCCTCAAGTAAGGTCTTCAAAAACGTCTTTGGATTTCGTCTAACGTCTTCGCAGATGAGTGCCTTGACCTCAGCATCCACGTTCACGGGGCTGTATTCCCTGCACTCTCTATTGAGTGTGATAACAGTCTTGACTGCCTGAAAGACCATAGGAATAAGTATGCATTCCTCACCAGGAGTTATGTCTTGAGGAGTGCAAATCTGTTTAACGGTATCCTCTGCACGACCCATCCATGATTTGCTTCTTTTGAGCCTGTTTCCCTTCACATGAAGGAGCTCACTCTGTAGTATGTGGTCTATGCTAGAACTCACTCTGAGGTATGCACGTGCATGCCACATATCAATTCTGTGAGATATGCTCGGAAAAATCAAAGAGAAATCTCACAGCCAGACAGGGCATGTCCCTTGTGCAACCAAGTATGATCTGCACCAATTCATTTTGAATTCTCTCCAGCCTCTTAGTTTGTGTGTGAATGGTGGTGATAGTGGCACCTGCATATTCAATGACATGGAGGACAAGAACTTCATATAAGATTACGAGCTGTAATTGTTTAGTATCAGCCACCTCCATCACTCTCAGAGTTGAAAGTCCTTTGCTGGCATTTGTGATAACATTATCAATGTGTTCCAAAAAGCACAGACTATGATAAAGTTATAGATGAAGCATTTTAAAATTTCTCATTTTTAGCTTGTAATTTGTTTAGATGTTAATATTTCTCTCATGCCAATGAAAGTACTTTTAGACATTCATATTCTCCTTTTTAAATATTCTTCAAGATTTAATTAATGTAGTAGTCACAGAAAGTAAAGAGACATGCCTCTTCCTAAATATCAAGAAAACAGAAGTAATGGTTATTTCAAATAAACAAAATAACACACCTTGCAAGATCAAAGTGAGTGATATAGTATTAAAACAGGTCCACCAAGTCAAATATTTAGGTACAACGATTACAGCAGATGGAAGAAGTTCAACAGAAATAAGAAGCAAAATAGGGCAGGCATAAACATTCAGAAAAATAAAAAACATATTGTGTAATATGACCTTGTCATTAGAGGTGAGAAAGAGAGTTCTGCATTGCTATATTATAACTCCTATACTAACATATGGGTGCGAGTCTTGGACAATAAACAAACAGGAAAGTTGGAAATTAGAGGCATTAGAGATGTGGTTCTACAGAAGAATGCTGAGAATACCACGGACTGCCAGAAAAACTAATGTGGAGGTGTTGAAAGAGTCAAATGTGAAATGGACCTTAATCAATAATATAAGAAAAAGACAATCTTCATTTTTTGGCCACTTTATGAGACAGAGAGGTTTGGAGAACATAGTCACAGCAGGTAAGACTGAAGGCAACAGAGACAAAGGGCAATGACATGAAAAAATATTAGACAGTTTGACAACCTGGCATGGCAGGGAAACAACAATGATCTTGATATGTAATGCTGGAGATAGAGAGCTGTGGAGAGCCATGATCACCTACATCAGCCGGCACGGCACCTGATAATTCTCCTTTTAACTTCTGCCTCACATCTACCATAACTTGTGGTTATTGTTCTGAGATATTGATAATGGTCTACTGGTTGTAGTATCTCTCCATGTATTTTTTATGTTTAGTACCTGTCCTATTATTGTGCTAATTATCATGGTTTTTGTATTTTTGGATGAGATAGTTACACTAATACAAAACAGATAATCTGATTCTTGATTAGAAACTAGCATCACAGAATGTGGGAGACTCCCATAAGTGCTCCGCTGTCCATTCCAGCAGCTATCATAATATATATAGACTGAGAGTCCCGGTCAGGTGTTGATTGTGTGATTGCAGATAAGCTGGAATTATGGCTATATCATTCAAGGGATATAATACATGATGATGATGAATTGAAAGATGTTATACTTACAGGAACAACTGCCTGTTGAATTGAAAGATGTTATACTTACAGGAACAACTGCCTGTTGAATTGAAAGATGTTATACTTACAGGAACAACTGCCTGTTGAATTGAAAGATGTTATACTTACAGGAACAATCTCCTGTTTAATTTAAAGATGTTATACTTACAGGAACAACCGCCTGTTGAATCCAGAATGCACATGAATACAGGAAAATGTTTATATGAGTCATTAACACAACCTTGTTGAGGTTGTATCCCAGAATATTAACTTCTGTTCTCTCATCGTGAACTTTTCTTTCAACACCTGGAGCGCCCTGAGCCTGACCGTGCAGAGCTGTGAGACTTCCCCCATTGTGAACATTAATCTCTCTGTAATCAGCAGCATCCTGTAGCTGGCTATCAGAATCTTCCATTACTACTTTGCTTTTGTTATTCAGATCTCTTGGAAACAGTCGTTTCTGTGGATCACTCATAGTTCACCATAAGAAGTTTCTGATGTTGCACCTTAATAGTTTTCTTTGAACTTTAATTTTATGTTAAATGCCACATAAATAGTTTTAGATGAGGCAATGTAGGTCTTCTTTGAAGCATAACTCAAATCTGAAGAACAAACAACAAATGTTAGAGTAGAAACAATCAGTTTCTATAGACAAAAGATGTTTGTATTAGTAAAAATGGAAGTAAAGTATTCTCGCATGTAGCAGTAAGGAGTTAGGCAAATATTTAATTTCATATTAGCGAACTACAAAGTATAAATGGATCAAATTATGATTGTTGCAAAACAATATATTGGTTATCCGTCCCATACCCCATCGAGACCAGCACTGTGCAGAGGTGATGGGGCTTAGTTCAGCCATCAGGGGCTGGAAACTAAGACTGGTCGGGCAGTCCCACTCGAGCAGGACCATAGTCCTGCCCAAGTAAGCAGAGTGCTGAAGACGGAGGCATCCAGCCAAAAGGTGCACAGATAATCAGGATGCCACGCACAAAACACAATGGAAACATGTCATAGGCCATGTGTACATGTGGACAGGCAGCACAGAGTGCCAAACATATACTTCAAGAGTGTTCTGAGCATGAAACGCTGAGGCAGACATATTGGCCAGAGGAAACAACACTGGAATCAAAGCTCTATGGGACACTGTATGAACTACAAAAGACAGTGAGTTTTATTAAGGAGACAGAATTACAGATATAGACATGTTTCAAGTGAATGAAAGAAGAAGAAGAAGAAGAATCCGTCCCATAGAGCATCTTTAAATTTCTGATATATCGGTAATTGGTACAGACAGAGTTAAATACATTACATATTTTTTTAAATAATTAAATATTAAATTATCTGTTAATACAGTTAAAATAATCATTTCTCCTTTCATTTATATTCATAAAAATATATTATAATTATGATTATTGGAGCGTGTGTGAATAACAAACAACTGTATCCGACAGCAAATGTTTGGTGAACTTTTGGAATGGAGAAGATTTAGAGGCAGGTCACTTCAGAAATACAAAGATGTATGGAAGGCCCCAATGAAGCACTTTTTATTGACTACAATTGTTGGAGAAATGTGCCAGAAGATCATCATTGCATAGAGGTCAGCACTGCACAAAGGTGCATAATTGTTTGAACTATGAGACAGACCAGAATACAAACGTAAAACAAATGTCACTGTAAAACAGCATTGATTGATTAATTCTACAAATAACTCTACATATACACATGGACCTGCAAAATAAAAGATAAAATGAACATATAGACAAATATATTACCTATAACCTTAACGCAAATTTATTATCAGGTAATATTTCTAATCACTATGTTAAACAGTACCACTATTATTAACTTTTATAATATAATCTACTAGGTTTTGCTCTTTCTAGACAATATTATCATTAAATTATTCTTGTGCTATAAGAAATGTAATCTATGACCTGTGTCGATGTTATATTATAACTATATTATAGCCTAACAAAACATTGCTTAAAAAATACCTCCACCATTTTTATTAGAAGTGTTATTATTGTGTGATTTCTTTCCAGGCAGCTATTACTCCATTACTATTATCTAGGCCTATACTATAATAATTATAATACGTAGGTACTTGGACAAAATTTTCAAAAATAATGCTACATAATTACAAATAATATAGTTGGATTAATGGAGGGGATGATAGAAGGCAACAGGGGCACAGGCCGACCAAGATGCCGTTGGACAAAAGACATTCAAGAATGCCTGCGCATGTCACTGGAAGATGCAGGGCAACTTGCTCAAGACCGCGGAGAATTCAAGAGATCCATAGGAAAGACTACGTTCTGGAAAGAATATGTCACTTGATGATGATGATAGTTGGATAGCCCTTAAATATTGCAATTCAACAATACCTCAACCAAGTCTGTACGTCAACCCTGAAAAAAGTTACGAATTTTTTTCGAATTAATTTACATTAAAATAATACATGGAACATATAGGAAAATATAAATAAAACTAGACCACAAAATGTAGCCAAGCTGATAATTTCTAAACTATTTTAGTTATTTTCAATAATACAATACACAAACTATACATTTTTGTGTTCGTGAAGACAGGACGCTTATGTTGGTCACATTTCTGGAATGTTCAGATGGACACAGAACTAAGTGATATTCAAAATGGCTGCTAATTTGCATAATTATAATGAAAATAAATTAAATATCTATTAACCTTTAGGTCCCTACTGGCGAGTCAATGTGCCCATAGGGCTTTCTCCATCTGGTCTACTGTCGCGCCGCTAGGACTTAATAGATAGTGCCCGAATCGCGAGTACGGAACTTCACGAAGTAAAGCTTATATGACGTAGAAATTCCCGCCACACGAAGCTAGGAATATGTCACAGTTTAAAGGTCAAATTCCTTTACACATTACGATTGTATGGAGGAGAAAGCTGGCAAACTTTGTCAACACATTTCTAGAACGAAGTTGGCCATTTTCGTGCCGTTTTCTTATCAAATTGAGTACTGGGTGGCATAGGTAAGCGATCGTGATTACATGTTCTAATTGTTGTTTTTTGTGTTTAATATGTTGTTATTTGATAAGAATGTTTGTATATTCATTCAAAAACACAAAAATAATATGTATCACGGGTGCCACGTGTGTGCATGGACAATAATTACGCTGCGTGTTGGCCTAGACCTAGTGTTGACAGGACGGACATTATATGCGATTTCTACACGTTTTATTAGTTTTTTAGTCAATTTTATATTAATTTGGATATGAAACAATATATATACAACACGTATAGGTATTTATGAGGATTTTATCAATGTTTCCACACATTGATCAAGTATTAGGGTCGTCATGAAGTTATATTTGCGATTTTGAAAATGGCGTTTTGCGATTTTTTCCTGAATTTTCAACTTCACAGCTTGCTCACAACTGTTATATCACACATACAACAAAAACATGATTATATTCACTCCTTTATTTAGATTTAAAAAAAAATTATTTTGATATCTTTTAAAACAAAAAAGTTATCACGTTTTCAAAACACCCACCATCAATAACGAAAATTTTCCAAAACATAAGTCATGCCCCAGCGGATATTGCGTAATTTTAAGTTAGGGCTCTAAAGGTTAAACATAATAAAATACCACATAAACTATATATTTTTGTATTCACAAAGACAACACATCTGTTGATCACATTGCTGTGATTCTCAGATGCATGCACAACTAATTCATATTCAAAATGTTGGCTAATATGCATAGTTAAAACAAATGTTGATGTTTTAAAAAAATTAACTGCTATTTTCTGAAAGGTTCTGCATCCTTAAAAGTTACATATATAAAAAGAAAAATTGTTAAAGAACTTAATAAGTCTAGTTGCAAACATGAAAAATGACGACATTACTAAATGTAAATCCTAGTGACAAGAAATGTATAACCTAAGTAAAATTTTCTGTACACGCAAATCCAGGATGTCCAAGTACAAAATACGAAGTCTTCAATGAATGAGAGATCTCCACTATATTATATAATAAAACTGGTTAAAGTTAACGTGATTTGAAATACTCTTTATAACCAAATTGGACTAAAAGTGCACGGTTGAAAGAATGCTTGAAAAGAATTCAAAGGGTTGAAAAGAGCGTACCTAACAATAAAATAAGAGGTAGGCCTACATTTTCATTTCAACAGTTCTTGAGAGATTCAACTAGTTGAACTAGAAATGAGGAACAATTTCTCCGAAAAGACGAATTCTTCTAGCACCACTTGAATACTGGATCGTTTGAAGAAAAAAGAGAACAGATACGTACTGATTCCGTTGTTTTCTTAGTGTAATGTAGCATGTTGCGTGTTATAAATATAAATACAGGAAATATGGACGATTAGATTCTTGAAGGAATATCAATATAACAGAGTCAGGGACATAATAAAATTTAATGCAACGTCACGGTTTTGTTTACGTCCAGTACAAAGTAAACTACATTAGAATGTCTATTCCTATTCTCACCGTTAATAGCATATTTCTACCAACACTGTGTTACCAGTGCCAATCCTGGTCTCTCTCATCTTCACATTACAGAAATATAGTGATATATGAGATGAGATGCTTGAGGAAAGCTGCCGTGGTCACCAGGCTTGATAGATTACGAAATGAATATATCAGGGAAAGAATAGGGATAATATCTTGTACAGATTACTTAGAGAGGGAACAGATTAAGTGGTTTGGACACACTATGAGAATGCATCACGAAAAGTTGCCCCTACAAGGATATAACCAAATGAGATCAGGTTACAAAGCCAGAGGAAGACCACGGAAAAGATAGATAGAAAACGTCAGGGACATCCTGAACAGATACGGTCATATCACAGCCGAGGCCACACATCTGGCTTTAGAACGCAAGCTCGCTCCAATCACCCCTACGCTTAACGGCAAGAGTAGATCACAAACCACCTGGGGATAGACAATAGACCGTTAATAGTCAAGTACAGAAGTAGTTAGTAAAGAATATGGTCCATTCTTTACTATAACATCCGTTGTTATAGTCCAGTAAAGAATATGAACTATCCAAACTCTGTTCACTTTAACAGTGATGTGGGTCAAAACACACTCCCACATTACTCCGTGACAAAATGTGAATTTTAAACAGCGGATGACATGTAAAACCATTATTTAAAAACAATATTTAAACAACATTGAAAAACATTTTTAAAATACATTTAAAAACAGTAGGGCCTATTATTTGGGCACTTAATAATAATTGAGTAATGCGATCTGCGTCAACAAGCAATCAGAAGCACTGATCCACTTCATTCTTAGAGTGAGCAGAGTATAGATAGATCATCCTTCATGTCATCCGCAACGAAGGTTAGCTGCAACGGACCTCCAACATTCCCTGTTACTTGCATTGGTAGTGCAACTCTGTAAATTGTCCATCTCGTGATGTATCTCTCATACTTGTATCTCTGAATACCTCTATCGCTACTTTATCAGATAAACTACTTTATCAGATTCATCTTTCCTTCTTTTAATAGTGCTTTTCTTTCATATGCAGTGTTAGAACCTCTCTATTCGTTTTCTTCCATTTCCACGAAATTCCCCCTATGGATTAGATATAAATATTTTTTTTTTTAAATCATGATAATCTACGAAATTGCAGAGGAACCTGCGTTAAACATAAATACACGGAGAGATAGGCTTACTACAAAAAGTAGAACATTATCAATATCTTGGACACCATCATCATCAAGTGCCGTCTCTGCAACGAAGATTGGCTGCTACAGACCTCCAACATCCCCTGTCTCTTGTCTTAGTGGTGCACTCTGCTAGACTAACCTGTCCATCTTGTGATGTTACTCTGCCACGTGTATCTCTGCCTACCTCTTGCTCGCCTCCCTTTGACTTTACCCTCAAGTAAGGTCTTCAATAAGGTGTCATGCCTTTTAATGTGTCCAAAATGTTTTATTTGCCTGATCTTTATTTCTCATAGTAATTATCCCTTCATTATTCCATTGTCCCTTCTTATTAAATGTTTTTAGAACCTTTTTGTTTTCTTCTCCTTCCATGTTCTCCCTATTCTTCTATATACCCACATCTCAAAGGCATCAATTCTGTCTTCTAATTGATTATTCAGTGTTCATGTTTCCGAGCCATACATTAATATAGAATAGATTTAGCATTTTATAATTCTCATTTTTAACTTGTTTGTAATTTGTTTAGGTGTTACTATTTTCCTCATGTCATTGAAGGTACTTTTGACCATTTCTATTCTGCTTTTAACTTCTGCTTCATATTTGCCGTCATTAGTGATTAAGTGTCCAAGATATTGATAATGTTTTATTGGTTATAGTTTCTCTCCATGTATGTTTATGTTTAGCTCCTGTTCTTCTGTGCCCTTGTCATGTTTATCATGTTTTGTGTTTTTTTATTATTATTATTTTATATTTAGGCCTATATCCAGTCCATATTCATTACTTGATTTATTGACTTGATCGATTAGTCTTTGTAGTTCATGTTCACTTTCTGCTAAAAGAACAGTTTCATCTGCATATCTCAGTTTGTGTATTATTTTCCAATTGATCTTGAATAAAACAAATAAAGTAGTGTGAACATATTAAAAGTCATGACACCATGTTGAAGTCTTCACTTTAGGGTAGAACCGAGGTGAGGCGAGTAGGAGGTAGGCAGAGATATAAGTGGAAGAGACGCATCACGAGTTGGACAGATTACAGTCCAGCACTAAAGCAAGAAACATGATTTTGGAAGTCAATTATTGGCAATTTTCATCGCCCTTACGGCACTTAATGATGATGAATACTGTTTGATCGATATTCTTGATTAGAAACCAGCATCATAACACACGGAAAATACCCATAAATAGCCCGCTCTTCATCCCAGCATCCGCCATCAAGCATGCAGAGTTCCAGTCAGATGTTGATTATACTTTCAAGAGAGGAAACAGTTTTTACCCTCACTCCTGATCATCCCCACTTCGGTTAATTAGTTATTTAGTCGTCGGATCATCATCACTGCAAACTTGACACGTCCATAGTTGCTCCGATCGCTCCCTGCGTGTATACGCCATTACACTTCTGCTAACAGTACCTATTCTCTGCTAGTTGATCATCATTCTTCTGCGCCCTCCAAAATGTTCACTTTTAGCAACACCGCATTTCAAACCATGTTCTTTAATCCTGGACATTGAAAAGGAATCATCACCCACACTAGTCTCATTCTCAAGTGCTATATCTCCTATGGAGTTCAAAACGTCATCTCGATCCATTTCCCCATCGCCCTGTGCAACAATTGTGCATGACATCAGTTTATCTGCTCTTTCATTACCTCGAACACCCATATGTCCCTGCACGAAAATAAATGTAGCTACTTTCAAACTCGCCTGTTCACTAGTCACTGCCATAATCTCCTTGGTCATGCTACTCGTAGTCACAGTAAAGGCCCTACTTTCCTCTCTAATCATTTTACCTGTGCACTGAGCTGTGAAGTCTCAAGCACTGCGGACATGTCTAATCACAGACCCATCAGTGTATATAATCACCCCCCCCCCCCGTTTTGGCATTCTCACTGACCAAAGCCTGCACTTCTTGCTCCACAACTTGGGACACCATTCTCTGAATTCCCCGCTACGTGTTATTACTACTCTCAAACACTTTTCGAAATCTGTGGGTAGACCTATCCACTCCGCACATGCTGCCACATCTTTCAATCTCCACACACTTTGTATGACATCCTCAGCACGTCACATTCACGACTTCTCTCTCTCTTAAGTCTGCTACTTTTAACTTTCTGCATTTCGGAATGTGATGGATGTTCCTTATCTGCATATATCTGAAAGTACGCCCGTGCACGGCAATACTGTAATCTGTGCTCTGCCGTAGGACAGTCGAGAAGGTACCGCAGAGCTCTTGAAAATAGGCACCATTTCTGTAATTCTTTGTATGTGCACATTATCACACTCATCATGGTCTTCTTTACTCTGTAGTAAACCAATGACTTCCCTTATAGGGTGGGGCCTATCTATTTTCAATACCACGCAATCAACCATAGAATTACCCGCCAATGAGTCTGCTCTTTCGTTGGCTCTGACCCCCGCATGACCAGGACAGTATTGCCATGTTTTGAACAAACGAGTTGTTCAGTAATGTGACCAATTCTTTTCTTAACACACACTTGTCTATTGTACTCAGCATATGTTGGGAATCTGAGAGTATCACAGTCTTGAGCTGATATTTCAGTCACCAACCGAGCTCCACAGTTATCGTTTCTATTTCCATTTGCATGCTCGATGTTGTAATGAATTAGATAAACGATTCAAACACCTTTTCCTTCTTTCTTGTAGGCAACACAACCCCCGCTTATTCGTTACAACATTGTCTCCTGTGTCACCCAACATTTTCTATTGTGTCACACAACACCGTATCTTGCGCCACCCAAAACAACATCATCTCTTCTGTCACCCAACACAACATTGTCTCGTGTCACCTAATACATTATATCTTGTACCTTCCAATACATTATTTTTGTGCTACCAAACACAACATTCTCTTGTCCCACACAACACATCTCTTGTACCACCCAACACAACATTATCTCTTGTACCACCCAACACAACATTATCTCTTGTACCACCCAACACAACATTATCTCTTGTACCACCCAACACAACATTATCTCTTGTACCACCCAACACAACATTATCTCTTGTACCACCCAACACAACATTATCTCTTGTACCACCCAACACAACATCATCTCTTGTATCACCCAACACAACATTATCTCTTGTACCACCCAACACAACATTATCTCTTGTGGCACCCAACACAACATTATCTCTTGTACCACCCAACACAACATCATCTCTTGTATCACCCAACACAACATTATCTCTTGTATCACCCAACACAACATTATCTCTTGTACCACCCAACACAACATTATCTCTTGTACCACCCAACACAACATCATCTCTTGTACCACCCAACACAACATTATCTCTTGTACCACCCAACACAACATTATCTCTTGTATCACCCAACACAACATTATCTCTTGTATCACCCAACACAACATTATCTCTTGTGGCACCCAACACAACATCATCTCTTGTATCACCCAACACAACATCATCTCTTGTACCACCCAACACAACCTTATCTCTTGTATCACCCAACACAACATTATCTCTTGTGGCACCCAACACAACATCATCTCTTGTATCACCCAACACAACATCATCTCTTGTACCACCCAACACAACATTATCTCTTGTACCACCCAACACAACATTATCTCTTGTACCACCCAACACAACATTATCTCTTGTACCACCCAACACATCATCTCTTGTATCACCCAACACAACATTATCTCTTGTACCACCCAACACAACATTATCTCTTGTGGCACCCAACACAACATTATCTCTTGTATCACCCAACACAACATTATCTCTTGTACCACCCAACACAACATTATCTCTTGTACCACCCAACACAACATCATCTCTTGTACCACCCAACACAACATTATCTCTTGTATCACCCAACACAACATTATCTCTCGTGGCACCCAACACAGTATATCTCATGAATGTGCTTGCTCTTTCATTGCCTCTGAACACTGTAAAGATCATGAAAACAACATGAGAAGTCTCCCGGAGATCTTGTATTTATACAAAAATGTCCTATTTAGGTAGGAACTATCTCATCAAGAATAACTTCTCTTTCTCTGCAACTAATAATTACGCATAACACTGAAAATTCCCTCACTATCCATCTGTTGGATGAGGACACTGTGGTGGATGAGTCTATTATTAAGAGATAGAGGGAGTTTGGAATTGTTCAAGGAGATAACAGAGGGGGATGATTGACAGGTCTTCTTCTTCTTATGGTCCATGTTGTGTAGTGTTCGTTATCATGTCTTTCCCCAGCCTTCTATTTCGTGTTCTGTCAATCATTTCCAATGTTCTCCACGCCACGATGACAAGTTGTCAAACATCTTCTCTCTTGATCTTCCACTATATCTCCTGCTCTTCAACATGTTGTTACTTGTTCCATATTTCCTCATTTCATGATGTTCTTAAAAATGTGGACTGTCTCTTTTTGATTCAGGTAGCAGCTTTATTTTTGAATTAACTTCTTTCAAGATATCTTCATTACACTTTTTATCTGTCCACTATGTTATTAAGATTTTTCCATACAATACACAATAGATGTAGTAAAGCATACCAAGCCCTAGGGCAAATGACACCAATCTACAGAAACAAAAATGTAGATTTAAGCACCAAAATAACACTATTCAAAACAATTATTATACCAACGCTGTGTTACCAATGCCAAATATGAACAATGACTGCACAAGATAAACGTAAACTTGTGACAGCTGAAAGCAGACTACCATCAGACAGCAAGCTATGCTACACAGATAGAGTGAAGGCAGACCTAGAGGATGACCATGAAAACAATGGACCACCGAAATAAAAGAGGAAACAAACTCCACAATACACTCTGCCCACACACACACACGAGGGCCATCTCCAGAAAACTCTTCTACCCATGACGCTGAAAGGCAACAAAGGGTTTAGCGAATAGATAGATCATTTCTCTGCTGCCTCAACATAATTTTTCACTGTTCTGCTGAGAGTCCAAGATTCATTTCTATACATCAGAATTGGTTTACATAACTTCTATGAGCTCTCTCACCACAACTGATATAAATAACCAAATGGTCGGAGGGTGTCCAACAAAGTGGACGGTTCCGCAGTAACCGAATGAACAAATAGTAAAGCAAAATTAATTAAACAGGTTACTAAAAACAAAAACATATTCCTGCGTCGTGGAGACGTGGCTTTATGAAATCTAAGTGATCTATTTTGTTTATTATTTTGTTTACTGTTGTTTGTCTCTTGAAAAAGGTTCCATTTGAGCCGATACGTGGAGAATTGTCCTGTTTAGTTTTATTGTATGTTTTTTTACATATACTTTTTTATATATTTTTTATTCATAGGCAAGGTAAGTGTTTTTAGTAACCTGTTTAATTAATTTTTCTTTACTATTCACCACAACTGACAAAGCTATATTACATAAGACTGTCTTCATCTTGCGAAATGCTGCCTTTGCCTGGGCAATTCTACATTTGACTTTTTTAATACATCTTCCATCTGATGCACCTAAATATTTGAATATGTTGACTTGCTTCAGACTGATCCCATCTACTTTGATGTTGCATTCTGGATGACATTTATTCTTTGATATTACCATTACTTCAGTTTGATTAATGGGTAGGATTATACAATCAACATGCCACGGGAACTATCAGCATACATACCCTTTGCTATCTGCTAAAAGTCAAGGAACTTCTGTGGGTATGTTCGGAGTGTGCCACCTTCAGATAATCACAAACCAATCATTAACATAAAATAATATGCATGCGGTTGCGTCTGTGGGTCTCACCTAGTGGCCCACTAGACAAACCACCCATGCAACAGAAAACCATAGTAGATGACATGCCATTATATTGAAGCTCTCTTATGGAAACTTTGTAGCATGTCATCTATAGAATTATAGACATCTGAGTAGAAGGCTCCTTCAATAGGCATTGCATTAAGACTTAGTCTCCTGGGTATGAAAGAAAGCTGATAACAACCACCACACTGCACATAGGAAGTAAGAGCTAATCGTTTGCAATTTCTGGGGTTCTCAAACATAAAATAAAGTAAGATAATAATGACTAGTTAAAACAAGCAAAATCCTAAGAACATCCAGTTAAACTGTTACAAACTTAAAGAAGTCACCACCTTAAAATATCTTGGGTCACAATTATGTGATGATGACAATTCGGGAAATGTAATTAACCTAAGAATCAAGATGGTGATGGCTGCCATGGCAAAATATGATATGGAAAAGTAAAATCAGTATTACAGTAAAGATCAATCTATTCAGATCTGCTAGTGTTAAGAATATTTTTATACAGATGTGAAAGTAAGGATTCTGGCTTTTTGAAAACAAGTGCTACAAATGTTTATGAAAAATATATTTGTTCGGAAACTTGTAGGATATCATGAAGCACTTGTGGCAGTGGTGGAGCTGCACAAACTTGTTTGGTTTGAGCTTGTGGCAGTGGTGGAGCTGCACAAACTTGTTTGGTTTGCGCTTGTGGCAGTGGTGGAGCTGCACAAACTTGTTTGGTTTGCGCTTGTGGCAGTGGTGGAGCTGCACAAACTTGTTTGGTTTGCGCTTGTGGCAGTGGTGGAGCTGCACAAACTTGTTTGGTTTGCGCTTGTGGCAGTGGTGGAGCTGCACAAACTTGTTTGGTTTGTGCTTGTGGCATTAATAAACATGACTCATTCAAATACTGGCTGGCATAATTTCAAGAAATCAACAAACCAATGATATGGAATCATTCTTAATTTTAATACATTCTTGAAGAGCATCCCACCATCACTCTCTGTCATCCTTACCCCAATGAATATGCAAATAGGATAACACAACTTCAACACTGACATATCAGTACTAGATCTAGATTTGCATATTCATGAGGCAAGACATCAGATTAACATATTCAATCATCTAACATTAATATGTAATACATTAATTTAATGAGAATAATTATTATAATACTAACACGGAAAAAGATGAATTATTTTTAACATACATAAAAAGTTGAATCATTTACCCACATAATGATGCAGTAACAGTATACAAAATTATCAGACCAACTAAAATTCATCCCTTAAATTGTTGAAAAAATCAATCTGTCACATAGCAAATGATACTTTGAAAGAGAGAACAGATAACTAATTTTTGCCTACAATGATAATACAACAAGCTGGCACCATTTGTATCACAGACACCATCAGTGCCACAGATACAAGATTGATATAACATATTGAGACACCATCTTTACCACAGATACAATATTAGTATAACTGACACCATCAGTACCATAGACACACCATCAGTACCACAAATACAAGATAATAGACTGAGACACCATCAGTACCACAGATACAATATTAGTATAACTGACACCATCAGTACCATAGACACACCATCAGTATCACAGATACAAGATAATAGACTGAGACACCATCAGTACCACAGATACAATATTAGTATAACTGACACCATCAGTACCATAGACACACTATCAGTACCACAGATACAAGATAATAGACTGAGACACCATCAGTACCACAGATACAATATTAGTATAACTGACACCATCAGTACCATAGACACACTATCAGTACCACAGATACAAGATAATAGACTGAGACACCATCAGTACCACAGATACAATATTAGTATTACAGACACCATCAGTACCACAGAGACACCATCAGTACCATAAACTGAGACACCATCAGTACTACGGATACAACATTGGTACAACCGATTGAGACACCATCAGTACCACAGATACAACAATGGTACAACAAACTAAGACACCATCAGTACTACGGATACAACATTGGTACAACCGACTGAGACACCATCAGTACAACAGATACAACACTGGTACAACAAACTGAGACACCATCAGTACCACAGATACAACATTGGTACAACCGACTGAGACAAAATCAGTACCACAGATACAAAATTATTATACCACACACACGTGTACCTGTAATCTATGTGAACCAATTACTTACTGCAGGGAGAGACTATGCTGAAGTGACTAGGACCATACATCTGTAAAAATTCTCACAGACATTGCAGCAACCAGGAAATGGGTACAAATGGCTGAAGCTCTGGGAAAGTTATTTGCAGCCCGTATCTGCTTACCTTTACACATATTTCAGATCTGTACAACATATGTTTGTTAGAATTCATTCTCAAACTCTCACTAGATCCTTTTATGTAGTAACAGGACTACGGTCATTGCAGATTTCCAGCTGGATTTAGTTAATTCTTCTTCTTCAGCATTCATTCTCAAACTTCAGCTGGATCTCTTGTATCAGGACCATGGCCCTACTAGATTTCCAGCAGGATGTAGTTCAGAGAATGGAAATATGTTGTGTCACTGTTTTATTTGTGCGAATGGCCCGAAACATACGTCTTCGGTGGAGGATGTAGTCAATTAAAAAAGACTCTTTTTCACCACTTTATTTGCACCAATGTCCCAACCTATCCAACTTTGGCACAGATGTCAAGCATATATTATATTGCAAAGAGGTTCATTTTCTTTCACAAATTCTGGGCACACTATCAGGAGTTCAATCTTGATTGACTGAATTTGTTATCAGATCACTAATATACATATGAAAGCCACTTTTGTATTGTCAGGGACTGAAAGGCACAGAATATCAATGATGTGTTCTGTCATGGATGTTGTAATAGGTTACTAAAGAGGTTTTTAGACCGGACACAAGGCAACCCAAATGGTGCACATATCGCAACCAAGCTGTAAATCATGCCAATATACATTCCGTTATTTGGACAACACTGCTACCCAGCGGGAGTTTGAGAATGAATACAGAAGAAGAGTTTGAAAGCAAAAGAAAACAGATAATTAACTGAATAGATGTAATGTAGGCTGTAATGTTATAGAAATAATGTAGGCTGTAACTGAATAAAAGTAATGTAGGCTGAAATTATAAAACAAAAGAACAATTGTAATGTAGCAAACAGGATGTTAATCAGTTGGCACCCACTCGCCGCACAACTTGAGTCAATGTGTTTTCCATCTTTGACCACTCTGCATCCCTAAAAAGAGATACAATGTTAGTCCAGACTTTCAACGTGTATATTCTCAAGCTACTATAAATAACAATAATAAAAAGACCTAAAACCCATCAGGATTGTAGGGGTGTCACACTGGAGACACGAGCACACAAAAAACCCCTCCAAACCTCTCTACTTTCAGCCATTCAGAGGGAAGTAGAAAAATCATGTCCAGACCACTTACTGATGATATCAATCCAGGAATTTTTTTTCCCCGCTTATTCTCCTTCCAACCTCCATTGTTTCTTGAAAAATAATTTGATAAAGTGAGTCATGTCTCATTACATGTCCAAACCAAACAAATGTATGCCATTTCACCATTGCCAAAAGTGGTTCTTGATAACTTGTAAATTGTATAAATACCATGAATATGAACAGGTCAATCGACACATAGACAACAACAACAACACACACCGCACAGGTATGTCAATTCCTTGGGAACTACAAATATTTAACATTAGTAGGTGCCAGAAGTACTACAATTACCAAATTAGGCCTAGTAGTAAACATAAATAATACATCAACAAAAACCTGTAAACAGAGAGGTATCCATAGAGAAGAAAAATAATACATGAATGTGATGTGACATTCCTAAGTGACAAAAGATGTTCTTCAATGTACGGTGGTAGAAGATGAGGTGGCCAGAATAAGACACAGCTGGATAACATCATAGACTGGACAAAGTGTGAAGTTTCCAAACTCATCAGTATGGTAGAGGGTAGTGATTCATGGAGATCTCTCTGTATAAAATGTTTCAATATGACAACTCTTTGACCTGTACAAGTTATGAGTTTTATTACCACTATTTAAAAAAACAACTTTTTTTCCTACATGTTACAAGGTTTTGCCGCAGTTTCTTCTCATTCATTCATCATTTCTCTTTGTAATATCACAGTTGTAAGACATTTTCTTAGTTGTGGAAGATTAGAGAAGTTGGATACATTCCATATAAGTTGTGCTACTGCTCCCTTCATCTGAGAGCACCACTAATGGAATTGAACTCTCTGCACACATAAAGACTGAAAATCAAATGTTCTCAAACACTACTGAAATTGATTTTTCTACAAGCGCTGTTATAGTTACCTAAACTGCTGTATGATCTGTGTACCCAGAACAATTTTTACACAGAAAGTAGGTGGTGACATTGGATAAATTTATTGAAAGAAAAAAACAATAACCCTACACATACATAGTTCATAGGTTTGAATTGTGTGATTTGTTTAAGTTTCATTAAAATATGATTTTTTATACATGCAGCCAGCACAAGTAAAACCAAAACTTGTTACAAACAGATGTCACCCTATGCACATATAGTTTGATAAATTACTGAATGTATATAGCTATGTACCACTTCAGAAGAAACAGATTATCAAATAAAAGACATTCATTGAAATAGACATTGATAAGTACCAAAACTCATAATAAGTAACCTTTAATCATAACTAATAAGTAACCTTTAATCATAACTAATAAGTAACCTTTAATCAGAACTAATAAGTAACCTTTAATCAGAACTAATAAGTAACCTTTAATCAGAACTAATAAGTAACCTTTAATCAGAACTAATAAGTAACCTTTAATCAGAACTAATAAGTAACCTTTAATCATAACTAATAAGTAACCTTTAATCATAACTAATAAGTAACCATTTCCAAACCTTTGATGTATACTGGAAAATATGGTGTTAGACACATATCTGTTCACTGACCAACAGTATACCCAGAGATGATCTGAACAAGGATTTTACTTTCCCACTAGACCTGGTACCCATTACATTAGATTGGTTGATATAAAAGATGTTGGTCATTTAAAAAATATGTCAACTTAAACCTCAAATCACCAGATTCTGGAGATAGTAAAACCTCAAATAAGTCTAAAAAATAAATGTCATTTTAGAAGGTTGTAATTGGGGGAATAAGTTTGTCAAATAGTTGGATGTAATGGGAAGACATTCAACTAATAAAATAAAGAAGTAAAAAGTAAATAGGATAAAATTAAGAGAAAATAATAAAACTTATGATATTTTTATGGTGGTAAAACACCTTGGAAGAAATGGCAGTAATGACAACAATGAGCAGGTTTCTGTGACGAACAATGTTACCAACAAACAACTCAACCAAATGAAATGTATGATGGTAATAATTCCTTTTCCATGTCCAGACTAAAGGAACTGGGCTTGAAATGTGGCATTGCTAGAAACTAGTGCTACTGTGGGCTTAGAAGAATGTTTGTTAACTAATAGTGAACTGCAATTGTCAGTCATCAGGTAAGAGTAGATATACTGAACAGGACATCGAAGCATGAGCTGGAACTGTCAGTCATGATGTAACAGTGGATATACTCAAGTGGAGATAGAAGCACCTATAAATGTATCCGGAGTGAAATAATGATTGTCAGACGACTAACGAACTAATGAAGGATAAAAGTGATTATTACATCAAGCAAATTTCATAGATGGGAGTAATAGTATTACAGCGAGTAGATTCCATAGATGGGAGTAATTATTACATCCAGAATATTACATATAGGAGTAATATGGTTACATCCAGCAGATTTTATAGATGGAAATAATATGATTACAGTTAACAAAATCCAAAGATGGGATTAATTATTACATCCAACAGACTTCTTAGATGGGAGTAATTATAACATCCAGCAGATTTCATAGATGGAAGTAATATATTTACATCCAGCAGATTTTATAGATGTACATAATATGATTACAGCTAACAGATTTCATAGATGGGAGTACTATGATTACATTAGCATGTTGCTTGTATCTCAGATGAGATTAAGTAATACATTCAGCAGATCATTTAGCAGTAGCAGATTGAATTAGTGATTATAACCAGCAGTAAACCTAGATACCATAGGTGTGATTTAATGATTACAACCAGCAGATTTATTAAGATGTCATACAAGTAATGATTAACAAAGCCAGCAGATCAGCTAGATGCCATAGACAGGATTAATGATTACAGCCAGCAGACTTCTTAAATGCTATAAATGGGATTAATAATGATGATAACTAAGAGTAATGATAGATTATAGCCAGCAGATTGCTCAGATGTCACATACTAATTAAAATAAATGATTACAGTAAGCAGCTCTCTAAGGTACAATACTGTAAAGATCAGTCATTACTATCAATCAGTTTACCTGGTAATGAGGAGTATAAAATATTGCAGCAAGATTAAATTAAAAAGTGTTAGTGTAAAAATCAGCCACATCAAATTAATGATTACAGACATTCTTTATGAAATATCCAATGATAATCACTGGAAAAAATGAATGAGATTATCTGAGACATTAAGAAAAAAAAACTGCATGAAACATGAAAATAGTTGTGAAATTTGTCTACTAAATAAACAGGTATCATAATCTGATAAGAGTGAGATTATCTACACTGGTAGAAGTTGGTGACTTTCTATACTGGTAGGAGTGGATGATCCTACCCTGGTAGGAGTGGATGATCCTACACTGGTAGGAGTGGATGATCCTACACTGGTAGGAGTGGGTGATCCTACACTGGTAGGAGTGGGTGATCCTACACTGGTAGGAGTGGATGATCCTACACTGGTAGGAGTGGATTATTCCATCTCGTAGAAGTGGACAATCCTACAATAGTATGGATGAGTCTGTTTTCTTATTCTAGTAGGAGTGAGCAATCCTACACTGGTATGAATGAGTGTGCTATTATATCTGGTATGAGTGAATGATCCTACACTGGTAGGAATAGGTTATCCTACATTGGTATGAATGAGTGATTCTTTATTAGTAGAGAGATAGAGTTCAGGATCCAAGAAAGTTATCTTGTTTTTGTGTTTGAAGTTTATACAAACAAAACATATGATTTGTTCTTGCCTATATTCGTTACATTTAGGTATTATTTATTAAATTTATACCTATACATTAGATGTTACTCTGATATTTCTAAGGGTAACATTTTCCTACCTATCTCTGCTAATACTGTCATATTTTTCAACTTAACGCAAAACAGTGGAATTCACCACACAACATTTTTACTCAACATGCATCAAAATTTATACTCAACATTTCCCCATATCAGCCATCAATATATTCTCATAACAAACTGATCACAAAAGATCCAGCAATCACTAATAACAAGTGGGGGATTGGTTCAGATAACAGTATTCAATTACTCACAAAATATTGTAAAGATGCATTGTAAATTATCACATGAAGAATAATGAAACATAATATGGTAGTAATAGTCATAACAATTCATATTGATATAGCATCAACAATATTGAGTGATGTACCTGGTCTCAGGTGATCACAGGTGCATTACACAGGATCAGCTGACAGACATTCACTCATTAATGAACTTGGATACAGCGATATATTCACAGGTTTCAGATCTTCAGATGGGGAAATGTGAAAACTCAGGGCAATGATGGTTTATGTATCAGTAAAAACGACACCATAAAATAATAATTGCACAGAGCTACTATATAGTTGCAAATGCTGGAAAGTAACAAAAGCACTCAGAAAAAAAACCCAGACAATTCATTTTTTGAAAAATTGTCTTAGTAAGCTCTTTAACCTTTAGGCCCCTATGGTCGCAACATTGCGCCTTGCGTGTGCATCCCGTAGTGCCTGTGGTCGCAATCACGCAACATACGATATCACTCAATTCCCGAGTACGTAACTTCACGAAGTTAAAGCTTATATGAAGTAGAATTCCCGCAACATGAAGCTAGGAATATGTCACAGTTTAAAGGTCAAATTCCTTTACTCATTACGATTGTAAGAGAGAGAAAGCCGGTTGAATTTGTCAACGCATTTCTAGAGCGACTTTAGCCATTTTCGGCCGTATTTTACTATCAAATTGAGTACCGCGTGGCATGGGTAAGTGATCGTGACTACATGTTCTAATTGTTGTTTTTTGTGTTTAATATGTTGTTATTTGATAAGAATATGTGTGTATTCATTAAAAAGCACAAAAATAATATGCATCAGGGGTGACACGTGTGTGCATGGACAATAATTACGCTGCGTGTCGGCATAGACCTAGTGTTGACCGGACGGACGTTATATGCAATTTCTTCACGTTTTATTAGTCTTTTTAGTTCATATTATATTAGTTTTGATAAAAAACAATACATATACAATAAGTATAGGTATTTATGAGGATTTTATCAATGTTGCCACACATTGTTCATGTATTAGGGTCGTCACGAAGATATATTTGCGATTTTGAAAATGACGTTTTGCATTTTTCGCCAGAATTTTCAACTTCAAAACGTGCTCACAACTGTCATATCACACATACAACAACAAAAAAAAACATGATAATATTCACTATTCACTCCTTTATTTAGATGTGCAAAAATTATTTTGATATCTTTTAAAACAAAAAAGTTATGACGTTTTCAAAACACCCACCATCAATAATGTAAATTTTCCAAAAAATAAGTCATGCCCTGGGGGAAGTTTTGTAATTTTAAGCCAGGGCTCTAAAGGTTAAATATTGGCTACAATAAACAAACAAGTTAATAAGAGAATTATAAAATGCTACTTCTTTATTAATGTATGGCTCAGAAACATGGAAAATGAACAAACAACTAGACGACATAATTGATGATTTTGAGATGTGAATGTATAGATGAAAGGGAGAACTGTGGGAAGAGAATAAAATGAATAAAGAGGTTCTAACAACACTTCGTATGAAAACAGAAATATAAGAAATAAAGATCAAACAAATACAATATTTTGGACACATTAAAAGACATGACACCTTGTTGAAGACCTTAATTGAGGGTAAAGTTGAAGGAAGTGAGCAAGAGGATGGCAGAGACATAAGTGGGAGATAAACATCATGAGATGGACAGGTTACAGCTTCAAAGAGTGCACAATCAAGGCAAGAGACCGGGGATGTTGGAAGTCCATTGCAGCCAACCTTCATTGTGGAGACAACACTTAATGATAATGACATATTCACTGGGAAGAATTCAAGTCAAACAGGAACATGAAGAGGTGATGCCAAACAACAATATGGTTCTACAACAATAAGAAGAATATGCTGGACTTATATCGGACATTGTCTTATATTGGTCTTCTGCCAAAATGGCAGACTAGAACGAATGTGTTCTCTTTACGGTGCTCGAAAGTAATGGCAACCTACGGGAATATTGTGCCTAGAAATTTCCAATGGATGAATCGAACTTTTTCTCTAGGATTGTGATCTTGTGGTGTAACAATTAGCATGAATATTCATAGAAAATTGTCGGTGAGCAGTAATAGGCTTTATTCAACATCATGGATATCAACGTAAACAGAAAGGTCAAACACATTAAATTAGGAACATGGAACGTTAGAAGTTTAAAACATGGGAAACAACACATAGTAATAGAAGAGATGAAAAGAACACAAGTAGATATACTGGGCATAGCGGAACATAGATAGGCAAAGAAAGGTCATTTCACATTAACAAATGGAGAACTGTGTATTTTCTCTGGATCAGAAAATGGCGGGCTTAGCTGTGTCGGATTCTACCTCTCCAAAAACATCAAATCTTCTGTATTTGGATATTACCCAATAAACGAGCGTATAATCACCATCAGAATAAAGGGAGCAACAAGAAACATCTCTATTACACAGATATATGCCCCAACATCAGCGGCAGACGAAACAGAAATTGATGATTTTTATGAGCAACTACAATTCGCGCTTGAAAAAATAAACAAACACGACATAAAAATAGTTTTGGCCGACTTCAACGCAAAAGTAGGTCATGTCATAGACCAACATGACCCGTGTCAAGGTACACATGGTCTAGGCATTAGGAACAATATTGGAGAGCGTCTGCTAGCCTTTTGTGCAGAGAACAGCCTAGCTGTAATGAATACATTTTTCAGACAACACCCTAGAAGACTATACACCTGGACGTCGCCGGACGGAAAGACCAGAAACCAAATTGATTACATATTAATAGATCAAAGATGGAAAACAAACATTCTTCAATGCAAGACACTACCAGGCGCAGACTGCGACACTGATCATGAGTTACTTATCGCAAAGTTCAAGGTAAAGATAAAAAAGACAACAAAAACTTCAATGATTACCAGATACAATATGACGTCAATACTGAAAGAATACAACATCGAAATTCAAAACAAATTCGAAAAATTACTAGAAATACAAGAAGAATACTCTCCAAATGAACTTGAAAACAAAATAAGTGACATTTTCAATGACTGTGCAAAAAACATGCTACACAAAAAGAGCAGGAAGAAGAAAGAGTATATATCAGAAGGAACTATGAGCATTATCCAGGAAAGAAGACACATCAAAAATAGTTGTAAAAACAGAACAAATTATAGAATCCTGTCAAGAGATATATAAAGAAGAATTAGACAAGACAAGCAAAACTACATAAACAAAATATGCCTGGAAATAGAAGGGCAGAAAAGCCAAGGTAACAGTAAAATGATGTCGAAAATGTACGACACCTAAGAGACAGCAAACCTCAACCATCATTAAAAGTGCTGAAAGATAAACAAGGAAACATACTAACAGAAGGAAAGCATATCTTACATAGATGGAAGGAATACTGCAGTGAGATGTATAATGACCCAAGAAAAACCAAAAACAGAACAATAAACGAATATGAAAAGGAGCCGGAACCCACACACAAAGGAAGAAGTAAGATACGCAATAGAAAGTTTAAAGAAAGGTAAAGCCCCAGGCAATGATGGCTTAACAACTGAAATGATACACGCAGGCGGCGAGGCCGGAATCAAGATTTACCACAAACTCCGCTGCAAAATATGGGAAAGCGGTACATGGCCGGATGAATGGAAAAAATCATTATATATGCCCCTCCCAAAAAAAGGCGACCTTCAGATTTGCTCTAACTACTGAACTGTAGCCCTTATAAGTCAAGCAAGTAAAATAATGTTAAACATCATAATGCAAAGAATCAAACAGAAATTAGAGATGGAGATAAACGAAACACAGGCTGGTTTCAGATCGGGCAGAGGAACAAGAGATCACATTCTTAACATGAGATTGATCATAGAAAAGTGTAGGGAATTTTCAACTGACCTGCACATGTGTTTCATAGATTACTCAAAAGCGTTCGACTGCGTCCAACACCAGCAACTATGGGAGATAATGAACAGCATGGGTTCCAAAGACATCTGATTCATCTAATAGAGGAACTTTACCAAGATCAAAAGGCTGCAGTGAAGTTAGAGGACAATCTCTCAGTTTGAGGTACAGAGTGGAGTACGGCAAGGGTGCACACTCTCCCCATACCTGTTCAACATCTACGCTGAAAGTATAATGAGGAACGTGAGAGAAGACATACACAACACTGACTACCACGCTTTAAACATAGGTGGATTCCTAATCCCGGAACTACGCTACGCAGACGACACAGTGCTTCTTTCAAATGATATAAAGGGATTGGAACAACTAATCAAGAACACAAAGAAATATAGCGAAGCACAAAATTTGTATTTAAAAACGCAGAAAACAAAAATCATGTCAACAGATATAACAACACAACAACCAAAAATCAGAATAGACAATACCGAGATAGAATGTGTGGATAAATTTGAATACTTAGGAGCATACATCAACGGTGCAGGAGACTGCATGGCAGAAATAAGGAAGAGATTGGCAATGGCATATTGCAAAATAATACGGCTTAAAAACATATGGAAAAACAACAAAATAGAAACGAAAGTGCTAATGTTACGAACTTTTATTTTTCCGGTTGCAACATACGGCTGTGAAACATGGACTCTAAGTAAAACAGCGGCAAAGAGGATTAACGCATTCGAGCTGAAATGCTACATGAAGATACTTAGAATATCATGGAAGGATAAAATCAGAAACTCAGATATTATAAACACACTGAATATAACAAAAAGAAAACTACGCCTGTTTGGTCATATAAAGAGACATAACTGTTTAGAAAGACAAATAATGGAGGGAAGAGTACCTGGGAAGAGGAGAAGGGGCAGACCAAGAAGACGATGGACTGACATTAAAGATAACATGAATACATCACTAGAAATTGCAAGCCACATCGCCCAAGACAGAGAGAGGTTCAGAGAGTTCATTGGGAAGACAACGTTCTGGAAGGAATACGTCACATGACATATCGAACATGCACTTAGAATAAATGAAAATATATTGTCACTATAAGCATTAAAATGGGTTCCAAGTGGCAAAGGAGAGGGCAACCAAGAGAAAGTCTTTGCAGAACAATCATCAAAGAGGTTATGACTATGGATGTCAACAACATACATGAACTACACAGTAGCATCATATCACTCAAACTGGAGAGCTCTGGTTCTGTCCCATATATTGTAGTTAATGATGAAGGAACATATCGGGGTAGATAGACTACATCAAATCTATAGGAATGTATATCTCAGAAACATGGACAATGAAAAAACTGTTGGACAAACAGAATTGGTGCCTTTGAGATGTGGTTAGACAGAAGAATAGGGAAAATTAAGACAGCAAAGAGGTTTAGCAGAGCTACTTAAATATTATGGACATAAAAAGACATACAAATCACGTGAAAGCAGTCCACAGATTTGGGGGGAGGGGGAAGAGAGAAATATCAACAACTTATATCAATACTCTTGTAGTCTGTCATTGCACAAGAAGTTAATTCAAAATGAGAGCTGCCTACCCACATCAGAAAGAGACAGTTCACATTTCGTGGACACATCATGAGAAGAGGAAAGATGAAACGTAACAACGTGCAAGTTGAAGAGCAAGAGGGGTAAGGACGACCAAGAGAGGAGATGCTTGACAACCTAGCATTGTGGCATGGGAGAACATTGGTATTGAAATTATTGACATCACACGAAATAGAAGGCTGTAGAAAGACATGATAACCAACGACACACGGCATGGATCATAAGAAGAAGCTTATAATGGATTACCCTGTGTTTTCACTTTTCCCTGACTGGATCAAAATTTTAGCAGAAGTCTCACCTGTTATAAATCTCCAGTCTACAGGTGACAAAATACAACGAACAATACAAACAGAGATATATATATTCACAGGTTTCAGATCTCCAGTATGTTATCTCGTGACATCCACCTACGCACGACGAGAGAACACAGGACAGTACAAATCATTAACATACAATTACTACATTATAATTCTAGTATTGATGTCTAGCAATAATCATCAAAATTAGAGTTGAGATTTCAATATTTCATACATTCAATTCATGAGTGATTATGATGAGAAAAATCGAGAATGCCTCGAGTCAGTATTTAATGAACATAATTATTTCAGCATTTTGTCTTGGAAACCTTTTTTTGGGTTGCCAAACCGAATTTAGGGCAGTCTATGATGTCATTGGGATTTTTAAAAGTCCTCTGAAGTTTCAAAGGATATTGCAGCTTGTGTGATAACAATGAAAATGCTTTTTAAATATCAAAAGACAAGCATTTAAAGACAAAACATCTGTCCCTATCAATATCAGCATCAAAAGTTGGAAGTTGGCATTATCTCTGGAAGTCTATTTCGTTATAAAAATCATTTTCACCCAGCAGCATCAAAGGTTTGATGTAAAAATTCCTTCGTCACCACTGTTTAGCATAATTTACAGTTTCGTTCAGATAGCTTATGATTTTATATTTTTTGCTCATAGTGCCAAGTAGTCATTTTACAGTTTGGTGGGACGTATTTGACCAGACCTTGTCAGTGGTTTGTATTTTACGAATGGGCTGTATGTGGTCAGTGGGCTGGATTTGACCAGTGAACTGTATTTATCCCACCCTTGATCTAGAACCATATTTGAGTGATATGTGGCATCTAGAAACATGCAGCTCTTTGAATATAACAACGATGCTTACAAATATTGATTATATGATGTTTTGGGGGATACTTCACAAATCATGAACAACATGACTCACAAACACTCTGTAGGTCACATCATCTATAAATAAAGTCAGGTGAAATATAACCTGATGAATTCATGCCTGGGCTTTCATCTGTCATGCATATTGTAAGAGATGACTAGGGAAGTTGGCCAATAGTTTATAATGGTTGGCTCATAACTTATGCTGCAATGAGAAACCAACTTAAAACCCATGCATGAACTGCTGGGAAACAATCAATTCTTTTGCGGTCACTACGAGTAGTATGACCATGGAGACTATGGCGGTGACCAAGGCATTTGAGTGGCTACGCACACAGAAAGTAACGCAGGTCTGCATCTTGAGTGACTCTATGAGTATGATTAAGAAGGTACAAGTGGGTCTCGTTCGCGAACAGTGGAATGAGGCCTTGAGAAATGCGAGCTTGAAAGCGGTTACAATTATTTTCGTGCCGGGACATGTGGGCGTTCGATGCAATGAAAGAGCGGATCAACTGGCATCGTGTGCGATTGTGGCAATGGGCGATGGGGCAATGGATCGCGCTGATGTTTTGAACTCCTTAATAGATATAACACACGAGAGTGAGACTAATGTGGATGATGATTCCTTTTCAATGGCTAGGATTAAAGATCAGGGATTGACATGCGGTGTTGCTAGAGGTGAACATTTTGGAGGGCGCAGAAGAATGATGGTCAACCAGCATAGAACCGGTACTGTCAGCAGAAGTGTGATGGCGGATACACTCAAGGAGAGATCGGAGCAACTATGGATGTGTCCAGTTTGCAGTGATGATGATCCGACGACTAACGAACTAACTAATCAATTCTTTTTAGACAATCAATCCTTTTATCTACATCATGTCTTGAGATTGTAAGAAAGCTATCTTCTGTTGGAGTAAACTTTTCAACTCATTGTATTCTACGGTCACATTTGTGTCCAACTATTATGTGAGAGGTAACAGTTTTAGAGATACCACTGTCCTGCCAAAAAAATATTGCATGGGAGAGACACCTGAACCATCCTGTAAAAAAAAAAAAAAGGCTGCATGGAGACACACCTGATTAGAACTTCAATCATAACTCCCCAACATGGCATAGGCAACAGGAGTGATAAACGCATACTTTCTTGGGGTTGGTAAACGACAAGAGTGTTTAGTTATGATGAAGATAATGCTAGAAATTGGGAACGAAAAATCAATGAGTGTACAAATAACAGTCTAGTCTGCAGCTAGGGTAAGAGACAGAGACTATTGGAGATTTTAATACAAGAGTACCCTACTTGATGGGCTCCATAAGGGTAGCAACACTGTGACCTGCCATGCATGTTGTGAGAGATAACAAAGAAGGTTTGGTGATTGAGTTTGATTCTGGATTAGACACAAGTATCATAACACATGGGACATTCCCATAAGTTAGGAGCCAGAGCACCATCGTGTGCATTGACATTTCAGTCACCAACCGATTGCAGCTGCCACCACATCTATTTCCATTCTCAAACTCAATATTATAGTGGTGTAGGCAGATGATTTGTCCTGTACTGTCCTGTTGCTTGGAGTTGGCTATTCTATTTCATTGGTCAAAGGTCATCTAAAAGCAAATTCTGAAGTCAGATATGTCAGGCTGAAGGACAAAGATATCGCAGCCAAGTTGTAAACTATAAAACAAAACTATTCTGTTATTAAGGTTACATCCTGCTGGCCTGTTTGAGAATTAATGCAGAAGATGAACAGAAAGAAATTGTTAGATAAGATTTGACTTACACTAGGGAATCTCCTCTGATAAACGGTTAAACCTTTCTGTTGTGTTTATAAGGTTGTAGGTTTAAAAAAAAGACAGCAACATCTGATTCACAAGTGCAAATTTGGAGATTAACCCCTGAAAAATGATCACTGATGCTACAAGATACATGTTCTTGGGTAATATTCTCAACAAGCAGACAGTTTGGTGTTTGTATGAATGAAAACTATTTCCTCTATTCCAGCGCTTCTCAATATTTTTCCTCTAGTGGAACCCATTAAACAATATTTATGTCTCACAGAAATATATATATATGTATATAATATATATATCTATATATATATATATATTATATATATAATTTCATTTATAATGTTTATATAGATATTTCTTATTATTATACCTAAATGATAGAAATGTTTGAAAATGGTATTTAACTTCTTCTTCTTAAGCGTTACTACTCTGCTGGTTCTCTCTTGTGGTAGGACAATGGTCCTACTAAATTTCCAGCAGGATGTAGTCCAGAGAATTAAATTGTGCTGTTTTGCTGTTTTATGAGTTAGGGAAGGTAACACAGCAAGGGGAACTGGCCACCTAATAATTTATTCAGCTCAGTACATTAAAAGTTATTTTCATGCCCGACGGCAGGTTGCTGCGATGAGATCTACCTTTATCTTACAGCTAAAGATCAGTTAATCAATTTATTATGTTTTCTATCCTCTCATTGTTATAAATTATTTCAGTCTGAAATCATCAAGCATCAGTAACAATCAAACATCAAGCATCAGTAACAATCAAATATCAAGCATCAGTAACAATCAAACATCTCATCAAGCATCAGTAACAATCAAACATCAAGCATCAGTAACAATCAAACATCAAGCATCAGTAACAATCAAACATCTCATCAAGCATCAGTAACAATCAAACATCAAGCATCAGTAACAATCAAACATCAAGCATCAGTAACAATCAAACATCTCATCAAGCATCAGTAACAATCAAACATCAAGCATCAGTAATAATCAAACATCAAGCATCAGTAACAATCAAACATCTCATCAAGCATCAGTAACAATCAAACATCTCATCAAGCATCAGTAACAATCAAACATCAAGCATCAGTAATAATCAAACATCAAGCATCAGTAACAATCAAAAATCAAGCATCAGTAACAATCAAACATCTCATCAAGCATCAGTAACAATCAAACATCAAGCATCAGTAATAATCAAACATCAAGCATCAGTAATAATCAAACATCTCATCCATGCGGTAGGGACTATATATTTTATGGTGTTAATCTCAATAAAAATCAAGCATCTCTGAAAGCTCTCTTATTTTTGTTGGACAGGAAAAAGATTCAACAAAGGGGGAAAGTCATTGGGGAAAGAATTTAGCACAGCTGGGATCAGTTACTGAGAACAATGTAACAGCTGAAGGATTAAAACAACCACACTTATTTACTTGTTCCAAAACCCAAGCAATAAGTTTACAATGTTGAGTTTACATTGTACAAATATACATTGGAATATTAAACTTTAATAATTAAACTTTAATTAAACTTGTGTAAAACCTGTACAAAACATATGAACATATAAGAAAACATGAAGAGATTACAAGAACTGTTGGAACAACATCTGTCGTCAAATATATTGTGAAACACAGACTAAAATGGTTCAGCCACTTAATGAGGGTGAACCTTTATTGGTCATCGGCAAGAGCGTACAACTTGAGGATGGAAATAATGAGGCACAGGAAGACCAAGAAGGTGTATTGGAAGAGTTACCAATGTTCTGAGACATCACAAAATTCATGCGCATCAAGCACAATCAAACATAGTCTGAAAACCAACTGTCATTCAACCCTGCGATGTCTAACAGCAATGGCTATATATATATATATATATATATATATATATATATATATATATATATATATATATATATATATATATATATATATATATATATATATATATATATAAACCAAATATATAACCAAAGTGCCAGAAGATATCTGACACATAGGAGAGTACTACAGTAACATAGAATAGGAAGTGATAACACTCAAGGAAAAGATTTTAAAAATGTCACTTCTACTAAAAAGCTAATAAATAAGTATAAATAATTAACATTTATAAAATAAACAATAAGTATAAAAAATAAACATAAATAATATAACTATTTTAATGCTTGTGGTGGCAGTCAGTTTTTGTTCATTCTAAGTACATGTAGGAGTCTTGTAGGTATACAGAAATACTATGGAGAACCTTCCCCCCCTTCTACTTGTAGAAGGTCTCCAAGATTTAAATATCAGACCAACCATCATGCAACAATAAAGTCTCAGTAGATCACATGCCAATATAGAGAGTTTTTCCTCTTATGGATGCCTCCATAGAATTTCATCTGCACAATTATGTTTATCTTTGTGGTGATCAACTCGGCAATACACATCCTTTTAGGGGAAAAACCAGAAGAGCTCTGGCTCTGACCATGGTCTTAGCTGCTAACATGTGGCATATGGAGTGTGATGAAAATCAACTCTGTGCAGTATGTAAGAATTTCTTGGACAAGTCCAGAATCAGGCAAGCGTTATCCCTGAATAATTGGAAATTTCCATCAGATGGCAGAGAATGCATAGCTGGCTGCCCTGCCCAGTAATAATGATCCTGACTTTGCTATGGCACCTCTGACAGGAAAGAATGCTTGGCAGGAGAGCTGGAGTTCAAATTGCTATGGCACCTCTGACAGGATAGAATGCTTGGCAGGAGAGCTGGAGTTCATGACACTATATAATGCAGAAAGGTAGAAAAGCCATACAAGCCCTAGAATTTTCCCCCTCTGGGTTATTGTTCGTCCATCACATGATGATGATGACCATTTTTTATATCCACTTTTGAAATTCAGTTAGAGTTATGTACTTGATTATGAGTTTGTAGATGGCTAATAAGCCCTATTTTGGCCGCAAATGTCCTTGGACAGTTTGGGCATGAGATGACCACTTTAGATGGTTTTTTGGCTACCCAAGACTTTCTACCTACTCTCCACTGTTCAGCTGCTGCACTTCTCTTTTCACAACATTCTGCTCCTTTTTTGACTTTATAGCGCCATGTAGCTCTATTTTGTGCGTGCTTTCCATGTATCTTGGTCTATTTCAAAGACCTTTAGTGAGGTCTTTAATGAGTCCTTGTAGTGCTTCTTTTGGCTCCTCAAGATTGCCTTCTACAACTCACCGTAGAGAAGTATCTTTGGCAGATGATGATCTGGCATATGTACCAGATGGCCTGCCTTACAAATCTGTGTCTGCATGAGAATAGCGTCAATGCTAGGGATACCAAATTTGTCAAAGACAGTGGTATGTATCTTGAATCTTGTCGTGCAATCTGATGTTCATAACTTTTCTGAACTAAGTTATATAAAGTGTTTGAGTGTCTCTGAGAAGGAGACTTCTAAAAGCATTGTGCACTGTGGATAGTCTTCTGGGTTTGAAATAACGCTCTGGAGATATCATCCCATGGCACATAGGAAGAAAGAGCTAATCACTCATAATTCCCGGGGATCGAAACTAAAATCTCCCATTTCCTCTCATGGGCAAATTACACAAAAGAATACAAGAGATCTATTGCTAGATCACAACAAACAAACATAGCTCAACCTCATCACAGGAATACCAAGAGAAAAACTACACCTACAACATATGCATACACAAACAGATTTGTCTATACAGGACTAGTCACTTCATCATACCAGCTAGCCTCAAGCTGTAGCACAAATGATGGTGACTAGTACAGTCAAACTCCCAATGTGAGCATATTCAAGGTCAAAATCATGGCTGTCAAAATATGCTACAAGGATGAGACTCATTAATTGTGTTGGCAGCTTATCTACGAGTGTAAAACAACCGAAGTCCAATTTGACGGAGGCTCATTACCTAACATGGCTGTACTGAGAAAATTGGGACTGTCTTTCAAGGGCACAGTGAGCAATTAAGTCATCTTTGTTCACAGAAATGGTTTGCAGGCAGCGAAGCACTTCATCTGAAGATAGACAGTGGTATTCATCAGCCATATTCGGACACATTGCTTTATCTCCCTGATCATTGCCCAAATTTAGCATTCTTGATTTTGATGGATTAACAACAACAATCTTGATGGGGTATACTACAAAATTACAAAGAGGTGCCATTATTGCTTTGCTTGGAGTTTTTAAGCATGGCCTGGTGGGAAAACTGTCAAAGAATTTATCGGAGCCTTTACTACAACCACAATCAGTCTTACGATGTAGATAAAAGCTGTAACAGAGGAACTATTGTGGCTTATGTTACAGAACTATTCTTATGCAAGTATACTCGGTGACTCAATGAACAGAATACGCAAAGTTGAAGCAGAAGTTGTCCGCTATCAATGGGTGGAGTTATTGATACAACTTATGACTAGAAATATTACCTTTATATTCATGCTAGGACATGTAGGTGTTGAGGATAATGGGCGAGCTAAGAGCGAGCACGGCCATAGTGTCAATATATACATTAATAGATCATCTGATATAGTTAATGTGATGAATAACCTTGTCCGCTGAGAACATTTCTAAAAGTGTGAATCATGGTCACTCTCAAGACTGCAAGAATGATGTAAAGATAGGAACAGCCTGTAAAGAGAAACATGATAGACAAAGAGACTGAAAAATCAGTATTAAACTAGAACTATCGGATGTAAAGAGAAACATGATAGACAAAGAGACTGAAAAATCAGTATCGAACTAGAACTATCGGATGTAAAGAGAAACATGATAGACAAAGAGACTGATAAATCAGTATCGAACTAGAACTATCGGATGTAAAGAGAAACATGATATACAAAGAGACTGATAAATCAGTATCGAACTAGAACTATCGGATGCCACACTCTAATAGTATTTTTGAGATGGGGATCAGAGGAGCTATGGAATTGTCTGGTGTGCGCTGATGGTAACCTGCAGTTATAACTCATGATGAAGAGGAGGCTGAAAGAGGCAATGTTCAAGTTCAGAGAATGATAAGATATGAGAGTGATAAGGGTAGAGGGGAGAAAGTGTGTCCTATCTAGAAAAATCTGAAGAACACACAACCAACAACTGAGACACTGAGCTTGACCTTCAGATGACTGATGGACTGCCAGACTGACAAATCAATTACTGATTTTGTAGTTTAGCTATACCTGACATGGGCTAGTTTTAAATGACTCTCCATGTAGCAGTAACACATAATACTTCACACATGAAATTCAATTTAAACGGAACAGTCAAGAAAGAAATTAAAAATCATATATCAATAAAATAGTTTGTACAACCAGTTCGCTTGGGTCAATGACAATATAAAAAAAAAAGGTAAAAATATATTGCACATTTGAGAAAAACTAATCACACACAAAAAAATGACAACCATTACAAAAAGTTTGTGTAGATTAATCTAAGCTAAATTAATACTACTGCAGACAACTCTAGGATCAGGGTTAAAATTTGCTTGCTCTGATGCTATTTAATGTTCAGCATGGTTTGTTGTTTATAAAAACATTTTATTAAAATTTAAATCAATCTCTGTCTTGACAAATTTGTTCTATAACTGCCCAGAAGCTTGCTCTTTCACAACCATAAAATCAATCTCTGTCTTGACAAATTTGTTCTATAACTGCCCAGAAGCTTGCTCTTTCACAACCATAAAATCAATCTCTGTCTTGACAAATTTGTTCTATAACTGCCCAGAAGTTTGCTCTTTCACAACCATAAAATCAATCTCTGTCCTGACAAATTTGTTCTATAACTGCCCAGAAGCTTGCTCTTTCACGACCATAAAATTAATCTCTATTCTGACAAATTTGTTCTATAACTGCCCAGAAGCTTCCTCTTTCACAACCATAAAATCAATCTCTCCTGACAAATTTGTTTTATAACTACTTAGAAGCTTGTTCTTTCACAACCATAAAATCAACCTCTGTCCTGACAAATTTGTTCTATAACTGCCCAGAAGCTTGCTCTTTCACAACCATAAAATCAATCTCTGTCCCGACAAATTTGTTCTATTTAAACTACCCAGAAGCTTGCTCTTTCACAACCATAAAATTAATCTCTATTCTGACAAATTTGTTCTATAACTACCCAGAAGCTTGCTCTTACACAGCCATAAAATGATCAGGCACTTCTACTAACTAATCTCCACAAAGCATGAAATTTAGTTATTTCCCTTTTCATGTTCTAAACTGTGGTTTTAACACCATAACTATCACAACAACATCAGATACACAATTGGATTATAGGCCTAATAAAGTAATGATGGCCATAGGTTGATACAAGATAGATCTATGTGTTCGGGGCTAGTGATGAACATCCACTTAGAATATGGGAGCATGGGACTGCCATTTCAATAGACAAAAATATTATAAATGAAACCTTTTTGAAAAGAGTTTGAGGTAAACTTGGGTTCTTGTTTGGAATGAGTGCCTACTTGCTTATAATAATCAATTTAAATATAATTTTTTTTAGGGTTAGGAGAATTGTATTTCACATAACTAACCATAACCCTAACCAAACTTATATGTGAATTTATAAATGATAAACATTGCCAAGGGAAATAATCAAACAGGTCAGCATGCTGTATGCAGTTGTATGGTGCCACTAACTCTGGCAGAGTATATGCATCCCCTTCCAGGATAATAATTGTATTCATTACAAATATATCTAACTGAATTGCCAGTAAAATGTAAATGACCACCTTCTAAACCACAATCTTCTGCCAAAGATGGAGATGTGTCGAGCCATTGGCACGAATAAAACGGCAGCCCAACACATTTCCATTCTTTGGACTACATCCTGCTGGAAACCTAGTTGGGTCATTATCCAATTACAAGAGAGATACAGCGGGAGTTTGAGAATGAATGCTGAAGAAGAAGAAACCACAAACTAATTTGACTGAGGATATTGCTATTCAAATACTCTAGAAATTTTTTTTGTAGTCACTACTAATAGAATTTAACATAATACAATTTGCAATGACTGTACAATATGTTGATTTGTTTTCAAACCATGAAATCACTAAAAGTTAACTCTGGATATATTCAATGACATCTGAGCATATAAGAAGAAGCACAGAATATCTGCAACTACTATATTAATGTAAAAATGTTACTAAATATTCTATCAAAAAGTAACAATAATTTAAAAAATAAATAACAATAAACAATAGAACAATGACTTTTTCTACATTGCTGTCCAACAGGGACCTTTTTCAAGAAACCATTACAAACTTTAAACAGAAACACAAACTTAATTATTAAATAAACTATACATGGTGGTGAGACATGCATTTTTTAACAATTAAATAAGTCTGTGTGTTTGTTTCCGTTTCTTGAAAAAGGTCCCTGTTGGAGCACAACATAGAAAAAGTCCATGTTCCTTTGTTTATTGTTATTTATTTTTTACATTATTGTTACTATTTGATAGTTAGAATATCCAGTTACATTATTGTTATTAATTGATAGTTAGAATATCCAGTTACACTATTGTTACTATTTGATAGTTAGAATATCCAGTTACATTATTGTTATTAATTGATAGTTAGAATATCCAGTTACATTATTGTTACTATTTGATAGAATATCCAGTTACATTATTACATGAATATAGTATTTATTGCTTCTTTGTTTTGTTACTGAGGTACTCTCTACTTTGACATCCACTGAAGTTTGGTTATTTATACAGAATATCTGTACAAGTTGGTGAGCACAATGTATATTATAACAGTCATTGACTGGACACCACAGAAGTCATTGATGCAAATAAAACAGTTATATAAATCATCTATTAATCTTCAGACTAAATCCTGCTGAAATATAGTAGGACCATTCTCCTGCTACAAGAGAGATGCAGTGGGATTTTGAGAATAAATGCTAAAATAATAACATAAGACATTACAAATTGCAAAACTTGACAGATGTAGATGTTCTGCTTTGATTAACATTGCAAAGTTCACTTTTTTTCACTAACCATAACTGGACTCAGTCAAGCCACTAAAAAATATGTATGCAAGATAAAATCAGCAGAAATATGGACAATCACTGCCACATTGAGAGAAAAATATACATACGGATTAAATTAATATCCATAGATAAAACACAAATGGCACATATCACAATATTAACTTTTCTAACCGGTGAAGTCAGATGTATTGGATCATTGACTAGATTAAAATGGCACATAACGCATATTATTTCTCTGGACTATACCCAGCTGGAAATCTAAAATAAACATTTTCCTGCTACAAGAAATCCAGTGGGAGTTTTGAAACGATTGCTAATAATAATAACAACTTTCATAAACCATCTAGTTAAAGGGACAAGATCATAGATTGGGTTATGAAGGAGGTCAAGTGCTGACTTGGATGGAAGAAATATCTAACATTGGCATACAGAAGATTGCAGTAATACTAGCTTTGGGGTAAAGAAGTATAACATAATGCCACTGCAGGAATGATGATAGTCTAACCTTGATTTATGGAGAAGATCAGGCTATTATTGGTTTTGGAAGTGAGGCCTGATATTACTTGAAGAAAGAGACCTAACTGATTTGGGAAGAGAGGTCTAAGATTGGTAGGGGATGAGATTCCTAATCAACTATTTACAAGGATCTGTCATTGGCCATGAGGGACCAAAACATTAGTTTGGGTAGAAAAGAAAAACAATGACTTGAGTCAAACAATGAAAAGGGATTCTAAAGAATTCGGGGAAGAGAAGCCAGAAAATTATTGGAAGGGGGGTCAAAACAGAATGGGGGAAAGGAGCTAATCACCTGTGGGGTAGAGGAAAGGGACGTTGAAATAATGAATTGGAGGAGGAACCAATGACTATTAGAGGTCGGAAAATAAAAACTGACATGGGGGAGAGGAGAAATAAAACTGAGAGGGTGGGGGTCAAATAATGCTTTGGGAGAAAGGAGCCAAAGAATTACTTTGGAAAAGAGGGTGTCAAACAATCACAAACTAAACTCCCAATAAATGACACCCCCCCCCCCCCCTGTAAGACAGGTAAAGCGTGAAATGATGGAGTAATGAAGTTTTGTTAATATGAAATACACATAGGCACACACACAAATTGACGTTTTGACCAAAAGTCCTTTATCAAGGATAACATACACCTATACATAAAAAATGACAAATATGGACGACACAACTTGCGTTCACAAGCCTAGCGAGATGGCTGGAAGGACATAAATTGAGTCAGAGGTGACACAGACAGGAAATGTACAGAAATAGGAAATCTTAATATTCTGGGTGCCCGGATGGCCTGTGCCATTGAAGTGGACGTTCACAGGCTAGCCAGAATGATGTTTGATGCTGTGTAAGTGCTTGCAGAATCGGTCAGCAAACCTCCTATCAGTCTCACCTATGCACGTCATGGTGCAGTGCTTGCAGATGATGGCATAGATGAAGTTACGGGACATACAGGAGAAACTCTCCTTGGGGAATGTGATGGACCGGGTTTTGGTAACATATAGAAAGGTGTAGCATCCAAGGCGTTCACAGCTGATACTGCCAGAATGATAGGGGACATCAGGCCTAAGATGACTCCAGATCAGTAGATCTCTGAGGTTCTTGTTGTCCCATCTGTATGCAACGGGGGGGGGGGGGGGGGGGGGTGTCGCAGAACACTTCACCCTTCTCAGAATCTGACTGGAGAAGGGGAAAGTGTCAGAGTAGAACATGACAAACATCAGCGCTATGCGGGTGGAAAGTGAGAACATGTTTGACCCTGTTCCTTGTAAGACAGCGTCCTAATAGTTTTACTATGGACACCAAAAAATTGTGTATAAATGGCTACAGAACATTTCATGAATTCATCTAGCAACATCATCCTCTGCAACATTTTCTAGCACAACAAACAAGCATACCAACATTTCTTAAACATTAATTAAAAAATTTCTGCAACACTGCCTACCCTGAAAAGTACATCTTAGACTATGCAGATGTGAATCTCTTGATCAGTGTCCAATTCTCATTTTCAAATACCAATTCTGTCTCGTTAACAGAAAATCATACGTACATATAGTAGGTAAACATATGTGCATATTAAATAATTGAAGTGGGAAAAATGTTGATGGATTGGTTCATAGGTTCTAGATGACTGATGTATGGTGTCGGGAGATCGTATGAGTGAAGGGAAGATTGGAGAAGTGTTGTTCCATCAGACTATCTGAAAAGAGAAAAGAAAAGAAAGTCACATTTTGTTTTATACTTAACACTTTACTGACCATTTTCGATAGTCGTTGAATTTCTCTTATAGAACCCTGGTGACCAATTTTGGCGATTGTCGAAACTGCTATGATCAGAGCCAGATATAGACTTAATAAGGCCCTAAGCTTTCCGGACGTACAGCATTGAGACAAATAATGTTGCAATATATTTAAGTATATATGACAATTACTCAGAAAAGTGGGGGTCCTAAGCTATATCTTACACGTAAACTTAAATAACCCTGGGGCTTTCAAATACATTCAGAAAGTGGAAAGTCATTACGACACATAGAAAGTTTTAAAGGATTTCACGCTCGAGTTTGATTTCATATGGACTTTTAAAGACAGTGATGTAGATATATAAAAAATGTACAGTAATTGGAGATAAGTACGCTTTGGATCAGTGGTCAGCAAAGTGTTAACAGTTTTACCCGTGTATTACCATGGTCCAAATAGGAAGCAAGGAACAGTTACATTTTTACATATCATAAGAGGTGACTAAGAGGTTTTTCGGGGTGGTGTTGGCTGTCATATCCCATAGAGGGTAAATGACCCAAAAACCTTACTGAAGCTGGATGAAATCCAAAGAATGGAGTGAATTGTATCATGGTTAACAGCTTGACTGCAATATCTCCTGGCATTGGTCTGATCAATCTGGCATCAGCACAACTTGTAGACATTATGCTCTATTGGGTCAACACCACTCAAAAATATTCTCAGTCATCTCATGACATGCATGATAGGGTCACATTTAAGTTGTTCTTTGCTCCCTCTTTGAGTCCCTCCCTGCAACAAACAGGTAGTAGCCAAGTTTATGAGAGACATCTAATTAACAGACAAGTAAAGTTAATTACTCTAATCCACTGTTTCCCAACATGGGGCAATTTGATTATTCAGGGGAGCAATTTGAAAAAGTTGCAATTAGACTTCATTTAGGAAATAATTCAATTTTTTAATATAAAAATATGTAGATGTTACATAGGGTGGGGGGGGGGGGGATCAGAATATTAGAAAGTCTTAGGTGGGGCATGGTAAAAAAAAGGTTGGGAAACACTGCTCTAATCTGTCCAGTTGAATGATGTGGTTAGGTTGTGTAGGTAACGTTTCATAAGTGTAATATAGAATAGACAAGCTGGTGCACAGACATCTAACAGACAGTAACACAAGTGTGAAATTGACAAAATGGTGGATAGACACCTAACAGACAGTAACAAAAGTGTGAAATAGACAAGCTGGTGGACAGACACCTAACAGACAGTAACACAAGTGTGAAATAGACTAGCTGATAGACAGACATTTAAGAGACAGTAAGAGAAGTGTGAAATAGATACACTCATAGACAGACACCTAACAAATAGTAACTAAGAGTGAAAGAGACAAGCTGATAGACATATCTAACAAACAGTAACATAAGTGTGAGATAGACAAACTATATGGAACTAGTCAAGAAGATGCTGAACAACCTGCTGAGTAGTTAAAGAGGTCCACCTGAATCGTCTGTCGGAGATGAGGCTTGTAAGGGCTCATTGTCTGGGAAGAAGATACTTGGTTCAGTGTTCCGTCGCTTCATTTTATTTTTACTTTTTCTTAGCATGGTTGCCTGTTGAAATATTGGTACAAGAAATTATTCAATCTTATACAATGAAGGATGAAATCTTTAAGAATGATGTTTTAAAATTAGACGTTTCAGAGGGGCACAAAGAGTCTCGCATTGCTCTCGCGCCAACAGAGTTAGCAGATAACAAAAATCCTAAAAGTACCTCCTCGTGGTGCATCCTGGAAACAGAAGTACAGATGCTCTTGCTGTATTCCTGGCTAACATTTTTAGGATCGTGTCCAGGAGTGGGGAGACTGCAGATGGAATGAGATTAGACTGCAAAAGAGAATCAAAATTTTTGATACCACTGTGCCAACACATTCAGTGGCACTGTTGAAACACAGTGATGCAAGTCAGTCTGGTCTGAGCATTGGAGGGGCGGCCAATGCAATTGACATGAAAAGGTAGATGCATGATGAGAGATGAAAAGATAACATAATGTGTACAATGAGAGGGTAGCACAGTGCCAGAGGGCAGCGCCATGTGCAAACAGAAATGAAAAATGTTCCAAGGAAATCGGAACTACAAATTCTGTCAGCTCAAGACAAGCTTCTAGCTACCGGTGTTTCTTACAGGCAGAGATTCAATTGTGTGCGCCTGGCAAAGAAAGCAGCCCTGGTCCAACTCTACTGTCAAACTTTCCTATACCGCAAACATGCTCATGTAGAGAACGGGTTCTGTACCCAATGGGCTCAGGCACAAATGGAAAAAAAGGAAGCCCTGGTTCAACTCTACTGTCGAACTTTCCTATACCAAAAACAAACTTGTGAAGAGTAAGGGTTCAGTACCCGATGGGCATGGGCACAAATGGGACAAGGTCATTCAGCTCGAGAACATGCCTTGCTCCCAAACGAGTGACGTGGCTCAGACTTAGTGGAGGGGTTCACGAAACCTTGATTAAGAAGGTGAAAGAGCCTGGGTCCAACTCTTCTGTTGATTTCTTTCTAAATTGGAACCAGACTCGAGGATGAGAAAAGGTTCAGTACCCGATGGGCACAGACTTAAAAATATCTAATTACACGAGGCAAATTCACTGGCTGCAGAAGGCCTCGTGCAAGATAGACGTGAATGACAATCATCTTAGTGAAGAGTCATTAAACATCCGCCGCCTGTCTACAGATAGGCAGGTTGTCACAGACTAGGGAAGCCTATTTTCTGAATTAAAGTCTTGACTCAGATGCCCAGGCCACAGAGTGAGCCTGCTCATAGTGTTTAGGCATGCCATAGGAGGTGCATATGAATACTTGGGGATAGGATGACAACCTGTCTTCCGTGAACAAATCATCATCACTACGTGTCTTGTCTCAATATCTTACTTTTGTCTTCTGTTGCAGTTATTCACCCACTGCTTTACAGGTTAGCACGGGAATGCCTTAGATCAAGGAAGTAAACCCCTTCAGAAAATTAAAAGTGGAGACCTTAGGCAGTTGATGGTCTATTAATCTGAAAGTTAGGAATCTTCTGGAATCTCATGCAGTTCTGATTATTTCTAAGTATATTGGCATGACTTTTCCCTTGGAACTAATCAAAAGAGCTCAGAGGGGGTCAGTGAAAATGAGCAAGGTACTTTCTCTATAAAACCTAGCTGGGCAAGCAATCTCGTGTGAAATATAGTGACTGTGTCTTGATAATTTACACTGGTCTGCTTCTTGACCATCTATACAGACGCAAAAGGCCAACATCATCATTACACGAGGGTCTCTGACAGATGTCAATCTTCCCATACACAGGAAGGTCTCAGGAGCAGAGCATAAACACTGTGGCACCAATGATACACAAAATAATTTTTCATGAAAACATCTTATTTGTTGGAATCTACATGTGTGTTTCCAAGCCTGAAAAGGGAGCAAAGAATAGAAAAACTGTCACTTGCCATGCATCTTGTAAGAGAAGAATAAGGAAGTTACCCATGGGGGTGGTCTACCACATTCCATATTTCCACTTATATCTACCTACATTTTGCTCACCTCCCTTCAAATTTACCCAAAGTAAAGTCTTCAGCAAGGTATCATGTCTTTTGATTATGTTCAAAATATTTTATTTGTTTAATCTTTATTTCCTTTAATAATTCTTTTTTTCATAAGAAGTGTTGTTAGAACTTTGTTTGATTGTTTTATTTTCTATTTCTACCATGTTTCCCCATTCTTCTATATATCCATCTCAAAGGCATCAATTCGTTCTTCTAATTCGTTTATATCCAGTCTTAAATAAATAAGACCTTGCATTACCATGATGGAGAGATATTCTCTGAACACATCCATACAGGTATGTAGATATATCTTCTGTACACTCTGGTGGTATGAGACATTTCTCTAAGACATGAAATGATATTCAAGGAGCAGTGGAGGGTGGAAGACGATGAGGTTACTAGAAGAAGAGATGGTTGGATAATACCGTGGACTGGACAGGGTGTGAAGTTTCCAAAATCATCAGAATGGTGGAGGTTAATTGATGCGTGGAGATATTTCTGCATCAAATGCCTCAATGAAAGACCCCTACAACCATGCAGGGTTTGGGTTTTACTATTATAGCACTAAAAGTAATGGTCTGGTTCCTAGGGGTTGTAACCCCCCAAACCCCATCCTTATTTACAAGCTTGCATCCATACAAAACATACAGGAAGGTTATAAATGACTGACCTTAAGTGCTGACCTCAGCACAATCACCTGACCAGCAGGTTGAAGCCACGGTTCCCCATCCACTTGAACCGGCATATCACAGAGTAATGTAATACGAAGCTGTAGAGATAGACATATCACAGAGTAATGTAATAGGTAGATGTAGAGACACAAATATATCAGTCTACCAACATATAATACTTATGGAAACATAACAGTAATATTCACCTGCATGGTCTGCCTAGATATAATACTTTAGGCAACAACAGTAATATTCACATAGTCTACCTACATATAATACTTCTGGAAACATAACAAAAATATTCACCTACACAGTCTGCTTATATTTAATACCTCTGGAAACATAACAGTAATATTCACCTACAGTCTATATAGGCACATATAATACTTCTGGAAACAACAATATTCATCTACAGATTCTGCCTACATATAATACTTCTGGAAACAACAATATTCATCTACAGATTCTGCCTACATATAATACTTCTGGAAACAACAATATTCATCTACAGATTCTGCCTACATATAATACTTCTGGAAACAACAATATTCATCTACAGATTCTGCCTACATATAATACTTATGGAAACAACAATATTCATCTACAGATTCTGCCTACATATAATACTTCTGGAAACATCAGTAATATTCATCTACAGTCTACATATATATATATACATGACACATTGTCAGGATTAAAGATCATTGTCTACCAAAATAATTTTTATATGAAGAACTCCAGACTGGCTTCCGCAAGGCAGAAGGACAGAAGAAGCATTTTAAAGTCACTCTTAAGATATTACTAACTAACTTTAATATACACATAAATTTGTGGGAGAATCTTGAACATGACAGATCTGACTGGTGCTGCAGAATCAAGAGTGGTGCAGCAGCTGCAGAGTTACTCAGACATTAAGCTGTGCAACAAAACTGTGCTAGAAGCAAGAGCTGCTCAATGTCCCACAGACTGCTCTCACACATGCCCAGAGAGTGGTAGAAATTTCAAGCACGCATAGGACTCATTAGTCACAGTCTGGCAACCACATACATCATCATCACCCCCAGTTGAGCTGAGCAGTCATCATTGACCACGACAGATGAACAGCACACACATATGATACTTATGGAAACATAACAGCAATATTCACGTACACAGTCTGCCTACATATATACTTACATGTCCTCCTTGGGCAATACGGATGCCATTACGGAGACCACTATGTATCTGACCCATGTGGACGACACCTGTAACTCCCACAATCTCTAGGTTGCCGTCATAATGGGTTGGTTTATTAAACTGGTCCTCTCGCTCTGGGCCCCATGGGTTGGCACCTGAGCCCCAGCTAAAGGTGAAAATAACCAAAACACAACCATTGGAATAGAGCATTCATGAAAGACTAAAGTAGTTGGCATTGCCTTTTCTTGTTTCTTATTTCACTTCTGCATTTGTTCTCAAACTCCTGTCTTAAGTAGGATGTAGTCCGCAGATTGGACAGTCTTCTGCTCTGAATGAGCCACATGTGGAAAGTCTAAAGGTATCAAGAGTGGTACATCAGACCAACTACCATCGAATAGCAAAATCATAGTAGATGATATTCATACAAGGGTTTCCACTTGTGTAAACACCATAATTCTTAAATTAAGGCTGATGGGAATTGAAGAAAGTCAGCTCTAGCGGCACCGAATTGCCTTGCAACTCAAGTAAACATGTTTTTGTACTTGACCAACTGCATCCCACAATCATTGACCATTAATACAATTATGCTTTTACCCCCTCAGACTTACTCTAAGTCTAAAAATATAGCGCTTCTTTCATAGAGTGAAAGTGGTTCACTTCCCATCATCCTTTTTTGTTCATTTATCCTAGTGCTTCCTACTTAAATTTACTTGTGGAAACACCATACAACTTCATTCATACAATTATGCTTTTACCCCTCTCCGAGTGAGTCTAAAAACATTGCATATAGCTGTCATCTTCTGGATATGAGATTGGCTTTGGAGAAATCTAGCACTGCACAAAAGGATACAAGAGATCTATTGCTGGCAATTTCTGGGGATTGAAACAACCACTCTGAAGGAGACTTTGTGGTGACTTTCGAGGCATGTTGTTTATATATGTATGCATGATTATTCTCATTGTGCAAGTACCATTAAGTAAAATCAAACTAGTTATAGTTAATCCTTTCAATCGCAGCAGAAAAACTTGCGGCTTAATCCCTAGTGAAAGGGGAATAACTCCGCACAAATCAAAAATGATTGTGCAAGAAAATTAATATAAAATACAATTTGCAATCAAATTGTATGATTCAAAGTCTGATTAACAGATACATGGAAGAAGTGCTGATCTGTGAACATATCTTTGTAAATGCCATGTAAGACAAGTTATACTTGTCATGTAACATGCGAGAGGAAAAAAAATTAGCACCAGTTTCAAATCGGCTTCACTTATTTGTGTCAATTTGTTTGCTGACAAATGAAAGCTGAAAAAGTTTCCCTTGCTCAGCATGACAACAGAATTCTGTAACTCTTAACTACTTCACACATATAGGCCCTAGTTCACATAAAGAAAGCCCTACATATCTGGTGAAACAGGGTTCCAAAATGGACCTGGTTTTTGTGAAAATTGTTATACCAGTATACACAACTTTTTTTCTGCATGTACCTCCAAAGAATGACTCACGTAGGAATAGTGAAACCTAGGTCATTTCAAAAGAAGAGCAATCTTGACCAATATCATTTGCAGGTCCTGATTTCTAATTTCTGGTTAAATTGATCAATATTGACAGATCAGCTGTGTTGACTATTCTCAATCATTACTAGGTCTATGGTGTGCTGGTCAGGCCGTGCACATCATCAATTAGGCCTACACTACACATCGCTACTAATTTAAACTAGGCCTACTAAATACTGAACTACTACCCCATCAACGTCTGATTCATTCATGTTATCTAGAATTCCATTAAAAAAATTGTGTATGAACATTATCAGAATCATAAGCAGGTCCATTTCTGCCAAGTTTTGACAAAAATTGAAGGTCATAATAAACCTTGCATAGTTTGGAAACGACAGCTGTTAGAAATGATCATAAAACAACAATGGAAGCCGCCATTACCGGTAATCGTGTCAGTGCTAAATTTAGCATACATCAACTGAAATAACAGTGTGTCAATCCAACGAGAATGGCTGCTATGGTTATGTATATAGAGCCAACGATTTCAGCCGCTAAGGGAATGAATGGGTTAAGCAGTATCTCTTATGACTGAACTATCTATGCGATCAAGTTACAGCCACAGAAGATTTGTGCTTGTTTCTCTTTTCTCCTCGATCTTCATAATCATATTTATTCCTAAATGACTTAACTACTGTGTGTAGAGTTTGTTTCCAGACAATGTAATCATGGATAGATCACATTTTTAGGGTTGATTTTCAACAACACCCAAAGAATTACATAAGTCCAGATCATGTGAGCGACAAGGCAATGAAAGAGCTGATGCACTGAATATTACAGCCATAGTGGATAGCACAGTGATAAGCAGATACAGGACTGAGTTCATTATAGCAGTCATGGATAAGCTACAAAATGATGAAGAGGAGGCTGAAATAGACAATGTATTATTTTGTGTATATTCTCAAACTTCTGCAAGGGAGCGCTGTAGCCTAGTTGGTAGTGAGCCTGCTTACTATCACTGAGTTATAGCATTCTAGGATCAAAGCCATGTCTGGGCAGAAAAAAAATCTGGGTCATGATTTCTCGCCGAATATGACCACTCTTCCAGTCGATCCAGCTGTAAATGGGTACCTGACATATGGATTAAGGAAGGTAAACACAACAAGGAAGGGAACTGGCCACTCCACCTAGTAGTTGTTGCTGCTTAATACATCAATAGTTATCTTCATTCCAGATGGCATATTGCCTTTACCAGCAGCTTAGCAGGATGTAATCCAGAGAATAGTTTGTATTGTATCAAGGTTTCCAGCTCACACAATCAAGAACTGACTGGGACAATAATGAGCTTATATAGCCTTAGATAAAAGTGTGTCTCATTGTTAGTATGTTTTATTCACAAATATTGGTAAAACTTGTACCTATTTCCATTAATTTTAAAATTTGTCTAGTGTTACCCCAGCCCTCGCATTTCCAGTATCTGTTTGTTTCCAGACACCAGAGTTTTATCTTTATCTCTTGATATAGCCTTAAATAGTTGATGGAATTAGCAAGCAGAGCATGCATTGGAATACCCCTGGTGCCACGATGCTGATGGCTAATCAAGGATCATTAACATAATGTAAGATTTATGATCTTCATCTTATCACTTTTTATCACTTGTTTGTGTGTTGTTACTTGTTTAAATGTGTCATTGCGAGTGGTCATTTACCAGTTGCCAAGAACATCTTCACACAACATAGTTGCCATTAGCATCTCAATGAAAATAATATACTTAATAGTGTACTTGATAGTGTACTTAATAGTGTTGTAGTTTACTTATTATCTGCAACAGCTGTGTGATTAAGTTATATTTTGCGAGTACTGGGTTCAATGAAAATCATAATTTTAAATCAGCTTCTCAATCCAGATTTTAGTGTTGTGGTTTACTTCTAATCTGCAACAGTTGTGTGATTATGTTACATATTGTGAAAACTGGGCTCAATGAAAATTGTAATTTTAAATCAGCCTCTGAAGTCGGATTTATCATAGAGCCATAATTTTCTCACCACCGATTTAAGATGATAATGAGATAGATGATAGCTCACCTGAGTATATTTAGAATGATGATGCCTTCTACCGGAGGAAGCTCTAGAGGTTTGCCATCAATCTCCACCTTAATGTTTCGGTAAAGATCTTTACATGTTTTGCGGTTGACCATCTTCTTGAGGCCCATCTTCAAGTACACACCTTTGTTGTGCAATCTAAAGACAAGAGTCTATGTTATTAATATTTGAGGCTAAGGATTGAATTTCTACTTTCTACATTTATGAATAAGTTTGAACAGCTACTTTCATCCTTTATGACTAAGGTTTGAATCTTTTTGTAAAATGTATGATTAAGATGTGAATCTTTACCTTATCTACTTTCAGTTTCTACTTTCAACATGTGTGGTTTGGACGTGGTTACTTTTTGAGAAATGTATGTAATTTTTCAATCTTAACTCTAAATATTTTCAGCTAAGATTTGAATTTTTACTTTGGACAATCGCAACTAAGATTCAAATCTTAACTTTCAAAATTGGGGCCAACAGTTACAATCGTCTATTTCACTACTAATAGCAAATGTTTAGATCTCAACTTGTAATACAGTTAAACTTGTCAAAGTTCAAATCTTCATAGTCAAGAAGAGATAACAACTATGGTAAAGTACTATTGTCACAGATTGCTAATCAATAACAAAAATAATGTCAAAGAGAAATAGCAAAACAAAGGAACAAGGACTTTTTTTCCATGTTATGGTCCAATAGGAACCTTTAACAAGAATCAACAATGAACTAGAAATAAACACACAAAACTGTAGGTGATGTGAGGTAGATGAAGTGTAATATAATAATAAACATATACTAAGGGAAAATGTGAAACAAAAGTAGACAATGAAAACAATGTTAGGTAGCGACTAAAACACAAGTATAAATAATAACCAAACTGACAGAGGATATCCGACAAGGTGGAGAGTGTCACTGTAGTGGGGTGGTATCCCTAGAACTTTGTTTTATACTCATAAAACTTCAACTCTCAGCGGTAACACAATGCTTTGAGAAGTACTCTTCTACACATAAGAGGTCTAAGTAGCTAAGGGTTCAAATCTTCACTTTCACTACAGATGAAAGGTACCCAGTATTTCCTTTCATCCACTCACTTGCGATTAAACTTAACTGGCTTTCATCTCATTCAATCATCTACTTCTCAAACTTATTCAAATTCTTCTAAAGCTCACTCTCACCTGCTATTAAACTTACAGATTTCTCCTACAGCCCACTCTCACCTGCTATTAAACTTATCAGGTTTCTCCTACAGCCCACTCTCACCTGCTATTAAACTTATCAGGTTTCTCCTACAGCCCCCTCTCACCATCTATTAAACTTATCAGGTTTCTCCTACAGCCCCCTCTCACCTGCTATTAAACTTATCAGGTTTCTCCTACAGCCCCCTCTCACCATCTATTAAACTTATCAGGTTTCTCCTACAGCCCCCTCTCACCATCTATTAAACTTATCAGGTTTCTCCTACAGCCCCCTCTCACCATCTATTAAACTTATCAGGTTTCTCCTACAGCCCCCTCTCACCTGCTATTAAACTTATCAGGTTTCTCCTACAGCCCACTCTCACCTGCTATTAAACTTATCAGGTTTCTCCTACAGCCCCCTCTCACCATCTATTAAACTTATCAGGTTTCTCCTACAGCCCCCTCTCACCATCTATTAAACTTATCAGGTTTCTCCTACAGCCCCCTCTCACCATCTATTAAACTTATCAGGTTTCTCCTACAGCCCCCTCTCACCTGCTATTAAACTTATCAGGTTTCTCCTACAGCCCACTCTCACCTGCTATTAAACTTATCAGGTTTCTCCTACAGCCCCCTCTCACCATCTATTAAACTTATCAGGTTTCTCCTACAGCCCCCTCTCACCATCTATTAAACTTATCAGGTTTCTCCTACAGCCCCCTCTCACCTGCTATTAAACTTATCAGGTTTCTCCTACAGCCCACTCTCACCTGCTATTAAACTTATCAGGTTTCTCCTCTCTGGCCATATGAAAATCCAGACAGAGTTCTGCATCAATGCCGATACCAAAATAGTTATTCATAACAAAGATACTGGTAGGATCTTCTGTAGTGTTGGCACTGTTAGTATCATTGGCTATAGCTATTCTTGTTTCATCCTGCTCCTTCTCATTGGGATGGAAGATGACAGTCCATCTGGAACATTTCAACATTGAGATATAGTTATTTGAACTTTATATGATATATTTGGCAAGATACAGGCAGTAAACTAAAATTACTTCTGACGAGAACAAGCTTTTCCCCAGTAATTAAGAGGTAAGAGAGGTAGTACGTTCTCGTAGTGTGAAGTGTTAGTAATTAGAGGTGAGTTGGTACATTCTGTTCTGTGACGTGTTAGAAATTGAAGGCAGGATGTTTCAGACCACAGACTTGTGGTGCAACCAGGAGCTCAGACCACAGACTTGTGTGCAACCAGCTCAGATACAACAAACTTGTGTGCTAACAGGAACTCATACATAGGTAGGTTTTTGATACAACCAGGTGCTCAGACCACAGGCATAGGGTAAAACCAAAGTTCAGACTAAAGCATGTGGTGGAATCAGGAGCTCAGTGCACAAATGTTAAGCAGCTGTACTGTTGAGTGTTCTGGGGACCTCCATGCCACAGTGTTTAAGCCACTGTCCTTCTGTTCACAAGGTTGGGGGTTCGAAATCAGTCAGCGATGTCTCATTCACAAGTTCATTTATTTTTTTAGATCTCTGGGAATTATCCAGGCATAATTTGTTCTTCTGTTCACAAGGTTGGAGGTTTGAAATCAGTCATGAATGTCTCATTCAAAATTCCATTTATTTTTTAGATTCCTGGGAATTATCGTAGGAAGCAACATTTTTACATGTTCTAAGTCATACATTGGCAGAGGGGTTAGTTGATGTTGCTTGTCCATCACATGATGAAGACCATTTGTTACATCAAAATTTGAAATTCAGTTAAAGAGTTATGTTCTTGACAATGTGTTCGTAGATGGCTAATAAGCCCTATTCTGACTGCAAATGTCACTGGACAGTTCGGCATGGAATGACCACCATAGATGGTTTTTGGTCTATTTAGTCATGTATATTGATTTATTTCAAAGGCTTTCAATGAGATCTTTAACAAGTCCTTGCAGCCACCTTCTTTTGGCCACCTTGAGAACATAAAGCTGTTCGGCAACTCAAGTATCTTTTGCAGGCGATGATCTGGCATACGTACCACATGACCTGCCCAACAAATCTATGTCTGCCATCAGAATATTGAAAATGCTAGGGATACCAGCTCTGTCAAGGAAAGTGGTATCCTGAACCTTGTCTTGCCATCTGATTTTCATAACATTTCTGAGAAAAGTTGTGTCAAGAAATTGAGCTTCCTCACATGTCGTCTATACACAGTCCATATTTCACCAGCGTATAATATCACTGAAATTACTACTGCTCTTGAAACTTTCGGCTTAGTCTTTAGGTTAATTTCATTTCTATTTAACAAATTTGCGTACAATCTGCCATAAGTGCTGCTTGCCTTGGAGATCCTGGTACATACTTCATCATAAATGGTGCCATTTTGTGATAGTGTACTACCTAGGTATGTGAATCTATTCATAACTTTCAGTGTTACGCCATTAATCTTTATGCAGGGCTCATGATAGATTTTGCCAGATGCTGGTGTAACATCACTTCCACTCGAGCAAATTTTTGTGGACGTAAAATGACTTGCACTGGAGATGTACTTATATATTGAGAGAATCAGGGTACATATGGGAAGCACTCAAATACAATTAAGTCAATCCTCTACTCCTTTTCGAACATTTATTTAATTTGCTCAATAGTTTATATGATCGTTTAAAAAAAAAATTGGTCACACACCTGTCTAGTTTGATCTCTTCGGCATCTATGACGTCTCGAAGAACGTTAAGAGGATCCTCACCACCAGTATAGCCAGGACCCCATCGTAGGACTCTTGCTAAATCATTACCTGGTAGTCAGAGAGATGAGGAATATGACTTAATGAATACATCTTGTCAAATAAAACAATATCACTTGTGACATAACAGCATTCATGGAAATAATGGTCATGCAGACATATGGGCTATCATGGCAGCAGCTAAACTTTGGTCCAATAAACAAGAATAACAGCTAAACTTTGGTCAAATAGATAAGAATTGCAGCCAAATATGGTCCAATAAGCAAAAATAGCAGATAAAACTATGGTCAAACAGGTGAGAATAGTACAAAAAGCTATGGTCCAGAAGGCAAGAATAGCAGAAAAACTATGGTCCAACAGATGAGAATACCAGAAAAACTATGGTCCAACAGGCAAGAATTGTCTTAACTTTCACCATTCACATGCATTCAAAAGGTTACCAAAATAAATACCCCTTTTGAGCAAAAGATCGCATATAAGGCAGCAGTCATTTCTTTCCATTCTGAGCGCCTCATGGCAAATAGATGTTGTTCTTGTGTATTGCTTATACCCAATATTTATATATCTCTATTGAATGTTCTGCATACAATTTGTTTTTCTTTTGCCACCTTCCTTCCATATGAAGATCTGTTCAGAATGTTAGTTTTAAATAATTCTAAGTACGTGGTCAATATAATTCCAACGTCTTCTTCTAAAAAAAACCAATTTTTAGCGTGTTTCTTCCCTCAGTTCTTCTTCTTCTTTCGTTCGCTAATAATGTCTATATCTGCAGTGTTGTTTCTTGTATAAATTGAACAGTGTTTTCCATTTCTTGTTTTGTACCATAAAGTTTAACATTCATTGGTGTATCAGAAGGCCAGTATGTGCATCTTAATGTGTCATAGTTTGCACATTCTTGAAGGATATGTTCTGAAGTCTGGTTGACTTGTCCACAATTACACTTTGCTGTTGTGCCAATTTTAAATTTTGTATACATATGGCTGTTTAGTCTATTGTGTCCAGTTCTCAGTCGAAATATGATGACCTGTTCTTGTCTGTTAAGTAGGTGGTAGTCATCCCGTGGAGGTAAGTTAGGCTTTCGTTGTGCCTTTATCATGGATTTCTTTTGGTGATAGCTGATTGGTATATCCGGTTGCTGCATGTTAGCACCTTCCTTGGCGAGTTGATCAGCTCTCTCATTTCCTGCTATTCCACAGTGTGATGGAATCCATTGCAGTATAACTCTACACCTATTTTGTACTATGGACAATACCTCTTTTAACTCTGGAAGTTTATTGGATTGTAATGCCTCTAGTACTGACCTTGCATCTGTAAGTATTACAATAGGGTGTGAGGTCCTGTCCAATGTTAACAGTTTCTCTGCAGCTGTATAAATAGCTTTGACTTCAGAGTCATAGTTGTTGCAGTAATTCCCTGTTGGTATACAAGTGGTATCAGTGGTGCCATCTGGGTATTCTACATATACACCACTTCCTCCATTTTTTACTGCATTCTGTGCTGATCCATCTGTATATACTCTGGTCCATAGATCACTTGGGTAAACATCATCAAGGAAACTTAGAGCTGCTACTCTTTTCTGCAGATTATTCTGATGTTCATCCCCATGCACACCTGCTACTGTTGTTTGGATGGTCACTGGTAGGCATGTCCGTTTTTCCCATGGGGTGTGTTCTGGTTGAGATGTCAGTGGTATTGTTACCTCTGGTAGATCCGATACCTGTCTACGTAGACGCTTGGCCTGGTGTATGAAGCTGCTTCTTTTAAGCCGTCCTTGTGATAGATTCTGGAATCTTTCCTTCATTGGGTGACTATGGTGGGAAAGAAACTTTTCTCCATGAATTATAATTTTAGTATCTCTACGCTCTTTCAATGACTGCATCCCTTCGATATTCTGCATTTCTATGATTGGTGTGGATCTCATTGCGCCTGTAATGATTCTAAGTGCTTGGTTCTGTACTCTATCTAGGTTTTGTAGTGTAGTGTTTGATGATGAACTCCATGCTGTAGAACCATATTCCAAGTGTGGTCGAATGGCTTGTTGGTATACATTTTTTTAGAATTCTTTCATTAGCTCCCCAAGTTGTCCCACTCAGTTTTCTTAGTATAGCTATCTTCCTTCTAGCCTTTGTTTCTGCTTTGCTGATATGATGTTTCCATGTCATTTTGGCATCAAATGTTACACCAAGATATGTGGGTTGGTCATCTACCTTTAAGATAGTTTTATTTACATAGATGTTTCCTGCTCTTTGTTTTGGTGAAAGTGTAAAAAGGGTTGTTGCTGACTTCTCTATATTGATACTTACACACCATTTGTCAGCCCAATTAGTCAAAATGTCCATGGCTCTCTGAAGCATTTTTGTGGTAACCATGGCGCTCTCATGTGTGCACCAGAGAACCAAGTCATCTGCATATAGTGCTGCCTTAGTTCCACAGGGTATTTCTTCAATTAGATCATTGATAAATATGAGAAAAAGAGTGGGTGATAGAACTCCTCCCTGAGGCACTCCATGGCGTAGTAATACTTTCCTACTTTTTTTGCCATTTACTTGTACTCTGGCTCTTCTATTGTGAAGAAAGGCTTTCGTCCATCTATACATATTTCCACATATCTTGTAGTTTCTCATTTTTTGAAGCAATCCTTCTTTCCATACTTTATCAAAGGCCTTCTGTAAATCAATCCATGCCACTAAAACTGATTTTTTGTCTTGGAAAGCATCCTCAATTTCCTGTGAGAGGTATGTGGTTTGATCCTCTGTGGAGTAGCATTGCCTGAAACCTGCCTGCTGTGGTGCAAGGAATTTTCTACTTTCCAGGTGAAATTTTAGTCTTAGGTTTATGATGCGCTCCATTGTTTTGCACAGGCAACTTGTAAGACTAATTGGTCTGTAGCTAGTTGGTGTTGTTCCATCTTTTCCAGGTTTAAGCAGAGGGACCATAATTGATTCTCTCCAGATTTGTGGTATTTTCCCAGTAGACCAGCTAATATTTAGGATGTCCAATAGTTTCCTTCTGGCTGTTGTTCCTAGATTCTTTATCATTTCATTTGATATTTCATCAATTCCTGGAGACTTATTTAGCTTTAGTTTAGAGACTGCTAATTCCAATTCACTATATGTGAACAATGTATCCATAATTTCATCTGCACTGTTTTCATCACTGATTCTAGTCTGAGCATGTTCCAATTTACTTTTTTGGTCGCTCCGCACTGTATGCTGTTTCTCTGGACTAATTTCAATATTGCAGTCTTGAGCAAATATCCTAGCGAAATTATCTACTGCTTGCTTTCCTGTAATCATTTTGCCATTCTGTACGAGTGTTATGTTTGTGCTTCTTCCTGTTCCCTCATCATTTAGTTGTTTGACCAGTTTCCACAGTTTTCTTCCATCCTTTTCAAAATTTAAGGATTCTGTTTTCTCTTTCCAGCTCTTTCTTCTAGCTTCTAGTTTGGCTCTTTGGAATTTAGCTTTTGCGTGTTGATGTTTGTTGTGATGTTCCTGGCTTGGGTTATTTTCCACTTCCGTCCGTGCTTTTTCTAATTCCTCTTGCAGCAGTTCTAGTTGTTCACTCCAGTATGGCTTGTATTGTTTGCGTGCTCCTCTTGGTATTGCTTCCTTAGCAGCTTGATGAATACATTTATTGAACTCTTTGACTATGGCGTTTATGTCTTTTCCTTCCATGTCTATTTGTCCAGCTAAAACACTACTGCGGTGTTTAAATAGTCCCCAATTTGCTTTTTTATAATTCCATCTTGGAAGGCTACATGCATTTCCTGTGAGTTCATTTTTAATACTAAGGAGGACTGGTCGATGGTCGCTACCTCCAAGTTGCTTCCCCACTGTTCTATTGATTTCCCAGTTTAGGTCTGCTGAGTACAATGCCAAGTCTGGCGTGGAAGTGGTTTGCCATGCTCTTGAGTAGTATGTTGGAGGATCTTTTGGCTTATTAAGCAATAGAAGACATTTATCGTCTTGCCAGCTTTCAAGTTCTTCTCCTCTTTTATCCATGTGGTCATAACCCCAGCTTTGTGAGTGACTATTAAAATCTCCACATACTATCAGTCTTCCTCTGTACGGTATTGTGTCCAGGGAAAGGGACTGGTCATTTGGACAATAATAATTTAATAGGTTGAAGTCTGTGTTCTTGGTCTTTAGTTGAAGGACCTGATATTCTGCTCCTTCCATGTATAGCTCAGTTTGATGTGCGCTGATATTATTTTTGACTAGAGTTAGTATACCTCCTTTTCTTCTGTCTACTCGATCAGCTCTAAAGCACTGATAACCTGCAATTTTAAAGGCTACATCTTTGCTGAGGTGTGTCTCTTGTATGCAACAAATGCTGACCTGTTCCTTGTGAAGGGTGTTTTCTAATTCTAATTTCTTGCTAAAGCCATCTTTTTTGCTATTTACACCCTCAGCATTCCAGTGCATTATTGTAAGTGATGTCTCATTGGTTGGTAATATTTGTTGGTCAGTGATATTACTCTTGTGCCTCCTGGCTCCACAAGGCAATCGAAGAGGACCTCCAGTCGTATGGGGTGGGCCCTTTCGAGGTATAGGGCCCGGTGCTACTCCTGCCTGGTGAGTCGTCACAGGGTTAGCACCATAACGGGGTAATGCAGATATAGACATTCATGTGCGATAATGCATGACATTCTGATTGTTGCGGTGCGCCTTCTGGCCAAATGTCGCTGACTTCAGCACCTTTACTTGCTAGGCAAGACTGTGGTCCTGCCCGAATGTGGGAGGGCCCGGCCAGTCTTAGTTTCCAGCCTCTGCTGGCTGGACTAAGCCCCATCTCCACGCCAAGGAGCTGGCCTCGATGGGGCTTCCCTCAGTAAATCTGGTAACCCACTGAACATATTTATATTGCTTAGTAAATCACTACAGCCAAAAATGTTCTGGGTTAATGTTTACGCCTTGATTAGGATATGATGCAAATAATCTGCAAACACCTCTCACCTGTACAAATAAACTTACAATGATTGATAACATCTCACCTGTGCCTAGAGGAACAATAGCCATTGGTGGTGACTGACACTCTCCATCCTGACCCACATTATCCAGACAAGACAGGACCCAGCCTACAGTTCCATCTCCACCACAAACCAGGATTTTGTAATATGGGATATTTCTGAATACATACAATCTGAAAAACAATATTCCACTTTATCAGCTGCATCACGCTGGTGAGGTTGAATTTAAGTCATACCATGTAAAACCAAACTTACCAGATCGCAATAAGAACACCATATCCCACAAATATGACTGATGTGTTAGCACTGAGATGGGACATTTGCCCAATATGACTGCTGTTTTAGCACTGAGATGGGACATTTGTCCAATATGACTGATGTGTTAGCAATGAGATGGGGACATTTTCTACTGAGACTGTTGTGTTAGCACTGAGATGGGGACATTTTCTACTGAGACTGTCGTGTTGGCACTGAGATGGGGATGTTTCAAAACAGCAAAAATTCAAGAATAACTGATACCGTTTGGGGAGAATCTTCTGAAAAGTGTTGTGGTTGAATACCGTCTCAGGTACAGACATAACATTGTCACAGGTACAACAGAGTATTGTCCCAGGTACAAATATATCAGTGCTTCAGATAATATACAGAACTGTCTCAGACACACACACAACAAGCACTGTATCAGGTGCTGGTATATCAGTTAACCTACACCACGCTGTCAGCGACTATAATTGAAAAACATAAAGTATTTTCAGAAGCAGTCATGAATACAATCGCTCGTTGCTATGCACATCTTTCACAAAGAAAATCAAGATTGTAAAGTAACATCACTCATACGGTTAACAGAGGAAATGAAAGTAGACATAATTAACTTTCATTTCTGCTAGTGTTCAACTCAGCAGTATACAATATAGAAAGGTTGTGAATATGTTTTTAGCCGCAGATATAATCCATCAAAATCGTTATAAATGACAGCAATTTTTGAGGAATATTTTTAAAATTCTGATTTCTGTGTAGCCATTAATGTTAGTTAGATCGACATGTGTCATTTGTTTTCACAGACAATATTATATAAACACATTAGTTTAGTTATAACACAACAGCCGAAATAGAATAGGTCTAGGCATTTAGCAACATTTTATCCTGGATTCTATATAACAGACAAGAATAGGTGAGTCACTCCTTTCTTTTTAATTTCTCATCTTCACAATTTACGAACATATCACACATACACCAACAAAGCTTACACCATTACATTCAGTATCCATTCCTTTATTTCCATTATAAATATTACACAGACAGCTTCAACAGCATAAAAGTTATTGGGTTTTCCTCATACCCTCAATATATAACGCCTACAGTGAAAAACAAGGAATACAGCAGCAGGGCAAATTTACACATTTTTAATGCAGTGTGCTAAAGGTTAATGTACAGTACTGTCTCAGATAAAAATGTAGCATGAATTATCCCAGTAGAAATACATAATTATCTTAGGTATAATACAGCATTGTCCTAGAATTTATATACAATTTTCCCTAAGTACCTAAGTACAAATACATCATTGCCCCCAAAATAAATTCAGCACCATCCTAGACATTATACAAACTTTTCAAATGTACAAATACATCATTCCCTCAAAAATAACTACAGCACTGTCCCAGCCATTATACACAATTGTTCCAAGTTCAAATACATCATCGTTTGAAGTATAAATACATCAGTGTTTTAGTCATTCCACAACATTGCCCTAAATGCAAATACAGTGGAGCCTCAGTTTTAGTCTAATCTGATCGAAAACAATCTGTGAAATATAAAACTGTCAATCGAGATAATTATTTCGATATGAATGAATGTCAATCCTGTATGCAAAATGATAAGATAAGAGAAGAAAAGATAAGGAACAGTGAGGTTTTGAGTATGATGAATATAGAGGAAGCACAGCTGGTGAATACAATTTCACATAGAAAACTGAAATATTTCGGACATATAAAAAGACACAATGTCATGGAAAGATGCATATTAGACGGCAGAATTCTGGGAATTAGAGGAAGAGATAGACCTAGAAGGAGATGGACAGAAGACCAACAAAGACTGTATGAAGATATCATTGGAGAAAGGCAGGCCGATTGGCACAGGATAGAGTCAGATTCAGGACATAAATTGCAAAGACAACGTTCTGGAATGAATATGTCACGTGATGATGATGAAAATGTCCAGCATCTTCACTTACCCAGGCAAAGGACCTCCATTCTCTAGATTGAAAACTTGATGAGGGTTAAGAAGTTTCCGGAAGGATGTGATGAGCTCCAGACCTTGGCAGCCTCCACTTTTGACATTGACAAATACCATCAGTGGTTTGACATAGTCAGGAATCATATGAGGCTGGAGAGAGAAGGAAGCAAGTAATAAATATATCATTTGAGGCTGGATGGAAAAGGAAATAATATTATTGAAGCTATTTGAGGCTGAAAGGCAGAGGAAACAATTGTACTGTAAATTTGAGACTAAACAGAAAGAGAAACCATTTTTTAAGGCTTTGAGGGAATGGAAAGATATTACAGAAATTATTTGAGGCTGGAAGGGAAAAATATATTACAGTAATTGTTTTAGGCTGCAAGGGAATGGAAAGATAATGCAGTAATAATTTCAGGCTGCAAGAAAAATAAAACAAATTTCAAATATTATTACATGTGTACATTTTGCTAGCAAATGTAATTATTTGAGTTTTATGTATGAATGTGAGCATTTTTTTAAGAACATTAAATAAAGCATGTAGTTCTTTCCTATCTTTTTTTGTTTATGTTTTTTTTTGGGTGGGAGAGGGGTGATGGGAGAGGAGAGATGAAGTAAACAATTTTATGTAATGAAACATTGTTTGTGTGTGTGTGGGGGGGAGGGAGGAGAGGGAGGTGAATTATTAATTGTACACAGTTGGTGATATTGGTGGTGGTGGGGATTGGGGGAGAGGAGAGAAGAGAGAGAGATGTCAAAATTGTTGTCACAACTTATGGACAGTCCCCTAACTATCATATAATGAAGGCCATTTTCCAGCAACAACATCTGAAACTCATGTTAGATTTGTTAAATGTGGTTGACCAATTCTGACCTAACTGGCCACAAAAATAACAGACACATATCTCTACAATCACAAATGAAAGTGATTTATTCCTTCACTTCCAGTTCTGTTTTCTTCAATTCGTAACATTAGTGTGTAGAATAAATCTCTTTAAGCACGTAACATTAGTGTGTAGAATAAATCTCTTCAAGCATGTAACATTAGTGTGTAGAATAAATCTCTTTAAGCACATAACATTAGTGTGTAGAATAAATCTCTTTAAGCATGTAACATTAGTGTGTAGAATAAATCTCTTTAAGCATGTAACATTAGTGTGTAGAATAAATCTCTTTAAGCATGTAACATTAGTGTGTAGAATAAATCTCTTTAAGCATGTAACATTAGTGTGTAGAATAAATCTCTTTAAGCACATAACATTAGTGTGTAGAATAAATCTCTTTAAGCATGTAACATTAGTGTGTAGAATAAATCTCTTTAAGCATGTAACATTAGTGTGTAGAATAAATCTCTTTAAGCATGTAACATTAGTGTGTAGAATCGATCGCTCTCAAGTACACTATTAAGTATATTATTTTCATTGAGATGCTAATGGCAACTATGTTGTGTGAAGATGTTCTTGGCAACTGGTAAATGACCACTCGCAATGACACATTTAAACAAGTAACAACACACAAACAGCTGCAGCTTTCCAAACAACACTCCCCCTCAAACAAATGCAGCATTCTGAAAAAACAGCTACCCACACAAAAAATAAATTACTAACTTGTATATTGGGCAATAGTAGCGCTAAAATTTGCTTTTCATCAAAGGTGGATTCTTGAAGAATATTGAAGACAGAGGTAGCCATCTCGGGTATGGTATAGACAAGCACAAGGGAGCCATACTCATAGTAGATACCATCAAATTTCTCCCACTTGTGCTCTGTGTGCATAAACAATCATTCGTTTCAAAAACTGAAAACATGAGTTTGAAATTACAAGTTTGAAAATATTCATTTGAATATAGAAGTTTGATCAAATGAATTCAAAAATACAAAACCATGAGTTTGAAATAATAACAATCATAATAATAATAATAATACCCATTCCCCGCTATGGTAGTAGGGGTGCCACAATGGATACATCAGCACAAAAAAGCTCTCCAAACAACTCTATCCTCAGTCATTCGGAGTGTAGAAAAATCACACTCAGACCATTCCTTTATGTTATAAATCCAGGATTTTATCTTCCCTCCTTCTACCCTCTACTGTTCCTGGCAAAATAATTTGAGAAAGTGTATTGTGTCTCGCAAAATGTTCAAATAACAGTTTTGAGTTTTCAAACCTGTGTTTGAAAACACAGATTTGAAAATAGAAGTTTGAAAATATGAGTTCAAAAATGAAACAAAAACATGATATTGAAAATAATAGTTAAAACATAATTTAAAAAATGTAAGTGTGCTCATGTGTTGTCAGGAATGAATAGGTTGCAAGAAAAGCAATACTGTGATCTGCCATGCATGTTGTAAAAGACCATTAAGAATGTTTGGCGGTGGAAGCAGTTGTTCCATCCTATAACCAAGAATAAATCAAAAGCTAAGCTCAAGTTGGATGTATCAGGTCAAGAGAAACATATATCCAAGCCAAGCTGTAAACCATGAAAAATTAATTTTGTTCTCTAAACTACAGCCTGTCAGGAGTTTGAAAATGAGCACAGAAAAGAGGACATTAGTTTAATCTGTAATATGCTCAATACAAATTACGGCTGATAGGGAAAAAACATTGAGTACAGGACAGCTAAATCAATATCTAAGAAAATCATTAAAGATGCCAAAACAAAAGATTGGCAAGAATATGGCAAATCATTAACCTGTAGTCTACAAATGTCTACAGTGTGATAGTCATCTGTAGTCATGGCCAACAAATCGGCCAAGTTTATTTCCCATCATGCTCTTATAGTAAATATGTGTTAGAGTGATTGTTCCTTAATTTTCCGAAGCGATATAAATAAGCAGTCGCAACTTATTTGACCTTTCACGTTTAGAAACCGAACTGCATAGGGCTAGCTTCGGTGTGGCTCTTTTTTGCTATTTCTTTGCGGATTATGGTTCAGAAAAGGACAAATTTGAAAGCTTTAGTGTTTCAGTTACAGGGATGACAACATAGAACACAAAGTAATTGAAGAATAAGAACCAAGCATACTGAGATCAGAAATAGAAAATGCAATACAAACAGCTCCACAAGAACAAAACCCTATGACCCAATAACATACAAGTCGAATTAATCAAAGCAGCAGCAGATACAGGGATAAAATGGCTGCATAGGCTGTTTAACATAATATGGAATACACAATAAACACCAGAAGACTGGAAAAATTCTGTAATAATACCTATTTGAAATGAACAAAGCAGGAAAAGATATTTTACAAAATACAGAGGAATCTCACTTTTAAGCCATATTGGAAACATTTTCAACAGAATTCTAGAAAGAAGATCACGAGCATTCATCGAACCACAACTCAACAACACTCAATTGGGATTTCGCAAGAACAAGATCTGTCCAGATGCAATTTTTACTCTCAGACAACTGACAGTAAAAACTACGGGAAACTACCAAGAACTGTATATCGCATTTGTCGACCAAGAAAAAGCATTTGACAGAGTGGAACACAACAACTTTGGAAAATACTATCAAAATATGGAGTAAACAACACCTAATCAACTTGTGCAGGAGTAGTTACACATGAAGACAATGTGCAATTAGAGCGAGTGCTGGTTTTCCAGGCAAATTCCACAAAGATGGAGTGTGACAAGGATGTGTCCTATCTTCCTTGTTATTCATTACATATATCGATTGTATATGTAAAATTGCCAACATTAATGAAGAAGACAACATAAAAAAATCTGAGTAAACTTCTTTTTTTGCAGACGATCAAGCAATAATATCAACATCAGAAGAACAACTACAAAAACATATAAATAGACTCCACACTACATGTAGGGACTTTAACATGAAGGTAAACACAGAAAAACTGAGATAATGTCAATCGCAAAAATAGAAAGAAATACTACTATTTTCATCGATGATCAACAACTTACACAAGTGAAAGGATTTACTTACCTTGGAAGCATCATATCATCAAATAGGATAAACACAAAATAAATCCTACACAGATGCAATATAGCATACCAGATCTTAGGACAGATGTTTCCATTTTCAAAAACAAGCATGTGAACATAAATACTAAAACTGCACTATATAAAACGACCATCATACATCACTGTGCTACCAATGTCAAACGTGGACACTAACAACAATGACAAAAGAAAACTTGTAACAACAGAAATGACTTGCCTACATAGAATTCTTGGAGTAACAATAAGAAACAGAATCAGAAATGAAAACAACATCAGAGAACTAACAAACATAGTGCCAATCCTAGATTACATCAGAAGACAACAGATTAAGGAAGACATGCTACCAGACTACCATCACATAGTATCCCTAAAAAAGCATTACTATACAGACGTGATGGATACAAAGCCAGGACAGACCATGCAAAAGATGGATTACAGAATTAAAATAATCAATGAAAACAAATATATATAGGCACACAAATAGGCCATATCCAGAGAACTCTTCTACCCCTGACTCTGCAAAGCATAAAGGGGTATAAACCGGGGGAAAAAAAATAATTGAGAAAACAAATTACGTAACTTGCCACCTGAATTATTTTAAAAAATTGCGCATTGAGGAAAACGTGTTGAAAAATATTTGTCAACATTTTTGGGTTAATTTTTGCAAACTATCATTGAACCCACACTACACATGACCATCCCCATACTTGAGTGGCGGGGGAAAAGAGAAGAAAATTCCTATATGGTAAGTATGAAGCTGAGGTTGCAACCATAAGTATGAAACCATGATTTTGAAACTACAAGTATGAAATTATGAGTCTGAAAACAACTTTAAAATATGAGCTAGAAAAAGAAGTTTGCAATTAAAATGTGCTGATATTAAATAACATTATGTTCAATGCTGACTAAGTTGATCAAGCATCTGCATTAACATCAGTCCTGATTGGTGACAAACATACTAGGGCTGTTCAATGAATTCCCAGACTGATTTTCTTCAGGAAAATCTTTATACTTACAGACTAGTTCTCGCTCCTTAAAAAAAACTGTATTCACTAAGGCAATTATTGCTAAGTTTCGAAACATACAAAATTGTTGATGTCAATATGAGTGGCTGACAACTATAGCTAATTCCTACCTACGTGGCATCACATGGATTTACTACTTAGGACATGAAGGCATTCATGGTAATTAGGGAGCAGATAGACTTGCATACAATGCATCAATGAATGGAGAGTTGATAATGGACAAAGTGGAGATACTTAAACAGCTCCATGTGTGTCTGCAGGATACGGACACAAAATTGACAAAACATTGAGGCTGAGATTTGGAGAATTTGATATTAAATGTGGAACCTGTACATTTGGATTGCTACAGGCTAGAATGAGGAGCGTTTACAACTAGAGTGCCACAGGAACAATTAGCATGTATACCCATTGACATTTGCTATGGAGACTGAGCACTTACAGGTCTGCCAAGAATCTAATGATGTGGGTTCATAATTTGTAACACCTCCAAAAATGCACTTGTAAACATGTCATTGTGGCCCTAATCCATTGCCTCAAGGCAAATGGCTTAACCACCATGCCACAAAAACATTCTGCAACAAAGCAACAGTGAAATAACAACAAAAATATAGCTTTACAAAGCTCACGTGAGAAGACAATAGTTTTACCTTTGCCAATGATGTCCAAAAGAATCATCTCATACTGTCTCTGGGACAACCCAGTTGGCAGGTTGCCCACATAGAGAGATATGCTCGGTCCATGTGGGTCTTCCTTTTGTTGCAAATAGAACCTTGTCATTCGATTCTGACGTAAAGAGTCCTGGAGAGAGAAGAAGCAAGTTGTGTTAATTCAATTTATCTTCATGTGTGTAGTGTATGCAATCATGAACTACCATTGAGGTCAGATCCCTAGTACTGACCATGAGTTCCAATACCTATAATCTTGTATAGTTCCCTATTTTCTTCTTTATAATATAATAATAATAAGACCCATAAGCAGTTAGGGTCGTAGGGATGCTACAATTGAGACATTAGCACAGAAATGCTGCTTTCTAATCACCTCTTTCCTCAGACATTCAGAAGAAAGTAGAAAAATTATGCCCAGATCATTCCTTGTTGTTGTCGATCCAGGATTTTATTCTTTAGATTTAGAAAGGACTGGTAAAACACTGACAGACACAAAAGATAACAGATAACAGTAACCATTAAATGATAACACAAAAGATAACAAATAACAGTAACCATTAAATGATAACACAAAAGATAACAAATAACAGTAACTATTAAATGATAACACAAAAGATAACAAATAACAGTAACTATTAAATGATAACACAAAAGATAACAAATAACAGTAACTATTAAATGATAACACAAAAGATAACAAATAACAGTAACTATTAAATGATAACAGAAAAGATAACAAATAACAGTAACTATTAAATGATAACACAAAAGATAACAAATAACAGTAACTATTAAATGATAACAGAAAATATAACAAATAACAGTAACTATTAAATGATAACACAAAAGATAACAAATAACAGTAACTATTAAATGATAACAGAAAAGATAACAAATAACAGTAACTATTAAATGATAACACAAAAGATAACAAATAACAGTAACTATTAAATGATAACAGAAAAGATAACAAATAACAGTAACTATTAAATGATAACACAAAAGATAACAAATAACAGTAACTATTAAATGATAACAGAAAAGATAACAAATAACAGTAACTATTAAATGATAACAGAAAAGATAACAAATAACAGTAACTATTAAATGATAACAGAAAAGATAACAAATAACAGTAACTATTAAATGATAACAGAAAAGATAACAAATAACAGTAACTATTAAATGATAACACAAAAGATAACAAATAACAGTAACTATTAAATGATAACAGAAAAGATAACAAATAACAGTAACTATTAAATGATAACACAAAAGATAACAAATAACAGTAACTATTAAATGATAACACAAAAGATAACAAATAACAGTAACTATTAAATGATAACACAAAAGATAACAAATAACAGTAACTATTAAATGATAACAGAAAAGATAACAAATAACAGTAACTATTAAATGATAACACAAAAGATAACAAATAACAGTAACTATTAAATGATAACAGAAAAGATAACAAATAACAGTAACTATTAAATGATAACACAAAAGATAACAAATAACAGTAACTATTAAATGATAACACAAAAGATAACAAATAACAGTAACTATTAAATGATAACACAAAAGATAACAAATAACAGTAACTATTAAATGATAACACAAAAGATAACAAATAACAGTAACTATTAAATGATAACACAAAAGATAACAAATAACAGTAACTATTAAATGATAACACAAAAGATAACAAATAACAGTAACTATTAAATGATAACACAAAAGATAACAAATAACAGTAACTATTAAATGATAACACAAAAGATAACAAATAACAGTAACTATTAAATGATAACACAAAAGATAACAAATAACAGTAACTATTAAATGATAACACAAAAGATAACAAATAACAGTAACTGAAAAGTTTTCCTGAAGACAAAAGGTAACATATATCACTGATGACAGCTCCCATGTGTTGAAAGCTCACATGTGTTGCCGTGGCTCAAAAGGGACGTTAATAGAGATACTGTGACCTGCTATGCATGATGTATGAGGCGATTTTAGGGTGGAGCTGGCTGTCCTATCTCAGTGACTCAAAGCAGAAGATTACATATTCCAGCAAGCCAATAGAAGAAGGTTGATGACAGAATATAAGATTTACATATTCAGCAAGCCCATAGAAGAAGACTGATGACAGAACAAAAGATTACATTTTCCAGCAAGCCCATAGAAGAAGACTGATGACAGATTAAATTTTCCAGCAAGCCCATAGAAGAAGACTGATGACAGATTAAATTTTCCAGCAAGCCCATAGAAGAAGACTGATGACAGATTAAATTTTCCAGCAAGCCCATAGAAGAAGACTGATAACAGAACAAAAAAATTACATATTCCAGCAAGACCATAGAAGAAGAAGACTGATGACAGAACAAAAGATTACATATTCCAGCAAGCCCATAGAAGAAGAAGAAGAAGACTGATGACAGAACAGAAGATTATATATTCCAGCAAGACCATACATAAAGGGGAATGCAGTTCAAACACCCCTACACTTGGATGTATCTACGGTCCTATATTCCATTCCAGCATACAATATATACAAATATGACCATAGATACACCTGCAAAGGTGGAGGTTCACCAAAAAAATATAAAAATAATAATAATAATTCTTTAATTTGTATGCATTTTTATTAGACTTATGATAACCTTTATTGTGAAAAATCATTTTGGGGAAGAAAAGATAAGGGTGTGTGTATGTAAGAGAAAATGGGATGTAACCAGCTTTTTGGTTAAATACCTACCGGTAGTTCTAAGTCTTCATCTTCTGATTTCGTAAGGGGGAGGGTTGTGTGTGTTAAACTCCTTAACTCCCCCCCCCATTTTCTACGGGCATGTATACAACATAATTGTCACTGGTGCAGACATAAACTCCATATGTACACGTAAACAAAAAGTTCTTACCCGCCTACTCTGCACAATGATTTGATAAGGTTTAACATGTGGGTCAACTTTCCTTTCTGTTACACCTTTGTCCAACAAAACTTCAATGAGCTCAAAACTCTCAGGGTCTTTATCCTGCAAACCAAACAAAACACTATGAATAAGTATAACTGATTCAGCAAAATACATCTTTGTGAAGACACAATTAAAATATGATTTCTTCATAATTGTCTTTTAACTCTCTATGGTAAACAGCTACATCATCTGTTTACTGCCACCATCCAAACCTATCTCCCAATAAATCCATTGTATCATCATCATCATTAAGTGCCGTCTCCACAACATAGGTTGGCTGCAAAAGGCCTCCAATATCCTGTCTCTTGTATTGTTGGTGCACTCTGCTACACTGTAACCTGTCCATCTCGTGATGTTTCTCACTTGTATCTCTGTCTTTCTCTTGATCGACTGTCTCCCTTGGCTTTACCCTTAAATAAGGTCTTCAAAAAGGTGTTGTGTCTTTAATATGTCCAAAATATTTTATTTGTTTGATCTTTATTTCCTTTAATAATTCCTTCTTCATACAAAGTGTTGTTAGGACCTCTTTGCTGGTTTTCTTCTCTTTCCGTGATGTTCACCCTATTCTCTCTATATATCCACATATCAAAGGCATCAATTCTGTCTTCTCATTGCTTGTTTATTGTCCATGTTTCTGAGCCATACATTAATATAAAATAGATGTAGCATTTTATATTTGTATAACAACTTCTAAATACATTACTACTTTCGGAACTAGTTAAAATTGGTGTGCTTATATCTTCATGTATGTGATGTGCCCCAAGCAGAACATTATCCACATGCCACTATGTAAGCCTTTCAGTTCTGTGCAAGGTGTACTGTTACCCCCAGTGCCATACTCAAAAGTGTCTTAACTCTTAGTGGACCAGGGACAATAGGGATATATAGGGAAAAACAACAAATAGATTGTCATTTTGTTCACTATGTGTTAATATCCTGAGTCCATTAATGTCTTGGGCATCTTTTTTTCCAGGAACCTCACCCTTCATTATTAATCTTTCTTACTGCATCTTTCTTATATGCCTAAAGTATTTTCATCATCCACAACTCAAGACTTGCAGCTAATCTGTTTATATTCCTTCTTTCTTTTTCTTTTCACTTTATACCCATTAATACCTTGCAGCGTCAGGAGTAGAAGAGTTCTCTGGAGATGGCTTTTTTTGTGTGCTTCATATATGTTTGTTTTCGTTGAGTCTTTTATTTCTGTAATTCATCATTTGCAAGGTCTGCCCCTGGCTTTGTATCCATCATATCTGTATAGTAATGTTTTTTTTGAGGGGCGCTGTCTGTTGGTAGTCTGGAAGCAGGTGAAAACCACTTAATCTAGTGTCTTATGATGTAATCCAGAATTGGCATTGTGTTTGTTAGACTTATGATGTTTTCATGTCTGATTCTGTCTGTTATTGTTACTCTGAGGATTCTATGTAGACAAGTCATTTCTGTTGTAGCAAGTTTTCTTTTGGAATCCGTTGTTAGTGTCCATGTTTGACAATGGTAACATAGTGATTGCATGATGATCGTTTTATATAGTGCAGTTTTGTTGTTCATGTATTTTGTTTTTGAACATAGGGGGGTGTCTGCTCCAAGATCTGGTATGCTATGTTGCATCTATGTTGGATTTCTTTGATGTATTTCCTATTCAATGATATGCTTCCATAAAGAAGTGAATTATTTCATCTGTTTAAGTTGTTGGTCATCGATTAGAATAGTGGTGTTTCGGTTTTTTCCGACTGACATTACTTCGGTTTTTTTTCTCTGTTTATCTTCATGTTAAAGTTTCTACATGTTGTGTGGTGTCTATTTATATGGTGTAGTTGTTTTTGTTGCTGATATTATTGCTTGATCGTCTGCAAAAAGAAGTTCGCTCAGGAGGTTGTTTAGGTTATCTTCTTCATTTGTGTTGGCAATTTTACATATGCAATAGATATATGTGATAAATAACAAGGAAGATAGAACACATCTTAGTTGCACGCCAGAGTGTATGTGGATTTATCTGAAAGCCCTTTTATATTTCAGTTTATATTCCAGAACTGTAAAATTCTTGGCCATTGTGTAAATTTTCTAGAAATGTGAAATCTTGCAGATATTCTATTTACCTTCTAGAACTGTCATCTAGCAGATATTATATTTATCTTCTACAATTGCCATATTGCAGATATTCTATTTATCTTCTAGAACTGTCAAGTCGTGCAGATATTCTAATTATCTTCTAGAACTGTCAAGTCATGCAGATATTATAATTATCTTCTAGAACTGTCAAGTTGTGCAGATATTCTAATTATCTTCTTGAACTGTCATCATGCAATTATTCTGTTTATCCTCTTGAACCATCAAGTCTTGAATCTATTCTGTTTATTTTCTAGAACTGCCATCAAGCAGCTATTCTGCTTATCATCAAGAAATGTCAAGTCTTTAAGCTGTTCTATTCATCTTCCATCTAGTACACCAAAAACTGACTAAGAAATCATTTCTTCAATGATACTTCTACCAATTATCAATAGCCACAACTGCAACATTTTAACTGACCTCTACTCCGAACTTCCGCAGCGAAGTTAGAATAACTTCCTCAACAGTTGTATCCTTGTTGACCACAATATTCTTATATCCACAACTGACCCTGTTAGTTGAATATATGGGGAAAAAAAATAACTTACTAACCAACATCATCATCACCATTCTCTCCAATAGAACATCCTCAATAATGAGTACAGAAAAATAGAAGATATGAAGGTCTAACCAGTGGGCCCATCAGACGATCCATCATACAAGAGCACAAGCCTAGTAGACAATATGCTCTATTATTTTCTTCCCGTGGAAGCCTAGCATAAAGTCATATAAAATTATTTGCTACCCCCTCTGAGTAGGAGGCCTTTTTGTCAAAGCAATGTACATCTCTGAGAGTTGGAGTCTTCTGAGTATGAAATGAAGCTAGAAATATCCTAAATTTCACAAATGGATGCAAAAGCAATATTGTTCATAATTCCCAGTGATTGAAACAAAGAGTTTCAAAAACTAAATGGTCAGTACTATTATCTGTATTACTAATATTGAAAACCTAGCAACACTATCACTTATCTTTTCTACTCTAATCTAATCTTCTTCTTCTTCAGCATTCATTCTCAAACTCCTGTAGGATGGCCCTTGTAGTAGGATCATGGTCCTATTAGATTTCCAGCAGGATGTAATACAGAGAATGGAAATGCTTTGTCACCATTTTATTTGTATCAATGGCCTAACACATCTGTCTTCAGCATAATCAAATCAAATCACATCTAATCCATTCATCCATCTATCTATCATTCTATCCATCTATCTGTGTTTTATCTGAGTTTGCTGTAATGTGTTGCAAGATTGAATGACAATCAGATTTTGGGCTATGCCATGTTTAGTCGCTAGATAAGCCTGTAATTTCATGAATAATATCTCAGAATGTTGGTAACTCCTTCAATCCACCTTATTCTTGCTCTCTGTATCTTGCTGTTTCCATTTCCATGTTGTATGCTCTTGTCGCTGACCAATCAGGGTTCATTCTCATTAAGTGGCAGAACAATTTATGTCTCTGTTTTTCAATATATTTGACTACTGATGTTGTTTCAACAGTTCTTGTAATCTCTTCATTCCTCACATGATCTCTTCTTGTTCTACTTGCTGCTTTTCTTATACATCTATTTCACATGTCATATGCTTTCTCTCTTGTTATTTTGTTAGTGCCCATGTCTGACATTGATAACACAAAGCTGGTATGAGAGATATGAAATTTATTGTTTGCCTTTTGTTTTATTACAATGATAAAGTGGAACTTACATAAGCTATGGGAAACTTCCCCAGAGAAACCAATCTGGAGGTGAAAGCAAAACTGCAGCACAATGAATAAGGAACAAAAGTGACACACTCAATACTCCCTCCAGGCTCTTTCTTTATTTCAATTTATCTCACCAAATTACTAATACACAACAGAGAGTTACAAAGATACATGGTCGTCTTCGCCTTCTTGGTCACGGTTTAACATGCTTACACAACAAGTTATAGATAGATACGAAGAGCAGAAGCACCAGAGGGTAAAGCTGTAGTGGATGGCAGAAGACAGCAAGCTGATTTAATTAGGTTAGTTCTGGATAGGCTAGAAAAAAACTGTGAAAAAAAAGCAATGAAGAGGATGCTGAAAGAGATAATGTACTTGACAGAGAATTATAGAAATTGGAGTGACCAGGAGAGAGGTGAGGAAGTGCGTCCTCAGTGGAAATAAGACCAGAAGAACCCTCAACCAAAAGGTCTTTGGTTAAATAAAGTGTACCTCTTATTGTGAGGTACGCTTCTTTCAACCATGGACATTAGTCCAATTTGGTTATATCAGAGCTTTACAATAATACATAATATAAGGAAGCTCGAAGGTCTGAAGGCACCCCGACATCCCAAGATAGTATAACTCTCTTTAAAACTAACAACTGACATGGACACTGAACTTGTATACTGACTAAGCCATCAGCTTAGATAGATGATAGAATAGCAAGCAGAGAAATGACCCTTGTGCAGTGATGTTGGTTTTGGTTCCTGATCAAGAATCAAATATCAATCACTAACACAATAAACTTTTATTTACCTCACACTAAGTACACAACAAGTGCTACAGAAGTCTGTTAAGAATTAGCTATATAGTACACAAGAAAAATATATTTTGTCTGGAAGCAAATAAACAAACTTGCAGGATATCAAGAACCACTTTTGGCAGTGATTAAACAGTGCAAAATTATTTGGTTTGGATATATAAAAAAACATGACTGGCTTTCTAAAATTATGTTTGCAAGGAACAGTCAAGGGTGGAAGGAGGAGAGGAGATAAGAGAAAATCTTGGATTGATAACATCAAGGAATGTTCTGGGTGTGATTTTTTCTACACTTCTCTGAATGGCTGAGGATAGAGTTGTTTGGAAAGCTTTCTGTGTTGATGTATCCAGTGTGGCACTCCTACAACCCTGATGCATTATGGGTCTTATTATTATTATTATTATTAATATATTAATATTATTATTTATATTACTAAGTACACTTCTGGAATGTTCTATGAACTCAAACAACAACATTTACCTTAGTCCGCCTGGGTAGACTTTCATCACTGCACTATCTTTCCTCTCCTTGTATCTCAAAAAGACGGAAGGCCGTTTTCCATCTGGCATCTTCAACTGTGATCGAACTGGCATATTTTCCTCTAGCTCTCGCTCCCCTGTGAAATAAATAAAGTACAATGCCCGCCTATAAGCTGTGAAATAGATAAAGTACAATGCCCAACTATCAGCTTTGGAAAAAAATATAGTACAATGTCCACCTATCAGAGATGAACTATAACTATAACAAACAACAATAACCAGAGAAGGGGGTGAGAGAGAGAGAGAGAGAGACAGATAGAAAGACATATCTATCTATGTGACCTGTCCTTTGTAGAATGTTGCGCTCACTGCCTCTCTTTTAGTCTCTCAGTGTTGTGCAAGCTGTCCAGCCTCTTCTGGTGTCATGTACAGAATATCTTCGATATCCTGTATCCATCATAGTCTTGGTTGCCTCTACTTTCAAGCAAGGTCTCCAACAAGATGTCATGTCGTTTAGTATGTCAAAACTGATATGTTTATATATGTTAAAACTGATACAAATGAAGAACATATGCTTGAAATGCAATAAAATAATAAAACTAACTTTCCTTAGATCCTGCATATTCCAAGTTGCATTATATGGATGTGAATCTTAGACATTCACCAATAAGGTGAGAAACAAAATTGCAGCATTTGCAATAAAATGTTACAGAAGAATTGTCAGAATACCATAGACGAAAAAGATCACGAATAGGGACATCCTGAGAGAATTGAAAGTAAAAGAAAACTAGCTAAATAACAAGATTCTCTCTAAAACATGACAACATTTTGGTAATATCAAACTGCTAGAATATTGGCTGCTAGAAAAGACCATAATAGAGAGGATAATGTCAGGGCTATGAAAAAGAGGTAGGCCATGAAATAGATGGATGCAAGATATCAAAGACCACTGAACATGACACTCACAGTAGCAGGAAGATTAGCTCATGATCAGCAAGTGTTTCAAAAGGCTGTGATGACTGCTACATCCTATCCAGGATATGCTACCTGATGATGATGACTGATATAAGCATGGCTTCAATAGCTATTTCAAATCTCTTAGGTATTGCATGTATCTATTGGTATTCACGGTAATAAGAGATTAGACAGGCTTACATTCTCTGATTGTATAGAAAGGGAGTCGATTATTAACATGAGGGATGTGCTGAAGATGCTTCATGTTGGGTGTTCTGTAGGGCAGCATCTCGATGAGGGACTGATAATGCAATCATTGGTAATTACATCAGGTGGTATCCTCTAGTGTAGCATCTTGACCATAGACTGATTATATTATCAACGGTCATTACATATGATTGCATCCTTTATTATAGCATCATTACATGCTGATGATACAACCAATGTCCATTACACCTGGTGATATCCTGTAATTAATTATAAACTGATGAAACAATCAAGTGATTACACCTAGTGGCACTCAGTGGTTTAGCATCTTGACCATACTGATGATTCAAGTCATTATGCAGTATGGCATACTGCAGTGCAGGATTCTGACCATAAACTGAATATGCAATCAATGATCATTACTCATAACTGCATCATGTAGTGCTGCATCTTGACAGCAGAACAACGACACAATCAATGGAAATTACTCTTGATGGTATCATTAGTGCTATATCTTGACCATAAACCAATGAAATGATCAATGGACATTATGCCTGATGTCATCATTTAGTGCTGCACCTTGACCATAGACCAGTAACACAATTAATGTACACAGAGATTATAGATCTATAATCTCCTATAGACCTATAATCTCCTATAGACCTATAACTTCCTATAGACCTATAATCTCCTATAGACCTATAATCTCCTATAGACCTATAATCTCCTATAGATCTATAATCAACCTATGTATAGAGATAGAACAAATAGCTGACTGGAACAGCAACAAAAAATGGATTCTAAAATTCCCAGTCACAGTAACTTACGTTTGCCTAGACACGACTCTGATGCTTCCGTGACATAATATTTTTTAGGATCATCCGATATGTGGAATGTTTTAAGTGCTGCCTCCTGTAGATTATAGAAAATAAAATTATAGGAAACATCTGAAACAAGTATATCTATCTAATGTCTTTTCTCTGCTATTATTGAAAGGCACCACAGGATTCAATGATGATTGGTCGTTTGATATACAGCAATATTAAGAAGTATCAGATTGTTGGTAACTCCTTCAATCCACGTTCTTAATGGTCTTAATCCTCATTTGATGTTTCTATTTTCATATTGTATGCTCTTACCGCTGGCCAATAAGGGTTTATTCTCATTAAATGGCTGAACCATTTCAGTTTGTTTTCAATATATTTGACCACAGATGTTGTTTCAACAGTTCTTTTAATCTCTTCCTTCCTCAAATAATCTCTTCTTGTTCTGTTTGCAGCTTTTCTTAGACATCTCATTTCACATGTAGTGAGAATTCTCTTGTTCTTTTATTAGTGTCCATGTCTGACAATAATAACAACACAATGGTGGTATGAAAATTGAATTTATGATTTGCCTTTTGGTTTCCATCATGATAGATTTGTCTATCAAAATTGGTGCAAGTTATACAATATATACCAAGAGTAATAACACTGGTCAGAACCTACACTGACTCCCACCTTCATTGGTTTAAGTTATATCTGTAAAGTTGCCTATATTATATCTGTACCATGTTGTCTAAATTGTGTTCATTCTATTCATCTTTCAGCTCCCTGTGGAGTATAGTATAGATTCTAAACAAACCTCTTCAATCTTATCCTACTCTTAGTAAAGGTATAGATAAGCTGAGTTATGAACTAGCAACATAGCACACAGATGTGTTAACAGTGCTAAGATACCTATTCAGCAGCAAGATACCTAACAAACGTCGTTAAAACTTTCACACACTTATCAGATCACACATAAAAAATATATTGCTCACATATTTAGAGTATCAAATTCTTTATTTATATATGCAAAAATTATTTTAAAATCTATGAAAACAAAAAAGGAATTGCATTTTCTAAACACTAACGAAACATAATGCCAATTTTCAACAACAAAAATCTGGTGGCAGGGAAAGGTTGTGTAATTTTAATCCAGCTTGATAAAAGTTAAGCAAACATGAACCGAATTACAAATATGTAATGCATTCAAAGTCTATTACCAGAATAGCCTGCACAGTGGAGTTCCGTGGCACGGATATTGTTCTGTACAGACGTTTCTTGAGGGAGGCATTGCCATCAAATACTCGGATAATTTCCCCTGTCACAAAGAAATACAATAAATACACAACACAATTATGACTGTATTAGTGAGTTATTTTAATTCACCAAAATAAAAAAATTCGTACAAACGATAAAATAACATTGTATCACTCATGTAAAAATAAAAGATATAACACCGAAAGTGTAATGATTGTTTGTCGTATTGAAGCCAACATCGATACTGATTAGGTAGATGCATTACCAAAATAAAACAACCTAACAACGACATACAGGGACAGACGATGTTTCGACTAATAAGCCTTCATCAGGACAAACAAAAGACAACAGTACAATGAGTCTTACATGGAGACATTGATAGGGAGGAAAGAGAAGGAGAGATAGTGAATAGATAGCAGAGGAATCAAAGAAGGGGCAGCATAGCAAGGAGAGGGTATGGGAAGAAGAAGTGAGTGTATTGCTTGACCATGATTACATAACAGAGCTAAGCGGCACAATACCGTGATTCCAATTGTTTCCACTAGTACAACTATCCTGATCTGTAACAATTTAATTTTTAAAAAACATAATAACAATAGGACAATCAACAAGAAAAACAATCATCAACCATAAAATGACAACTATAGCAACAGTAGCAACCATGACACCACCAACAAAAACAACAATAGCTGCAAACTACAACATCAATACCAGTAACAACCATAGTAACAACAATAACAACAACCACAGCACCACCACCACCACCAACAACAACCATTAACAATTCCACTTACAATCTTCTTTATCTTTCTCCCTTCCATCTTTCTCCCTAGGTGACCTCCTTTCTCTCTCTTCATCCTCTGTCTTGGAGTCTCCACTTGATGACCACTCTTCAGAGACTGTACGAGCTGTTACAAGAACACACAGAATATACATCAGTGAACTCTTATAGTCATGTAACATACAAATCAATTCAGAAAGGGGAGGTCTCCCTGATGTAATTGTTAAGCCATTCGTTTTGTGCTAAAGAGGTTGAGGGTTCAAATCCCACTCATGTTGTCTTATTTATAAAGTGGATTTTATTCAGAGATCCTTGGGTATTATTTCTTGAAGCTATAGAGTTATGTGCTATGAGTGGTACGCTTAACAGGAATTGTAACACTTCGTTGAGAGGGAGCGAGTACATATTGGGTAACCTGTATACAATGAAGTCAATCATCTACACCTTTTCAACCTTTCAACAAATATCTTCTTCCACATTTCCTCTCAAACTCATGCTGGTTTGAAGGATGTGATTTGTAAGAACAGAATGCATTGTATCATGGTTTATAGGTCAGCCTCGATATCTGTGCCTTTCAACCTGACATGCCCAACTTCTGTAGGATTATACAAATCTCTGTTTAGGTTTACATATACTGTCCAAAAAAAATAAACGCAACATTATTGTAGTATTAATGGACACCAAATTACAAATGCAAAACACAATTTTATTTTATGGAATTAATGTTTCAGCCTTGGAATGAAGAAAATTTCAGACTTTCCCAATGAAATGATGTTCATTAACCTAGCATGCTGTGTTTACAACTCGGGCAACACATTTAGCCCAAATTGTGTCATTTCTTGATTGCGAACTGCAAAATCTGTCGCCCATTGCATTTAAACCCACATCCAAAAAAAGCCAGATTTGTAATTTTTTTGAGAGAATGTTTTGGCACCTGATGTAGTTTATTTATCTAACTTCCTGTTTCTGTTCATAAAATGGTGATAGGAGACATTGTGAGTTTATGTAATTGAAATCCGAGCAATCTATAGCCATCAGCATTGTGGCGAAGCGACATGACAGTGAATCGAGTTTGATATACTTTTATTTCATCGTATATTCAGTGAAATCATTATTTATTCTGAAATTTAAAATGGAAATTTTGAGAGGTAAGTGCTTCAAATAGATTAAATAAATTAAACCACGAGGTTCCACAAGGTTTTCATTATGTAAAATATATAATTTTCAACAGATTTCAATCTATCAAAAATACAATAGGCCTATATCTAGATAGGTATAAATCTGTCTTTATCACTTTCTCACACATCTCGTATCACACACACACAAACAAAACTTACACCAATATATGCAGAATTTAATTCTTTATTTATATGTGCAAATATTATTTAAATATCTGTAAAACAAAAAATTTATCGTGATTTAAAAACAGCCACCAACAATTGCATAATATTTTCAAAAATGAATTCCCCGGTCAGCGGCAGGAGAGAAATTACGTGATTGTAAACACAGTGTGCCTAAGGTTAAATTTGGTTTGGAGTTTTATTCTTTGCAACTGTGGCCTCCATTTCAGTAAAGTATATGGCCTCCTCTGACCTCTATTAGAGAATGATATTCGCTTGACATGGATCCGATTAGCTTGAACTGTTGTTTTGGGATGACATTGAACTAGAAGTTCATACCTGGTTGCCACATATGCATTTCAAGATAGAATAAGCATTGTCTTAAATAGAATGTGATAGATTAGATCTCTTTCTGCTCAACTATTTCAGTGATTCTGCATGACATTATCACAGGTCAAAGATAGTCAACTATTTCATTGATTATGTATGACAGAATATTACAGGTCAAAGATGCTCACAATTCATAGAGGTATGACTTAATTTTACTCGGGTTTACCTATATAAGATACTCCATGCTCAAAGGAGCAATGAGCCGTCTGCTGAACATAGCATGTAATCTCATGTATTTAAGTGATAATCAAGAGAGATGTCCTAAATCTGTATTTGTAAACAAGATGACATGTGGGACAAATCTATAAAGCTACAGAAATCTGATTGCTAAGCATACATGACACACAAAAATGGTAGCAAAGTATACCTCTTGCTTCCTGACAGAAATTATCTGAAATTTGTGACAATTATTCAACAGGGAATCCGGAAGAAGAATACAAAACAAATGGCTTAACCTCTATGCCATATGTACTTAAGTGCAATAAATTTATAAACATAAACCAACAAAGTTGCCAGAATGCAGTCTTACAGAAGTTTGAAAATGAATAAAACTTACTTTAAAATAAATTAACATTATATATATATATATATTGCATTCCACAATTACTAAATACTAATGGTGTAAAATAATAAAATATCTATCCATCTATCTTTCATCATTGTCTTTTCTCTGCTTTTGCAGTAAGTTATTGCAGGATTAATTTAATGATGATCAGTTTTAAGACTATGACATGTATGGCCACTTGATATGCAGGAATCAATCAATCAATAAACCCATAACCCTTCAGGGTTGTAGGGGTGCCACATTGGATGCCTCAGCACACAGAGTCCTCCAGCGAATTCTATCCTCAGCGATGCAGATGAGTGTGGAAATTTCTTGCCCTGTCCATTCCTTGATGTTGTCTGTCCATGTCTTTATTTTTGTCCTCCTCCGCTTCTTCCACCCTCAACAGTTACCTGCAGTATTGTTTTTGATAAGGAATCGTGCCTGCATACATGTCTGAACCATGCTAGTTTTCGTTGTTTCACTATTGAAAGCAATGGCTCCTGGACACCTGCACACATCTCTACTTTATTTCTTACGTACACATTGGTCTTATGTTGCCTATAGGAAATTCGTAGAATTCTTCTGTAGCATTTATACTCGAAAGCCTGTAATCTTCTCTCCATGTCCGCAGTGAGTGTCCAACTCTCACAACCATACAACACAACAGAAAGCACCAGCGACGTATACAGTTTGATTTTCACTCCAACACTGGGGTGCAAAGGGAACGCATTGCTCTAGGCGGACCCAGGGTTAGCAGATAACCAAGATCCCAAATGTACCTCCACGTGGTGCACCCTGGAAACAGAAATACAGCAGCTCGTGCTGATTCTGGCCAAATCATTTGGGGATCGTGTCCGAGAATGTGGAGGTAGCAGATGGAAAGAGATTTGACTGCACAAGAGACAGACAATATCTCCGACACCACCAGCATCACCACATATAGCAACACTGTCGACATACAGTGAAGCTAGTCAGTCCAGTCCGAACATTGGAGGGGCGGCCAATGTAAAATGCACGTAAAGGTAAATGCATGGCGAGAGACAAATATGTTTCACACAGAGTACAATGAAACAATGAAAGGGCAGAACAGCGCTAGAGGGCAGCGCGAACTGCAAATAGAAAGTGAAAAGTCCCTAGGAAAGGGAACTACAAGCTCCGTCAGCTCGAGACGGGCTTCTAGTTACCAGAGTTCCTAACAGGCAGAGACCCAGACCCATCCATCGGCGTTTGGTAAAGCAAAAGACCTAACCCAACTCTAATGTCGAGCCTTCCTAAACCGGAAATATGCTTGCAAAGAGAAAGGGTTCTGTACCCGATGGGTGTAGGCAAGAAAGGGACAACGATGGCAGTCCTGGCCCAACTCTACTGTCAAGGTTTCCTATACCGGAAGTAACTTGCAGAGAGAAAGGGTTCTGTACTCGATTCGCTCAGGCACAAAAGGGACAACGATTTAGCCCTGGCCCAACTCTACTGTCAGGTTTTCCTACACCGGAAATACACTTGAAGAGAGAAAGGGTTCAGTACCTGATGGGCTCAGGCGCTATTGGGACAAGGACGCTCAGCTCGAGAACGCCTTGCTCTCAAACGCGTGGTGTGAGACTCGAACTTGGACAAGGGGTACACGATGTCGGTGAATGACACCTCGGCTAAGAGGGCGAAAGAGCCATGGTCCAACTCCTCTGTTGAGTTCTTCCCCTTAAGGAACCAGGCTCACGGATGAGAAACGGTTCAGTACCCAATGGGCACAGGCACAGCACGTCCAATTACACGAGACAAGTTCATAGACAGTGGAACACCTCGTTTGAGTCAGACTAAGAGCAAGAAAATAGTCTGGGCGAAGAGTCTCCACTACGCGTGCCTGTAGACAGATACAGAGGCTGTCACAGGCTAAGGGTAGCCCACCCGAATTGTCAAGGCATGCCGAAATCGGATGTGCTAGGCCTACAAGGCGCATAACGGTGGCACAACGTAATCACGCTCCCGGCGGAAATCGCACGGATATCCGTGATGGTTACAATGGAGCGAACGAAAAACAAACAAACAACTCCAACACTGATGTTGCTTTTCCAAATCACAGTTAGCCTTGACAAGGACGCTAAAGCCATCTCCAGCCTTATTTTTAGTTCTGCTTTGCATTTACCATCGCAGCATATACTGGATCCGAGGTATTTGAAGGTATTCACCTCCTCAAGCTTATGTCCATTCATCATGATATTAGTCTGGTTTTCTGTGTCTCTGCTGTTTACCAAGATTTTGCTCTTATCTGTATTGAAGGAATACTGTGTCTCTATACACAGGAATACAGGAACTCTTTCAATCCACCTTCTTGTCTTCCTCTATCCTTTTGTTTGTTTTTCATTTTCATATTGTATGCTCTTGTTGCTGGCCAATATGGGTTTATTCTCATTAAGTGGTCGAAGCATTTCGTTTCTGTTTTTCAAATATGTTTGACCACAGACTTTGTTCTAACAGTTTTTGTAATTTCTTCATTCATCACACAATCTCTACTTGTTTTTGTTTGCTGCTATTCTTAGACATCTCCTTTCATATATAGCAAATTTGCTTAAAATGGCAGAATGTGACCAGTAGCCTGTGAGCTGTTGTTATTCTGATCTTTGATGGATTTTCTAATATTCGTAAGTTCTTGCACAAAATCTTGAGTAGGTCTCTGCGAACACTCAAATTCAGAAATTCCAATCCAAAAATGATAAAATGACAAATGAAAGTACCATTTTTCAAAAGTTGATTTGAATCTATAAACAATTCAAGTTCTAAAAGAGTAAATAAAACACCAACAAAATAGTGAATCTAGACAATATGCTCAATCAATGATTCATAACTTATGAGACTTACCTGGGAAAGCTGGCAGGTGATACATGAGCGTAGGTAATGTTGAGACATCAGGTTGAAAAATGCAAGATTGAGAAAAAAATATGTTAGACAAACTATTTAGTATAAATAAATAAATAAATAACAAAACTATCAGAGGATATCCGACAAAAAGGAGAGTGTCACAGTAGCAAAACAAAAAAAACAAATACTAATTGTCTGAAGATTTTAGTATTTAGACATCTAATGCAGTGTCATGGTTTACAGTTTGGCAGCGATATCTCAGCCTTTTGGCCAGATTCATTCAACTTCAGCATAGCTTTTGGATCACTATAGTATGGGACAACTAACTTCAATGCAAACCTCTTTGGATATATGGGTACAATAAATACACAGCTACATCATCATCTCCACATACATTGAAATGGTTAATCGAGGGCTTATTAGAATGCTTATTTTTGGAGGGCCCTGTGAATGACCATCCTATGTGACATATATTTGTCAATGGAGGTGAGAAAGAGAATTCGTAGAAGTTATATAGATCCAATTTTGATGTATTGAAGTAAATCTTGGACAATCAACAGAACAGTGAAAAATTATATTGAGACAGCAGAGATGTGGTTTTATAGAAGAATGTTAAGAACACCATTGACAGATAAAAAGCGTAATGGAGGTATCGTGAACGAAGTTAATCTAAAAAAAAGAGCTTTTCAACCTGTATCAGAAAAGACAGTACACATTTTAGGGACACAACATGAGAAGAGAAAAGATGGTAGATATCGTGACAACAGACAAGTTGAAGTGCAAGAGAGGTAAAGAAAAACAAGAGAGAAGATGCTAGACATTGTGATATGGGAAAACAAAACATTGGTATCGGAAATGACTGACAGCACACGAAACAGAAGGGTGTGGAAAGATATGATTACCAACACTACACAGCATGGACCATAAGAAAGAAGCCTGTGACAGATTTATTTTGAAGATAACTTGTCATGTCATGGTAACAAATGTTTGCTTTTTCTTGTCCTACAAGAAGTATTGACAAACACCAGCTGGGAATGTATACAAAACTTGAGTATTAATATTGTTGAGTACAATTTTCCCATTTGTGATCAATAATTTCATAAGTATAGATATACAATTTCCTCAGATCAATGATTCTTTATATGGGCCACAACAATTTCCAAAAGGCCAAGGAGACCCAAAAAAATCAAGGAAGCCCCTCAGATCTGTCTAGGGGGCCACAGTAAGGTTGTTATTTATCTCTATATACTTAGTGACTCAATGAACATGCTCCTCAAAGTTCAAGCAAGAGTCATCTGCCGTTAATGAGTTAATCATCATATTGACACAATCTATGACCAGAAAGATGTTTAGAGATATGATTGAACCGATACTCTGGCAAGTATGGCCACAGTATCAAAACCAATGGATCACTTTAGCATAATTATTGTGCTAAAGGACCTTGTCCACACAGAAGATTTTGATAACTGTGAATTATGGTCGCTCTTACAACTGCATCCTTATGGTGCATTGATTGGAACAGCCCATTATAAGAAGCATAATAAATATACAAAAAGACTGATAAATCAGAATAAAACTGGAACTGTAAACAGCTAAACTCTGAAGATTTATTGACATGGAATTGGAACACCTGATTTGCGCTGATGATAAATTGCAATCATAACTCACAAGGTTACTAGTTCAACAATAATTATTGATAGTGGAAGAAGCAGAGGAGGACAAATAAAGACAACATCAAGAAATGGACAGGGCTAGATATTTCCACACTCATCCGCATCGCTGAGGATAGAATTCGCTGGAGGACTCTGTGTGCTGAAGCTTCCAATGTGGTACCCCTATGATCCTGAAGGGTTATGGGTTTTATTGATTGATTGATTGTGCTTTTTTTCTTGGAGTATGAGGGTATCGAGCCATTTTGTAACTAAGATGCAGTCAGTGATGTCACAAAATTTCTGATAAGCACAGATTTTTATAAAACATTAGATGTCCTGTCTACTGGTACTGTACCAAAAATCCTCTTTTTATGAAAAAGAGAAAAGGAAGACGTGAGGTAGAAAAGACTGAAATTTTAAAAAAATTAAATTTTTCCACTAAGTATATAACAAAGATAACTGCAATAAAACTATAAATCACCAAGTGGAAACTGAAAAAAAATAACAGTAATTAAACATTGCGAATAACTTGAAACACACAGGAATCTACCTATGTTCCTTCCTAACTATGCTCCTTCAGTGCCGAATACAGTGCATAGGGAAGAAATCAGAGCTCTCCAAATTGAATGATGTGATGCTATAATTCATGAATGTTATTGAAACCCATAGCCATACCCGTTTTGACTGTTGTTCTGCCAAGAGTCTCTCTTGGTTTCCCTCCTTCTCTTTTGTCATCTTGTACCCATTTTAATTCTTGTAGTGGTAGTCTTTTTTCATTCATTCTAATTAATGTCCAAATATGTCCATCATTTTCTTACTGTTGTAGAAAAACATTTGGCCCAGGAAAACACAAACAAATTGACATTTTGATGAAAAGGTGTTTTTTAATCAAGAACATGACATAGCACATGAAGAATAAAGGATAGCACACTATATGATCCCATCACAATAATAAATATGAAAACAAAATGCTGGTGAATAACAAATAGCAGTACTACAAAATGAAGGTTAATGTGTAAGAGATCATGCAATTGATTATAGAAGAGTTGCAACATGATGATATGATTATAGGAGAGTTGCAACATGATGATATGATTATAGGAGAGTTGCAACATGATGATATGATTATAGGAGAGTTGCAACATGATGATATGATTATAGGAGAGTTGCAACATGATGATATGATTATAGGAGAGTTGCAACATGATGATATGTTTATAGGAGAATTGCAACATGATGATATGATTATAGGAGAGTTGCAACATGATGATATGATTATAGGAGAGTTGCAACATGATGATATGATTATAGGAGAGTTGCAACATGATGATATGTTTATAGGAGAATTGCAACATGATGATATGATTATAGGAGAGTTGCAACATGATGATATGATTATAGGAGAGTTGCAACATGATGATATGATTATAGGAGAGTTGCAACATGATGATATGATTATAGGAGAGTTGCAACATGATGATATGATTATAGGAGAGTTGCAACATGATTGTAGATATGCACCCCAGAGAAGAGTGGATATACACATACACCGAAGGATCAACAATCAGAGCAGTGGAGAATGGAGGTGCTGGAGTGTACATAAAATATCAAGAAAAAGAAAATGAATCCACATGTTCACTAACTGTAATCTTCTGCTCCAACAACTCTGCAGATAAAAATTCCTAAACACTGTTGCAAAAATAATTAAACACACAGCAAGCCAATGTTAACTAGTGGTGATTCTTACTGATGCAATGCATTTCTTACAAGCCATAAAGACAGCGATAAACTGCTAGACCTGAAGAAAGCCATATGAGAAGTGAGCATACAAAGAAGGATAGTACTAAAGTGGATACCATCCCACTGTAGCATACCAGGTAGTGAAGCAGATATTCTGACAAAAGATGGAGTAAAATTAGAACAAATCGACCAAGAAATCACCTACCAAGAAAAGAGGACCCTCATCAAAGTTATTTAAAAAGTTGACCAACCAAAAGAAACTATTGCTATCTTAATAGAGCTGAGCAAGTTTCATCTTCCGCATGAGGACAGGACACAACAGACTAAACAGACACTTATACAGACTAAGACTAATTCCATCATCTCTGTATCCATATAGACAGTCAGCATATACAGCGGTACATAATCTGCAAGACTGCATTAAACAAGTTAAGGGAAGAACACTGACACACAGAGATATATATACAGAAAGCTGTATGGGGGCACTGAGGAGCTTTCAAGTACAGTAGCAGCATTAATTAAGAAAACCGGACTTGCTGTGTAGACATGTCAAACTGCGAAGGTGATTCTTCATGATTAAAAACTGGCCTCACAGCACGTGGGGCATTCCCATAAGTGCTCCGTCCTCTGTTCCAGCAGCCATTTGACTCGATGGTGTTTCAAGTCTAATGCTGTGGAAACAGACATTGACATCAGGGCACAACTCTGGTCTTTGCGACAGGTTTCTTTGTTGTTCCGCCCGCCCTTGCTGTGCCCATAACTAGTTCAAGCACAACATCGGCCTGTCGGAACATGGTAACTGTTATCGAAGGTTACGACTACAGGATTGTATAGATGACGTCCCATGAAGCTATTATAAGAAGATAACCTCAATTAAAGGCATGTTATCTACTAAGGTTTTCTGTTGCATGGTTGGTTTGAAAGGAGAGGAGAGTGAAAGAAGAAAGATAGCAAGTTAAATGATGGGTTACTGTACATACTTGACTTCCGACTAATGCCAAGAATTGTTTCCATGGGAACGTCCAGCCGAGGGATGGTCAGACAACTGGAAGGGAGCAGGATCTCTCGCAAGCTTCCAAACTTGCACTCAACTGGGAGGGTGCGGTAGCAAATCGCATGAGCCTGAAGAGAGTCGGGGTCAATTTTTTAAATAAAATTTACAACAAAAAATAATTAAACAATTCATCATAAGAACCAAAGTTCTAATCTAAAAGTTTAGTAACTGACAGATACAACAAAATAATATGAGTGGTTGTTTGTTACAGTGTTCTGTTCATGCCAGCGGTCCAGTACAAATCTTTTGGTCTTGCTGTTTGTGCTTAGTCTCTACTCTAAACCATTCTGAATCTCCAAGACCTCATAGGGCCAACATTATCCTGCTTTCTCTGCCCTTTACAGGGCTTCAAGTCACCTAGATATTACTTCTGCGGGTGCTATGCTAGCTAACATCAACTTCCATCTATTCTTTTCAATTTTAGTCCTTCCAAGAACTTTTAATCCTTCTCAGGACCTTCAACACTTCTCAGGAATTTTGGTCCTGTTCTCAAGAATTCTACTTTTTTCCCAGCTATTTGAACAGAGGAATGCTTACCATAGAAGACAACTGGCACTATGAATTTTGTTCTGTAATAATTGTATGTACAGTAATTTAATTCTCCCAGACTATAAGGTCACACATAGGTAAAAGCTTACACAGCTCAATATCACCAACATATACTCTGGTCTTAGGTTGAAAGAGCCATGCACTGGCAAGGGGCTTTAACTTCCCCATTTAACAAACAAATGTCCAAATTTTTACTAAGCTACACATAATGTGGCTTTCCATAATCTTCTCTGGGAAACGGTATAAAAATGTGATCTTGATATTACTCTACATATTCTAAGAGTTATCAAGATGGTAGTACTTACTGTGACTCCACACCACTCACACCTCATCCCAGCCAGACACTCTGAGGACCAGCAGGTTTTCTTGCATGATACACATTTTGAGTTTGGGGGAAGGTTGCCTTCTCTCCAGTGATGGTAGTGTATCACATTCTGCAAGTAATAACAAACTCCTTTCACAAATAGATCACATACAGTGCACTAATTTATGATTGCAACAACAGCACAAATAAATCATATACAACAGCTTGATAACCATAGTATCAGCTTCACCAATAAATCATATACAACAGCTTGATAACCATAGTATCAGCTTCACAAAAAATTATCATATACAACAGCTTGATAACCATAGTATCAGATTCACCAATAAATCAAACACAACAGTTTGATTTATTATAGTGACAACAGCCTGAAATAAATCAAATAATGATGATGAAGAAATAATCTCTTAAATGTAAACAGCTTGACAGCACATAGTCCTTCTGACAAATGTGTCAATGACACTTGTGTAAGGGTTGTTTATGGATGTATGTTTAGTCTTCGAAAGGAGGCATTCGAGAACGGCAGTATTCCAGGATCATCACTTGTGCCAGGAGCATAGCATATACTTCTGGGTCAACTAGCTCATCATTCTTGCTAGATTTGCCACCTTGTTCAAAGTGGTGGTACACATTCCACGCCATCTAGGAGTCTGCCAGAAAAGAACAAAGGTGCAATGTTCATTACCGTGTATCTCTTTCATCATCCATGAGGATCATTTGAAAGAAGACAAAAGTAAGAGATAAGACATGCAGTGACAAGGATGATTGTTCACAGGTGACAGGTTGTTAGCCTATCCCTGAACATTCATCAAACGCCTCCTATGAGGAAAGGAATAGTGTCTCTATTCTATATACCCTAAACTAGAAGTTCAGGTCACGTGTTGCCGCAAGGGTGAGGCTTCCAAAAGATAAAAATCAAGTCCTTACTAAGATTTCATAAGAAGCTGTCATGATTGTAAGGTAGTCTTTATTAACCATTCAAACACACTCTTCACAACATCTGCCTTAACCTTTAGCAAGCCAGATTAAAAAATACGAAACGTCTCCCTGCCACCGGATTCTTTTTTGAAAATTTGCGTTATTGATGGTGACTGTTTTGAAAATGTGATAATTTTTTGGTTGTTAGAGATATTTAAATAATATTTGCACATATAAATAAAGAATTGAATTATGCATATATTGGTGTAATTTATGTACGTGTGTGTGTGATACCAGATGTATGAGAAAGTGGTAAAGACGTTTTTCACAAAAAACATATATTTTATAACAAATAAAGAGGAAAAAAATAAATACAAAAATAACTTACCTTAGTTATCGAATTCCTTGGCAACACTGTAAACTAAATCACGCAAATCTGTTGTATTTATGTTCTTTCACTGCAAAATTATCAAAATATAGCAGGGGAACTGTATAAAACATGTAGATTTGCAGTAAAATCGTTCTTTGAGATTAGGTCTAGAGCCAATTTTTGTGCTACTTTCACATATTTGATATCAAACGTCTACAAGTCTCCAAACCAACGCGGCATTCTGTATATTCACTGCTGTGAAACTAAATAACTAAATAATTAATGATTCAAGCAACGATTCAATGTTATTTTATTCAAAATACGATGAAAGAAAGGTCTATAAAACCGGTCGACCATCATGGCATCGTACCGGTGTGCAGATGTGGTCAGATTAATTGCTATAAAATTTGTATCTTCTGGCTAGCCATTGTTACAACGATCATGTCGGACGTAGGAATGAACCGGCTTCAATAGCGCATGTTCCCAAGTAACCAATCAGGCTGTGGGGCGTCTATTATAACGATATCTCATTGGATGGGGTATGTCGCCAACGGCGTTAGCCGCCATTTTGTTTCTCGGCGGCCGGAGTTGATATAGGCGCGGTGAAGGTTAAAAACAATGATATCAAAACATCTGTCACAAAAACACTGATATCACAACAATTGCTATAAATATTACAACTCTTTCTCACTTATATAAAAAACTACAGTGCAAGTCATTTTCATATCCATGAAAACAAAATAGAGCTACATGGAGCTCTACAGTAAAAAAAGGAGCAGAATCTTGTGTAAAGAGAAGAAATGCAGCAGTTCAACAACGGAGAGTAGTTAGAAAGTTACGGGTAGACCAGAAACAATCTACAGTGGTCATCCCATGTCCGAACTGTCCAAGGACAGTTGCAGCCGCAATATGTCTTATTAGCCATCTACGAACTCACATTCAAGGATTAAATTCTTGAATTTTAAAAGGGGAAATAATGAATGGTCATTATGACTTGTGAAGGACAAACAACAACAACAATACTACAAATATTGTAAGAATAACATCAACAAAATGATGTAGTGGAATGAGTTAAAAACAAATATTTAACTGACCCGATCTCTTTGTGGGAAGTAGGTAGCACACTCCATGCAGTCACTAACAACAAAATCCTGGCAGTCCAGGTGTGCGTAGTACTCACAGACTGAAACAGAAGACATATGTTCATGTATGATCATATTATCACTGATGATTATGATTGAAAATCAAAGAAGTATGAGTTTGTCACTCTCATTCACAATGCTAGTCAGTGCAGTTTGAAGTTAAGCTTCAGATTAATGTTTCTTTGTCATTCTATTTTGATAGGGAAGTTTGCCAGAACATTTGCAAGTTCCAGATAACCGTTTTACTCAATGTGGCTGCATGCAGGGGTTGGTAATCTATGTGCCATGGGCAGGACTTGGCCCACAAGTACTCAAAGATCATGGTGCTTATTTCAAATGGTGCTTATATATGGTGCATGGTCTTCTTCTTCTTCATCGTTCATTCTCAAACTCCTGCTGGATCTCCCTTGTAGCAAGACCATTGTCCTACTAGATTTCTAGCAGGATGTAGTCCAGAGAATGGAAATGCGTTGTGTCGCCGTTTTATTTGCGCCAATGACCCGACACATCCGTCTTCGGCGGAAGCCTTTTCTAGAACCACATAACTTGAATAAATTGTATCAGTTTATCTGTCCCCACCAAGGTCAACTCCTTGAAGCAGAAATTGAGTATAGTCCAGTCAACAGAGGCTGGAAACTAAGATTGGTCGGGTCATTCTTGATATCGATACCTTGTAATCACTGGTGCTGAAGTCGGAGATATCAGGTAGAGAGGTGCATTAGCACCCATGGTATCATGAAATACAACTAGATAACATGTCTTCACAATAACAACAACAAAAAAGGAATTTATCTGTACTTATGTAAATATAATACTAATGTATATGTCCACAAGTTAAAAAAATTGTAAAATGTATATTTAGTAACATTAACGTGAATAAGACTCCACACAAGACTCCACAAAAAATCAACAAGAAAATTAATATTGACAAGACCGAAATAATGGCAATAGCAAAGAAAGAAAGAAATATCACTATCTCCATCGATAATCAACACCTTAAACAGGTAAAGAAGTTCAGTTACTTAGGAAGTATTATATTGAGTGAAGGGAAAAACAGTAAAGAGATACAAAATAGATGCAACAAAACATAGGACAGATCCTAGGCCAGATGACACATTTTTAAGAACAAAAATGTAAAAATGACACTAAAGTTGCATATGCACGACTATTATTATTCCATCACTGTGCTACCAGAGCCAAACCTGGACAATGGCAGCACAAGAAAAATAGTGACAGTAGAAATGATATATCTACAAAGGATACTCGGAGTGTCATTAAGAGATAGAATTAGAAATGATAACATCAAACAGATAACCAAAACAATACCATATTGGAACACAACAAATGACAACAAATCAAGTTGTCATCTGTGCTTATATGTGAAGTTTTGTTTCGTCTGTAAACTTAATTGTGTTCTGTAACTTGTACAGAGGTCTGTAGAGATTTTCTTCCACTGTTCTTTCTTGGGCCAGTATATTTGCCTCACCATTTCATATTCCTGGCATTCCTGAATAACATGCTCTGCATCTGAGGTGCCTGCCCACATGTACACAAGGCCATGTTGCCAATCTTGAACATTGTATACATTTGTCCGCATAGTTGTTCTGAGGCACAGAAGGACAATTTTTTCTGGTCTGTTTATAATTCGATAGTCATCTTGTGTTGTTGTTGGCTTTCTAATTGCTTTGATCATCTGTTTATTTTGATAGTAAGTTATTAGCACATCTGGTTGATCGTCAGCAGCTTCCATCTTAGCCGTATCCAGCTTTCTCGTTTCCAGGCATTTGTAACATGTAAAGCTGAGGATGAAACCTCCAAATCTCCCTCCTCCCAAAACAAAAAAAATTAGGTGATTAGATATTCTTTAGGTAACTAATAATTTTATCCTCTAAAATTGTATAATTAAAAATTTGTTTGATCAAGCTGTTACATAGGAGATTATTATCTCAATGTTTTTAGCCAACAAATCTGTTGATAGCATGGCACACACCACAGAGAGCTAAAACAATGGTAGAGCCTGCCTTCTATCTGCACACATATTATTCATCCATCGTAGTCAACGATGACCATTCAGCTAAACTGGGATGATGAAAAAGATGTTACGGGTGTCTGTAGAAGTTTTTCATGGCAGTTTAAAGGTAAGGGAAGTCAATAAGGAGGTGTTCCATTGTGTCATTGGGATGACAGCAGTGTCTACAAGTGGGTAGTAGCTGGGGTTTAACATGGTTTAAATGGCTATTGATCATTGGTGTATAAAACAGTGTTGTTGATGTCAGCTTTTGTGAACCTCTCGTCTCCTTCTACCTTGTCAACAACTATCAAATTTATCCAAGGCCAGATGTGTCGCCTAGATTGCATTAAGTCCATGTTTGCTCAAGGTCATCCTGAAATTTTATATCCACCGTTTTCTTGGTATACCTTGCATTCTTGAATATTTTTTTGGGTTCTATGCTCTTATTGGTATTTGGTTGGGTTCATTCTCATAAGGTGACCGAAACATTTTACGTGCTATCTTTAGATATGTTCAATATTATATACACTTTTTTCGTAATTTCTTCATTTCTTATTTTATCTAGTTTAGTAACCATCGCAGCTTTTCTCAGACACTTCATTTCGCATCTAACAATTTTCCTTTGTTGCGAGACTGTTAAAGATCATGTCTGACATTGGTAGCAGAGTGTTGGTATAAAAATTGTAAATATTATCTATCTTTTGATTTCCACCTTGATCTTTGGGTGGAGAAGTAATGGTGAAAGTTTGTTTGTCACAGTTTGCTTTCTGACACCTTGTTTCTACTTATCTGTTTAAAATTCCATTTTCAGACAAAAATGCTGCTTAGATATTACATTTTTTGGCTTATTTCACTTTGGTGTTACCTATTGTTATATACATTGGTTTTACAGACTCGCTAATTTTCAAAACCTCTTTTTTTAAATGTTAATTTTCATGTTGTACATATAAATTATCTAAAAGTACTATATGTGCTAGTCTTCAGAGTTTATAAAACACTAGTTGTAGCTCTGAAGGACTACAAACAATTTTTTGTCACATGAAAAAAATGTTCAACTCAGGTGACTAACCAAATAATGTTGCCCATCTTGTGTTTTATAATCATTTCCAACATTTTGTCTTAAATTGGGTAAAATACAGAATGTAGATGTTCATTTAGGCTGAAATACAGAGTCATCAATGTTGAAGTTGATAAGTATGTACACTCATACTCCCCTTGGGATTCTGCCATAATCACCATCTCATATAAAAATTGGAGTTAAGTCAGTTTACTTTCTTATTTTTCTTATGAATTTATTATCAAACTTCTGCAAATCATCAAGATGTACTCCAGAGAATCGAATGTGTTGTCATGATTAACAGTTTAGCTGCAGCACATGTTCCTTTCGGCATTACACAACCGACTCAGCATGGGCTTATTTTCATTTAAAATTAATTATCTTTTTATAAGTGTTTTTTTCTCAAACCACTACTGTGAACCTGCTAGATTTCCCACAGGATATATTCCTGAGAACAAAGTTGCAGTGTGCCATTATATTAATGTCGATTATCTGACAAAATACCCTGTCATTAGAGATGATCAGCATTTTACCAATTCCACTAAACGGTGAACGTCCATAGTGAATATCACTAGTAGGCAAGCCATATATTGCAATCTGTTTTATAGGCATTGCCCGTACAGCATGCTCGTCACCAACCTTAATGCTAGCTCTGGTTAAACTAGCTTGACCTTACACAGCTGTCTGTGTCTCTTGACCTGGCCACAATGCTCATAAATTAATCATTAAGTTACATCAAATGGTTATCGTCCATTTCCTGCATTATAATCAATTATCAGTCAACTTACTTTCACAGCGAATTGCCAGACAATCTTCCAAGCGTTTCCTGCAGACATTACAGAACTTTCTCTTGAAGTGACCTGGTTCAGACCAACAATGTGCAACTGGATTCTGGGAAAAACAAGAATAAACAATGTTTGAGTTAACAATGGTGAAACTAGGAAACAGGATGATGAAGTTGTGCTAATCACTGGAAACACACATGATAACACAAAAATTGTCATTTCAATCAAAAGGTCTTTATCAAGAACACAATCACTACATCATACGATAAGTAATGGGATTTTATAGTGACACAAATGAGTGGGAATTTGGGGGGGGGGAGGCAAAATAGCAGCTTCATGGGGATGGATACTTGTGGTGGGGAAGCAGAAATAACATATTAAAAAAATTATCTTTTATTAAGTGTTTTTTTTTCTCAAACTACTACTACTATATCTCTTGTAGAATGCAGAACATGGAATACTTGAGTGGGATAACATTAGCACAAATATAATCTGCATATCCAATCAAATTAAACAACAGAACATCTACAATATAAAACAATATGAACATATTATAATATACAACACAAAAACTCATCTAACACAGCACATCTACACAACCCATCTACAAAACACAAAATCTAACACAGCTCATCTGCAACACATGGCATCTAATACAATACATCTACAACATACTTCATCTATCACATAACATTTACAACATACATTAACATCTATTGCAGCACATCTGCAACACACATCATCTAAGGATATCTACAATACAAAACATCACCTATGACAGCACATCTACAATACACAAAATAATATGACAGAAGATCTATAACACACATCTATGACAGTACATTTACAACACACAACATCATCTATGATAGCAGATTTCCAACAACACATAACATCATTTATGACAGTAGATTTCAAACATACAACATCATTTATGACAGTAGATTTCAAACATACAACATCATTTATGACAGTAGATTTCAAACATACAACATCATTTATGACAGTAGATTTCAAACATACAACATCATATATGACAGTAGATTTCAAACATACAACATCATATATGACAGTAGATTTCAAACATACAACATCATTTATGACAGTAGATTTCAAACATACAACATCATTTATGACAGTAGATTTCAAACATACAACATCATATATGACAGTAGATTTCAAACATACAACATCATATATGACAGTAGATTTCAAACATACAACATCATTTATGACAGTAGATTTCAAACATACAACATCATTTATGACAGTAGATTTTAAACATACATCATATATGACAGTAGATTTCAAACATACATCATTTATGACTTATTTAGAACATACATCTTTTATGACAGTAGATTTCAAACATACATCATTTATGACAGTAGATTTCAAACATACATCATTTATGACAGTAGATTTCAAACATGCAACATCATCTATGATTGATTCATAAACATACAACATAATTTATGACAGTATGTCTACAAAACACCACAAAATAATCATCTATGACAGAACATTCTATAGCAGTACATCTACAACACACAACATCATCTATGACAGCACATCAACAACACACAACATCATCTATTATATCAGATTATTTTTTTTTAAACATTTATCTATGACAATCAATCAAATGTCATGCTGAGTCCATCATTTTAGTCCATCTCTGAGGACTTCTACATAAGTTTTCTTGGCTTTCCATGGAATTCTCATCATTCTCTTCAAAAACCACATCTCAGTTGCCTCCAGCTTATCTTGTGCTCTTCTTTTTTTCCATCATTGATTGACATCCATAAAGAAAAATTGTTTCAATATACCATCCTAGCATCCGAACTCACGCATGGATACTACCCCATTGCATAGAATAATTCTCATCTTAAATGCTGATTTGGACTGTGCTATCCTGCTCTATATCTCATTGGAGCACCGGCCATGTAATGTTAAAATGGTGCCAGAATACTTAACTTTATATACTTGATTCAATTTTTCATTATTGATATTAATACTGCATTTTGGTGGTGTGTATTCCTTTGAAATGAACATTACTTCTGTTTTCTTCTTGTTTAGACTGCAACTTTTGTTTTCACTTTCTTGTACTACCATGTCTAATAGAACTTGGAGCTCTTGATTGCTCACATCAATCACAACTGTATATCAGCATATCTTAGATTATTCAGATTGTAACCTCCAACTGCTATTTCTGGTATGTTTTCTATATTTCGCATAATATCCTCTGTATACAGGGAGAAAAGATATGTTAACATTACACATCATTGTTTGATTCTCAAAACCACAAGGCATAATTATATACACAGACATCTCTGTTAACAGAAATACAAATAAAAGCGGTTGGGGTTTTGTTGCCTACAGAAACGGTGTGAAGTTGGTTGAGAAATCTTCAGCATATTCCACTGTCACATCAAGTATGAGGATGGAGATAGGAGTTACAGCAGCACTTAATTGGTTAATAACTGATACATCAACACACTCGGTAACACTCACAGACTTTAAAAGCATGCTGCACAAGATATAAAAGTACATGCTGAAAAAAAGGATGGTGGGACTTATTGAACAACTCAATTGTCCAGAGCCTTACATGGATATACTGCCCGGTCATGCTGGGGTTAGAGGAAACGAGAGAGTTGACTTATTGGCAGGCAATGCAGCGATAGACAACACAATGCTGAGAAGAGATAAAGCAGACTTGATCTATCTATCTAACTACTTGCTAAACCCTTTGTTGCCTTTTAGCGTCAGGGGTAAAAGAGTTTTCTGGAGATGGCCCTCGTGTGTGATGAGTATATTGTGGAGTTTGTTCTTTGTTGTTTAATATTACTAGTAGTCGTCTTAAGAATACTCTTCATTTTACTACAAGCCATTGTGTTCTCACGGTTTACTAATCCTGTCTCAGTGTATCAGGAAATTCACATGGCTACACTGCAATCTCTAATACATACAGAAAGAAATCACATATTCCATGAGAATAGTCCTGAAACACCGAACTGAACTTTCATGTTTCAGTTCGCAGACTTGATCACAGCAGTAATAAATTCATTTCAAGATGAAGATGATGTCAATGAGGCTGAGAAAGTACATTTACAGAGAATGTCAGAAATGGAAGTATCTAGAGGGGAGGGAACTCATGCGGTTGCATCTGTGGGTCTCACCAATGACCCACTAGACAAACTACCCATGCAACAGAAAAACCTTAGTAGATGACATGCTGTTATACTGAGGTAGTAGATGACATGCTGTTATATTGAGGTTATCTTCTTATAGAAGCTTCATGTATATATGTATGCACCCTCTGTGGTTGGGAGGGAGCCAGAGATTTACTGTGCAGCACTGGGGAGGAGGAAACTGACAGCACTATATTTTACTATGGCTGAGGCCCATCATAGGTTCAAACTGAATCAGGATGTGACAATCATTTTGACTTGAACATTTGGTTGCATGTCTGGTGCAATAGAGAAGTTCGGCAAAACCAGTAGTCAATTGGTTGCAGGGAATGAGCACAGTGAACCCTATCTTGGCTACAGTGGCTTGGAGCAGTGCATAGGTTGAGACCTACCTTCCTGGTGATGTGATAGTTGTTGTCTGGCTCTGGCCCGGAGTGGGCTGAAAATCCACAGACTTACCAGCAGCAACCAACCAGAGGGGAGGGAAAGAAAAGTAATTTTTTGGAAGGCCCTGAAGATCATGCAATCAACACCTGACCGGGACTCTGAGTCTACATACACTGGGATGGTTGTTGGAATGGTAGGGCAGCGCACTTATGGGAATGCCCCACATACCGTGAAGCTAATTTCTAATCAAGAATCCTTGTATGAAGCCAATTTCTATCATTCTAGATTTGAAACATACAACAACATCTATAACAGCACATAATCATCTATGACAGCACATCTACAACACACAAGAGCATCTATGACAGCACATCTACAACACACAAGAGCATCTATAACAGCACATCTACAACACACAAGAGCATCTATGACAGCACATCTACAACACACAAGAGCATCTATGACATCACATATAAAACACACAAGAGCATCTATGACAGCACATATAAAACACACAAGAGCATCTATGACAGCACATATAAAACACACAAGAGCATCTATGACAGCACATCTACAACACACAAGAGCATCTATGACAGCACATCTACAACACACAAGAGCATCTATGACAGCACATCTACAACACACAAGAGCATCTATGACAGCACATCTACAACACACAAGAGCATCTATAACAGCACATCTACAACACACAAGAGCATCTATGACAGTACATCTACAACACACAAGAGCATCTATGACAGCACATCTACAACACACAAGAGCATCTATGACAGTACATCTACAACACACAAGAGCATCTATGACAGCACATCTACAACACACAAGAGCATCTATGACAGCACATCTACAACACACAAGAGCATCTATGACATCACATATAAAACACACAAGAGCATCTATGACATCACATATAAAACACACAAGAGCATCTATGACATCACATATAAAACACACAAGAGCATCTATGACATCACATATAAAACACACAAGAGCATCTATGACATCACATATAAAACACACAAGAGCATCTATGACATCACATATAAAACACACAAGAGCATCTATGACATCACATATAAAACACACAAGAGCATCTATGACAGCACATCTACAACACACAAAATCATCTATGACAGCACATCTACAACACACAAGAGTTTCTATGGCAGCACATCTGTAACACATAAAAGCATCTGTGACAGCACATATATCACACACAAGAGCATATATGTGCAGTTGTACCTAGATAATAGCATATCTACAACACAAACTATCTATAACACATCTACAATACAAAAACTCATCTATGACAACACATCTACAACACATACATGAAATAAACAAAACATAACATACAGTATTCTCCAACAGAAAGACTTACTTTTATGAGACTTGTTGCAATGCTGGAGCAAGGGGATACAACTGTTTTCAAACAGCGATCATGAACAACAAAGTTGCAAACTGAAATTTTAAAAAGACACAAAGAGAATTTTCAATATTGTTGACATTCTGTTCTAATAGACTACTGTACCATGTACTTACAAGAACTGCATGGTCAAAAGCAGAAGAACACAAATAACGAAAAGTTAGGAGCCATAATAGAACTGTGTCAAATTCACTCAGCCACCTATAAGGTAACCCCGATTTTGAGTCACTTTGTCTTTCATGGTTTGCAAAATGTAATAAATCATTTGGTCCACCCACACTAGGAAATTATTACCAGGGCTCAAGCTCTTAGAAGGGTTGATGAATAGTGCAATAGCTAATGTATAAGTATGGGACGTAGTGCTAGTCTGGTTTAACCAATGGCTAGACAGCTGAGCTGGGAAATCTGTGTGCTATAACATTCATTTATAACTCAACTACCATTAACTTCACCTACATACCTACAAATTAATCCAGGTTTCAATGTTCTTCTGCTTTCACTCTCTGATTACCAACATGAGAATTCGTATATCTGCCAGAAAGTATGAAGTACATGTGTATCGACGCATGTGTATTGATTTCACGTCATGATAGTTTATCACCCACTGCGAGGCTTTGATGTATTTGGATGTCTGCATACAAAGTGGTAGAGCATGTATTTTACGTACATCCCCTAGTAGGCTTCTCAAAACATTGCATACTCCAATGTAATGAATAAGATATATATATATATACAAGTGTTTTTTTTCCATTATGATGAGAGTGATGTGGAGGAATGGTAGAAAAATGCTATCCAACGCAATCAGCCCTACGTGCATACAGCAGCAGAAGATCGAGCTACAAGGCAACACAGGCTGACCATGGCCAATGACAAATGACTCCCAACTCTCTTTCCCCCCCCCTCCCCTCCCATTAATGGCAGGAGTGGAGATGACAACAACTTGATAAATAGATAAGATAAAAAAAATATGTTAAGAATCATGTGTTACATCCTAGTTTGCTCTATAATAGGCACTCAGATTTATCTTAGCAATTTAGAGCATGATTTATACTTTCCAGCCCAGCACATCCGATTTCAGCATGTCATGAGAACAATAAGAGTAAAAGGAGAATACTAAGGGAATAGTGTTGAGGAGGAAAATGATAAGCGAGGATGACAAAAAAGTGCACTATGGAGTCACTGCCCTATCCCACAGGCTAATCCACAATGAAGCCATGTCAGAACAAAAAGGCATATACATAGAAGACAACCGGTTTACTTTTGTTTAGTTCAATGTTTCTAAACTAGATAAATGGTCATACCGGTTTCCATAAGTTACATGGTTGCTGTATAGTTATATGTCACACACACAAGTTCGGACATGATTCGCAATTCATGTAAACCTGAATTAGCTTTTAGTAATGCTACAACTGTTAAATTAGTTAGTTTGTTCGTTAGGTGCCGCAGGCAGCACATAGAGCAGAGGTTTTGATTCTCCATGTGTTGTGGCTCGCTGCCTGCAAACTATACAATGAACCAGTAATATTCATGAAATATATGCAACATTATTGATTAACAATCTGCTCATTACAAATAAAGCAAATACCACTGAAAGAAATTTGAGCATGAAGTCAGACATGTATGATCGTTCCAGCTATGTTTGTATGAAGATCGAATTGTGTGGAAAGAAATGTGAATATGAGATCATGTATATGATTGTTCCAGTCATGTTTGTATGAAGATCGATTTGGAACACACCCAAACTTTATAAAACGTCTTGTAAAAAAGTACAATCAAGGTGTAACACATGACATAATACGTTTCATCATATGTCCTGTATGATAGCGGGAGTATGAGACAATGCAGATTAAGAAGAATGGTAATGATAAATAAAAGCATCCCTACAGAGCTCTCAAATTAAGCCCTCAGCGCAACAATCTGAGCAAACATGTGGTCAGAAATAATCTCCACTGACACATAGGTCTGCTTGATAGGGTGTCTATAAAGTTGCTGTTCACTCACAGACATTGCTGGTGACCATGCATCACAAGAATTGTGGGTATCTAGTGTGCATCTGTGTGACATCATTGACACAATATTTACATTGCTGGTGACACTAAATCACATGAATTGTGGGTATTTTGTGTGGATCTGTGTGACGTCATTGACACAACAACATTTTACATTGCTGGTGATACTACATCACATGAATTGAGGGTATTTTGTGTGGATCTGTGTGCCGTCATTGACACAACATTTACATTGCTGGTGACACTACATCACAAGAATTGTGGGTATTTAGTGTGGATCTGTCTTATGTCATTTACACAACTACAATTACATCGCTGGTCACATTAGATCACATGAACTTTGGGTATTTAGTGTGGATCTGTGTAAGCCAGACATTACAACATTGATTAAACAGCATTACTGCTCATATAAGTATGTATTAGCTCATATTAGCTCAGTATGTATTATGTAAAGTGGGTTGTAGCACAATGAAGACATCTCTACAACAAAAGCTGGAACTTTTACATTAGGAAACTTCTGAATTAATTTTATATCTTCCATATATTTACTACCGTATCTTATTTTATCTTATTAATGGATTATTAAACACTTGTTTCACCACAAATACTTTTTCTTCTGAGATTAGCACCATTCTTGGTCAGCGAATACAAGTTAACTTGTATTAACTTGTATTAAGTCAAGGGAGTCGCGTTAGCGCACTGGCTACGCATATGAGTGGTCCTGGGTTCATTCCCCAGTTGAGGCGGAAATGTTTTCAGATCGCAATGGCTCCCAGGTCGACCCAGCCTTAAATGGGTACCGGATTAATCCGGGAAGTAAAGACTGCGAGGGAGTGGAGATGGCTACCGCCCTCATTTGCAGAGCCTGTGAAATGTGAGATCGCTAACATCTCACACCCCTACGGCATTAATAAATGCTATGGGTTACTTTACTTTACAAGTTAACTATGCAGCTAATAACAATCTGCTGAGTTATGCAGTATACAGGAAATCTATCTATCTATAATTTCGTAACCCGTCACGGTACCACATTGGATGCTTCAGCATACAGAGTCCTTCAGCAATCTCTATCTTCAACAATGTGGATGAATGAAGAAAAATATTGTCTTGTCCAGCCGTGGATGTGTGTTAAAAATATTATTTGGCCTTTTCTGCTTCTTCCAACTTTAATGGTTCCCTTTTGACAAGAAATACACAACTTTCAATGATGTCATATATTTCTTTTCAAATTAAGCATACAGTGACTTTTACAGACACCTTATATAAACACAATACATGATACATGGGTACCACCCAGTACTAGGCAATACATAATTAAGTGCAAGTGCAAGCAATTACGGTAATAATATATAATTCGTCAACCAGTTAATTACTCCAGAATGTTATATTCCTAAGAAAAAACAATAAAGAGAAATAATAAAGAGCGTACATTACTGAATGTTTTCCTGAAGTTAGAGAGAATTTTAGCTGTGTTAATATAGGCGGCGATAATTATTCAACCATTTTCATCCTTACTCATTTTATTATAATTGTTTTTATCATTTTTTTAAATTAGTAGCAGAAGGCATTTGGAACACAGATTTACTTACTCATTATTATTACTTTGTACTGAGAAATGAGGACATTAGACAAAGAACCAGTACCACTCCAATCTTGGAATATATCAGCAGACTCCCATCAGGCAGCATACCACAGCAAGCTATGTTACACAGATACAGTGAAGGTAGACCTAGAGGCCGACCACGAAAACAATGGACCACCGAAATAAAAGAGGCGACAAACTCCACAATATACTCAGCACACAAGGAGGGCCATCTCCAGAAAACTCTTCTACCCCTGACACTGAAAGGCAACAAAGGGTTTAGCGATTAGATAGAATATAGGTGGCTTTGCTATTGCGATCGCCATGATGTGTACAGATGGATTTGTAAATTGTACCACTCAAAATTACAGATCTGACTTATTTAAACGTGCACCATAATGATTGTGAGACCAGAATTCTAACAAAAAGCAAGGTGTTCCGCAGTTATTCTTTTAGCTATATTTATGACTGTATTAACTCCCTATCTCCCACAAGCTGCTAAAATAACCAATTAAGCAAACAAGTTATGCTGGTGAGCCACTAATACCTTTGTTTGTATAGTTGGTCCTTCTAAATAGGCCTACATTATGAGAAGTTAGGAGAACCTTAACTTTAGGAGAGGTTAGGAGAACCTTAACTTTAGGAGAGGTTAGGAGAACCTCAACTGAGATAAAGATACAATTGGAATATGTTCTTGAAAAAAAAGAGATTAGAAAAAGGTCTGGACAATTAACAATTGACATTTTTTTTACTCTTGCCCTGTTTGTACTATTAGTTCTTATTGTTGCTTGAGCTTGTTCTCAGATTCCTGGTGAATAGATTCTTGATTAGAAACTAGCATCACAGCACATGGGGCATTCCCATAAGTGCTCTGCTCTTCGTTCCAGCAGCCAACCAGTGTATGTAGACTCAGGTGTTGATGGCGTGATATTCAGGATTTTTCAAACACTTTTTATTTCCCTAATGAATAGATGAATCTGATCCAGTGAACAGAATGTGTAGTGTCATGGTTTATAGCTTAGCTTGCGATATTTTAATCTTTCTGTAAGACAAACCCAACTTTAGCAGGCTTCTGGGTCCCTATGACCTAAAGAATGGGACAGCAAGCTCCATCCCCAAACTTCCTTAGATGTATTTTATGATATACATGACAGGTCAGAGTAACTATTAATTGGTCTCCTTTATGGCCCTGGCTACACATGCTATGTTGGTTGTGGTATAATTCGAGTCCTTCTGGTAACACACTTGGACCATTCTTGGATATAATGTAATTCCTGTTTGCAACACACTTGTATAATGCTTGATCTAATGTAAATCCTGCTTGCAACACACTTGGATCACTCTTGGATATAATGTAGACCCTGCTTGCAACACTTGGATCTCTTATGACTGTAATGCAGAGCTAAACTTTCTGATAACACGCTGTGATCACTCCTAGCTCTAATGTAAGTCATTCTGGCAACACAAGGTGAACACTGTTGACTATAATGTAAGACATTCTGGCAACACACAGAGAGCACTCCTGGTTCTAATATGTCATTCTGGCAACACACTGTGAGCACTCCTAGCTCTAATATAAGTCATCCTGGCAACACACTGTGAGCACTGTTGACTGTAATTAAGTCATTCTGACAACACTGTAAGCACTGTTGACTGTAATGTAAGTCATTCTGGCAACACTGTGAGCACTGCTGACTATAATGTAAGTCAATCTGGCAACATAAGGTGAGCACTCCTAGCTCTAATATAAGTCATTCTAGCAACACACAGTGAGCACTGTTGACTATAATGTAAGTCAATCTGGCAACATACTGTGAGCACTTTTGACTATAATGTAAGTCATTCTGGCAACACACTGTGAGCACTGTTGACTATAATGTAAGCATTCTGGCAACATAAGGTGAGCACTCCTAGCTCTAATATAAGTCATTCTAGCAACACACAGTGAGCACTGTTGACTATAATGTAAGTCAATCTGGCAACATACTGTGAGCACTTTTGACTATAATGTAAGTCATTCTGGCAACACACTGTGAGCACTGTTGACTATAATGTAAATCAATCTGGCAACATACTGTGAGCACTTTTGACTATAATGTAAGTCATTCTGGCAACACACTGTGAGCACTGTTGACTATAATGTAAATCAATCTGGCAACATACTGTGAGCACTTTTGACTATAATGTTACGTCATTCTGGCGATACACTGTGAGCACTGTTGACTATAATGTAAGTCATTCTGGCGATACACTGTGAGCACTGTTGACTATAATGTTACGTCATTCTGGCGATACACTGTGAGCACTACTGAATAGCTCACTAAAAATATCAAATGACCTAACAATTCACTTTAGTCTCTACTGGCATAATTCACTGAAATTATCTGCTGATCGACCTGACACTTTTCGTTCCTGTGGTGTTCCATATGTTGCTGGCACATCTGCCTTTTCATTTTCTGGAATGCCAGGGGGATGTATTCATTGTAGTATTACCCTTCTTAGGATGCTCACTTTTCATATGACTTGCTTCAAGTCTGGCAGTTAATCACCGTCAAGGGCTTGTAGGACAGAATTACAACAGTAAGAAACACCACCTATTGACATTGGCGTGTTGCATTTTTAATTATTTCTGTAGCAATACTTAGGGCCTGTACGCCCACAGATTAGTTGGAACAGAGGATTCCAGTTGGTGAACATGTAGATTCATTTTATTTTTCAGGATTTGTATGTACACTCAAGCATCTCCATTCTTCACTGCTGATCCATCAATATATACTTGTATCCACGCTTCTCGGGGTACATATCTTCAAATGTTGCACAGAATTGCTTTCTCTTGGAGTGTATTACATTCTCTAATAGTGTAGGTATTGATGACTCTGTAGTACTCACCTAACAGTTCACTATAGTATCTACTGATCTAATAGTTCATAAAAAAATAGCTGGCCTAACAGTTCTCTATAAAAAATCTGCTGCTCTAACAGTTCACAAATATATCTATTGACATAACAATTCTCTAAAACAAATCCACTGGTATTACCCAGTAACTGATCTAGCAGTTTACTATGTCTAATGACCTAAAAAATCAATAAAAACAAACTTATCTAATAGTTCACTAAAATATGTATTGATCTAACAGTTAACTACAGTATTAACTGCAACCAGGTGTAACAATAATAGAGGGCCTAAATCGTGGATAATGTGGCCCATGATCGTCGTACAACGGTTTCTTCTTCAGCAAAATTCTCAAATCCTGCTGGATCTCTCTTGTAGTAGGACAATGGTCCTACTAGATTTCCAACAAGAGCAGTCCAGAGAAAGAAAACACACTGTGTCGCCATTTTATTTATGCCAATGACTCAATACATCAGTATTCAATGGAGTAAAAAGGTTTATGCCTATGGTTGTTACAAAAAATATCCTCTAATTTTGTTTCAATTCTATCGCAAATTAATTTGAATTAACTAATTATTGTTTAAAACTAGTTTGGTAAATGAAACAAAACTCCTGTGGTACAATGTGATCAGACTCCAGTACATTCTATTTTAATTAAACTTTGCTCGATCAGGGTAGGTTTAGCGTGTGTGAAATTAGCAAAATGGTTTCATCTTCCACCGATAAGAGAGCTTAAAGATTTAGCAAAGATCAGGCTTTATTATTTTTTGAGTGTTTGGTAACTGAAGATTTTATTTCAAGTGATGAGTCGTGAAAACTGTTTATGTAATCTTGATAAAGATGCTTTGGTCGAAACACCAATTTGTGTGTGTGATTATGTTGTTTCCAGTGATTAGCAAAACTCATTACCCTGATTTTGACAGAGGTAGAGAATACCAACCCGTTGCAATTCAGAAAAGAGATAGACCTAATAACGAAAAGCGAAAAATAACAGCTAAAATATCTATAACTATTCCCAGGGCTGCTGTTACTCAAGAATCAGATAGCTCTTACATATTATATACAGACAATAGGTCTATTGTCTATCCCCAGCTGGTCTTGTAGCCTTCACACTTGCTCTTGAGCGCAGGAGTTTGTGAAGGAGATGTAGTCTGCTTTCCAGAGCAAGGTGTGTTGCTCTGGCTGAGGTATAATCATGTTTCTTCAGTATGGAATTGATGTCTATCCACTTTTCCTAGGTCTACCCTTGGCTCTGTATCCTGACTCATCCAGTGGTGTAGCGAGGGGGGGGCGGAGGTGCGGACCGCCCCGGCGGCATCATCAGGAGAGCGGCAAATTTATTTTCATCCAGTCTTTCACAATCACTGACATATTTTTTTAATGTCACAAGGGCGGAAAATTATGATTTCGCCCTGGGCGCCATCGCCCCACACTACGCCATTGACTTCATCTTGTTATAAGCTCTTATGAGAAGTTGATCGTTCATCCTCATAAGATGTCCAAACCATTTTATCTTCGGTTTCTCTATAAATTTGATGCATGATGTGATACCTATTATCTTTCTGATGTTTTCACTGCACATTTGATTGAGTCTGGTGACTCCAATAGCCTTCCCTAGACATTTCATTTTGCAAATTTAAATCTTTCTCTTGTGTGCACATGTCAGTTGCCAAGTCTGGCAGTGATAGCATAGTGTTGGTATAAAGTTGCTCTTAATAATTTGTTTCTTTACTTCCATGTTGATTTTTGGGTGCAACAGCAAAGGTGACAGCTGGTATGTTACAACATATGCCTTTTGACATCTTGTTTCTATCTCGTTAAATGAAAGAGGCGACAAACTCCACAATATACTCAGCATACACGAGGGTCATCTCCAGAAAACTCTTCTACCCCTGACGCAGAAAGGCAACAAGGGGTTTAGGGAATAGATAGATAGAAAGATAGAGTTTCTATCTCTATACTGAGTGGTCAGTCTTCTGTGAAGATACTTCCTAGGTACTTGAACTCTATGACGTGTTTTATTTTTGTTTTCTCTATTTGGATATTTATGTGTTCCGTCGATCTCGTTATTTGCATAGTTTCTGTCTTTTGTGTGTTAATCCGCATGTTATATTTATTGCATATTCTTGATAGTTGAGTTTTGCAGTTTTTCTTTGTATTCATATACAATGTTTTGATCATCAGCAAAAAGAAGTACATTGAGTTCGTTGTTAAGTTGTTCATTCTCTGTTGTTTCGTTATATATCTAATTTTGTGTTTGTTTTATAATTCTGTCTATGTAGACATTGAATAAAATAGGCAACAGCACACATCCCTGTCTGACTCCTATTTTTGTTGTGAAAAGTTCTGATACTCCATCTGTTGTTCTCACTTTACTTTGGCTTTTTTTGTATAATGCTTTGATATTGTGTAGTAGTTGTCCTTTGATTCCGTATATTTCTAGTGTTTCCCATAGTATGTCTCTGTTTATTCTATTGAATGCTTTTTCTTGGTCCACAAAGATGATGCTTAGCTTTTTGTCATAGTCAATAGCTTTTTCACTTAGTTGTCTAAGGGTAAATAGTACATCGGTGCATCCTACTTCTCTTCTGAAACCAAACTGGATTTAGTTGTTGTTCTATGATATGTCTTGTTCTTTGTTCTAGTATTTTAGCGTATATTATATTTATTATATATATATATCTATAGCATATATTAGCAATATATGCAGGCACATATTTAGGCACCAATCTAGCACTGGATGGATACACATCAAAAGAAATTTTACACCGTATTGCCCTTGCAGCAGGTGCTTTCCTATAAACTACGTAACATCTGGATATCAAACACACTAAGAAACACTGCAAAACTCAGGTTGTTTCAACTCCAACATCATTATATCATATTCCTATTCTATCATATGGATGCAAAAGTTGGAAAGCCACAAAAACCACAGAAAAGAGACTAAACACCTTTAAAAACAAATAACTACATACCATTCTGAACGTTAAGTGGAGTGACTTGAAATCTAACACTACTATACGAGAGGAAATCAAACAAACCTATGTATATTCCTTCATTAAACAAAGGCGCTGGACTTATATCAGTCATACTCTCAGAATGAACAGCCTAAGAATTCCTCATCAGTCACTAAATTGGGTGCCACCGGGAGTAAGAAGAGGGAGACCTAGAGAAACTCTACGAAGAACAATTAAAAGAGAAGGCATACTAATGAACCTAAAAAACACCCAAGAACTGAAAGACCTGTCAACACAAAGACAGAAATGGAAAGCTAATTGGTTTCTGCCCTATGCGCCGCCTATGGGCCTGGAGAAACATAACATAACACATATTAGAAATAGATCTAATGATAATAATTGGTGGAATGAAATTGAACAGAATATTTATATTGCTTATCTCTGTTTAGATTGACTGTGTCTAGTATGCAAGCATATGTCCAATAATTAAAATTCATCACCACTGCTGACAACTGAGATTACCAACAGTGGATTAACTAATATAAATGCTTATGCAGAAAATTAAAAAAATCGCATCAGTACTTTCAAAGGATAAAGTATTTGTTGGCACTGTACAGTTAGTTGATTATGATGGTGCAGACTCAGACAGGCAGTATGCACAGTGCAGCAAACCTAAGCTGAAAAAAATGCAGAAGTTACCACTGTGTGGGGTGTATAGATGAACATGTGCCCCACAGCATGTTTTAGGGCATATCCTATCGCACATAGGAAAAATAAGGCATCAAATGTAAATAGGGCCTAAATATGAATTTCTAGCTCTAATAACTTTGGAAATCTAGCACAGGGAAAATATTTTATAAATATTCTCAATATTTTGTTCAGTTCTGAAATTTGACATGGTACACACAAAATTATAAAAAGAACAATAGACAGTTATACAATTTATTTCAAATAAAAATATTATGATCAGTAAATGGATGATAAAGACATCTACATCAATAAGAATTACCCAGTAGATAGCAAAATTTCAAGAGACGTATAATTAAGTTGAGCAAACAAAAATTACATGTAAAAAATGTTCTGTTTGTCTAACATCTGTTTGTAGTGTAATTTGTCACACTTCTTATATTTTCATATTGTGTATGCAATAACATTTAATTCTTTCTTTTGGTACTTTATATGACCATCTACAGCTCATATTTGTTTTACAAAAACTTGTAGTGATCTAATAGTTAATTAAAACATCTATTCACCTAACAGTTCACTAAAATATTTGCTCACCTATCAGATCATCAATATATACCTGATGGTATAACAGTACTATAAATTATCCACTGATCAAACAGTTTTCTAAAATATATATTGATCTAACAGTGTTCTAAAATATCTATTGATGTAACAGTGTTCTAAAATATCTATTGATGTAACAGTGTTCTAAAATATCTATTGATCTAGCAGTTTTCTAAAATATCTGTTGATTTAACAATGTTCTAAGATATCTATTGATCAAACAATGTTCTAAAATAGCTATTGATGTGACAATGATCTAAAATATATATTTATCTAACAATGTTATAAAATATCTATTGATCTAAGTGTTCAAAAATATCTATTGATGTAACAATGTTCTAAAAGATCTATTTATCTAATAATATTCTAAAATGTATATTGATCTAACAGTGTTCTAAAATATCTATTGATCAAACAATGTTCTGAAATATATATTGATTAAACAATGTTCTGAAATATCTATTAATCTAACAATGTTCTAAAATATTTAATGACCTAACAGTTTTCTAAAATATATATTGAACTAACAGTGTTCAGAAATATCAATTGATCTAATAATTTTATGAAATATCTATTGATCTAACAATGCTCTAAATATCTATTGATCTAACAATGTTCTAAAAAATATATTGTCTAATAGTTCTCTAAAATAACTATTGATGTAACATTGTTCTAAAATATATATTGATTTAACAGTAATGTGTCACTGTGTGACAACACAGATGTATTTGTATATTCCATCCTTAGCTAGAAAACAGGGCGGTCAATAAGGACTAGACCTAATAATAAATAGGGGCCTACTCAAATAGGTATTCTTACATTTTAGTGTTGATCAATACTGATACTGACATTTACACATCTTATTGTAAGTATCAAGTATTTAGTTCAAATGTTTTGAAACCAACGACAGCTGACAATAGATGTTACTAAGATTGTCCCCAAAACAAAAAACCCCAAGCTTGCAACATCGATTTCAGGATGATAAACTACAGCTCCGGCAATAATTTTCATGAAAGATCGCTAGTTGTGCGGGTAGATAGGTGCTTTACTCGTGAACATGCAGACTTATACCACTAGAAGTGACAAGATTATAGATGTATAACTGTTGAACCTCCACTAATGCCCCCGCCCCCAGTCATTGCGCGAATCGCCAGACTAGGCTGAACAAGAAATGATCATCGGTGAGCAAACATGGATTCCATCATCATCGTCTTCAAATAAACAAACATATACTTATAGTTATATATTCAACGAGATAAATTTCAGAATCCATACTTAACGAACGAAAACACAAGGAAAAATCGTAAGAATTGCAATTAGAGAATAGTAGTATATGTATTAGGCCTATTGCAATTGGTAAAGAGGACACTGGAATAAATTAATGAGCTGGTAGGAAAAAAACGATGGTCAGAGTGTGGTCACTTTTCAAGGGTTAATATCTTTATAAATAAATAAACTCACCTTCGCACACGTAACCAACCCCGATCAAACCCCACAGAATATCCGTGCAGTGGTGACAGTAAGTTGGTTTGTGGAACGTCTTCTTGACAAAAAAGTGGCCATGGCCATGTATGTAGTCGTCTTCCACGGCCGCAGAGTTTGTTGGTGGGCTATTATTTGTGTCTCCGTTATCGGCCATCATTTGTAGCAGCACTTGTGGCCGGCCGTTTCTAGCCCGAAGTTTGATTCTTTTTGTAGGCGTTTTGCAATTATCCACTTACTCCTGGCATGTACAAAAGCAGCATTTTCTGAAATTCACACAAGTATAACCACATTTTTGTTAATCGTCATCTATAACTGCCATTTTCTTTGGCTAAAATCTTGTATCATAATATGACAATCAATCGCGATGGCGGAAATGAGCAGAAATGAATCAAATCGAGGCTGAGATCAGCGCATGCGAAGTGGCGAACAGTGAACGCGAGTCGTGCGCGTGCGAGAGCATGTGATCGATATTTAGGTCAACCTGGGACAGGAGTCGTGAATATAGTAATGTTTTCAGAAATTAATGGCCTTGATTCGAATGTTTCGGAATTTATTTCATCACCATCATGCTGTTTTAAACTCCATGTGGAGCATCAGTCGGACAGTTCCTCTTTTGCCAAATTTGGCACATGTACTGTCTATATGTCATAGTTCTCCATACCTTCGGTCAGTTGCTAAGGATTGCAGGTCTTGTGCATTTATGCCTGTTGATTTTAATTCATTCATAAATGTTCTTCTGAGCGTTGTTTTTGGTCTTCCCTGTTTTCTCTCCCGTCTGGTGTCCACATGAAGAATTGTCATGGAATTGGGCCCTATGTCTTCCTTCAATCTATGTAACCGATGCATGTCCAGCTGCGTTTTCTTATGATGTTCGTCACATATTCTTGTTTTGTCTCCTCTCTTAGTATGTCGTTTGATTTGAAGTCTTTCCAATTAGTATTTGTGATTTTTCTGAGGCATCTATTCTCGAAGGCAACTAACTTCTAATCCATTATTGCGGTAGATTTCCAACTTTCACATCCATATGTCAATAATGGAATCACACTTGCATTGAATAGTCGCAGTTTGATGTGTTTACTTGCGATCTTCGATCTCCAGATTATTCAAAGTTTACGTGGAGCATAGAGCTTCAATAAACATCTTCTATCTTGTTCTGCATATAACTATTTGACTACTTCCAGTTCTACCCGTTTTACATCAAAACGTAAGCATGGAAAATTACCATGCCGGTTAGTTAGTCAGTTAGTTAGTCGAGAGATCATAATTACTGCACATAGAATACATCAATAGGTGCTCCGATCTCCTCCTCAGTCTGAGCCTATCTGCAATTACGCGACGACTGACAATACATGTTCTCTGATGATTGACAAACATTCTTTGCTGTCTATAATAATGTTGATTTCTTGCCACGCCACATTTCAAGTCCATTATTCTGGACAATGAAAAGAAATCGTCATCTTCATTCATTTCGTTTGATCGTACACTTTCAAAGAATTCAATATATTGGCGCTGTCGATTGCCCTACCACTCGATACAGTGACATAACTTGTCAATATATCCGCTCACTCATGCATTGAACACCCGAATGACAAGGAACAAAATGATTTGTTTGTGTATATCTTCTTCTTCAACTTTCATTCTCAAACTCCCACTGGGTCTCTCTTGTAGCAGGACCATGGTCCTATTAGATTTCCAGCAGGATGTAGTCCAGAGAATGGAAATGCATCGTGTCGCCGTTTTATTTGCGCCAATGGCCCGACACATCCCTCTTCGACAGTGTTTGTGTATGTCACTGTTCTTGTTGTGCTACTATCTTTGCTAGTCTGTCTGCCTTGTTATTTCCAGGTGTGTTTGAGTGACCAGGAATCCACTGCATAACAATGCTGACTTCATAAGATATAAGCAGCTTATTGGCATGGTGATATATTTCCAATAGCTTAGCTTTACAATGTCAATCACATTTTAGTGCTTGAAGAGCGGGCATAGAGTCTGTAAAATTATATATTTTGGAGTTTTGCTGGAAAGGCATCAAATATGGTCATCAAACAAGGCAACTTCTTCTAGTGCTGTTATTACAGCTTCATAGCTAGAAAATAACCCCACAGGCATCAAACAAGTCATCAGATGTTTTGTCTGGATATTATATATGTCAACCAAGGCTAAGGGCCCGGTCTGCAATGCCATAATATTTGATTTTAGGTTGCCTTTCCTCGTTCTAGTGTAAGGCTTGTTCATACCACATGTGCTTCTCGGCACGAAGCCGTTGGCACAATGTGGGGTGTCGGGATACGTAACGCAGCCCGACTTACGGTGTGAAAAGAATTTGAAGTTGTGTCAAAACGGCGACACCACGCATTTCTATTCTCTGGACTACATTCTGATGGAAATATAGAAGGATCATTGTCCTGCTACAGGAGAGCTCCAGTGGGAGTTTGAGAATAAGCACTGAAGAAGAAGTTGAATCTCAGTCTCGCATTTAGTATTGGTTGTGGTCGAATCACTACGGTACCAATGTCAAACATGGACACTAGCAACAAAAGAATACTAACAACAGAAATGACTTGTCAATGTAGAATTCTTGTACAGAATCAGAAATGAAAACATCAAAGACTAAGAAACACAATGCCAATCCTGGATAACATCAGAAGACAACAGATTAAGTGTTTTTAACACGCTTTCAGACTGCCATCAGATAGTGTCCCACAACAATCATTGCTATACAAGCACGATCGATACATATCCAGGAGTAGACCAGAATTAAAAGGATCACAGAAATAAAAAAGTCAACGAAAACAAAGATAGATGAAGCACACATGAAGCCGTTTCCAGAGAACTATTCGACTTCTAACGCTGCAAGGCATGAAGGGGTATAAAGCGAAAAGAAAGTGATCGAATCTGCACCTCTATAAAATATTTGTCCATCTCTGCATGTTTTCTTTTTCTGTAATGAGAAAGAGTATATACGGTAGACAACACACATTATATGGACAGCAAAATAAAGACATGACTAAAGCTGTTTAAGCAATAAATATACTGTTTATTTTTGTAAACGTCTGCAAATATAAAATGATTTTCTGCCTTGTTTTAATGCAATGCAATGAAACAATTGTTTTTTTTTCAAACAGAAGATAGCCACTGCTCTGAATAAATTAAGCAGTGTCCGGTTTCTGCAAGAGTTCTATTTATATTAATATAACAGCGCGAACTTGTCTTCATTCCTTCCAGTATGTACAAAGTAGTGAGAACGTTGTCTACTTTGTAAATTCAAATAGGAAACAGGAGGATACATTAAAAATTCTTAAGACCAACTGGAATTGAACCAATCCGTTATAACGGCACCGAATCGCCTGGATCTAGGGTAAACGGGTTTTTCCGTACTTGACTAACCGCATCTCCAAAAAAAGATGATGTCAAGACATTCAAACTGTATACTCAAGTCACTGAGACGGACCAATCGAGACAAGGACTGTTATAACAACAACGAACATCCTGTACAAATATTGAAGTATCCTCAGTAACAATAAACATACTAACATCTGTATTAGTTACCAGGCGATTCGGTGCCGTTATAACGGACTGGTTCCAAGATCGTTGGTCTTGGGCATGTTTAATATGTTGGTCTTAATATTGTTTCCATTACATAATTCGATACCGTTTTGTACAAAAGGAGTGATTTTACCTGCCTTTTCTTGGCAGAATTTATGATACTAAAAGTCCTGTTCGATATGCTGGGAGGGGGGGGGGGAGGGGAGGAGCAGTTGAACCTCTTATCTACGGGCTTTCTCTGGAACTCAGCAGCACTGTCACTTTCATAATTAGTTGATATGCATACTCCGGAGCATAGCTCCAACCGCACTGTAGCCTGGAACGTTCTGAAAATATAGAGTGTAGGATGTTAGACGTAATGATACAAATTAGTCATATTGACAGGGGGATGTATAAGTCGTCTGATGTATAAATTAGACATGTCGACAGGGAGACGTATAAGTGGTCTGATGTATAGATTAGACATGTTGACAGGGAGATGTATAAGTGGTCTGATGTATAGATTAGACATGTCGACAGAGAGTTTAAGTAGTCTGATGTATAGATTAGACATGTCGACAGAGAGTTTAAGTATTCTGATGTATAGATTAGACATGTCGACAGAGAGTTTAAGTAGTCTGATGTATAGATTAGACATGTCGACAGAGAGTTTAAGTAGTCTGATGTATAGATTAGACATGTCGACAGAGAGTTTAAGTAGTCTGATGTATAGATTAGACATGTCGACAGAGATATTTATAAATGGTCTGATGTATAGATTATACATATCGACAGAGAGACTTATAAGTGGTGTGATGTATAGATTAGACATGTCGACAGAGTTATAAGTGGTCTGATGTATAGATTAGACATGTCGACAGAGAGATTTATAAGTGGTCTGATGTATAGATTAGACATGTCAACAGAGAGAGTTATAAGTGGTCTGATGTATAGATTAGACATGTCAACAGAGAGAGTTATAAGTGGTCTGATGTATAGATTAGACATGTCGACAGAGTTATAAATAATCTGATGTATAGATTAGACATGTCGACAGAGAGTTTAAGTAGTCTGATGTATAGATTAGACATATCGACAGAAGAGTTTAAGTAGTCTGATGTATAGATTAGACATGTCGACAGAGAGTTTAAGTAGTCTGATGTATAGATTAGACATGTCGACAGAAAGACATATATATCGTCTGATGAATAGATTGATAAATAGATTGATCGGAAGGATGGATTGATGGCAAGCCAGAAGACGCGATGTGTTCAAGGGGGATGAAAACTTGAAATTTATCAGTAGCTCCCATACCTTCCATTTCAAAAATATAAACTTAAAACTAACCTATGTCCTCCTCGGGCCCCAACAGGGAGCAAAGAATAGCAGCACTGTTTTAACTTCCTTTCATGTGGAAAGAGGCGACTAAGGGGGTTTCGGGGTGGAATTAGATGCACAATATATGATCAATGTGACACAGAAGCCATGCTGAAGTCGGATATGTTAAAACGAAAGGTGCGGATATCGCAGCTAAGCTGGAAATCATGACACAATGTATTACGATTACCCGACTGTATCCTGCTAATCGGCAGGTGTATGAGAACGAACACAGAAAAGAAGAAGACGAAGAACACAACAAGAACAGGAGAACATGAAAAGAAAGACAGTAGGACTAAGAAGGAAATACAATTATTTTACCATCTCCATCGAGGACAACTCCTTGAAGATGATATGGAATTAGAGTCGACCTAAAAGAGGCTGGAAACTAAGATTGGTCGGGAAATCCCTGACGTCGAGCAGGACTACAGTCCTGCCCAAGTAAGCACTTGTTCTGAATACGAAGACAACAGGACGAGATGTGCACCAGCGACTATGGTATCACACAATACTAGAAAATTGCATATAGAAAAAAGGTTTTCAATCGCATCTCTTTTTAGAGATGCGGTTAGTCAAGTACGGAAAACCCCGTTTTCACAAAAATTTTCCTTATAAGGCCCTTTTATATTTGATGGTTAGTAATAGTCACCTACCACAGGCGATGATGACAGGCGATGATGACAGGCGACGATGACAACAGATTCAGACTTGTGTTGTTGCACGAGAATAACTAAAAAGTCATTTTCTTATTTTATTTACACAAAGAAGGCTAGAAAGACACAGATGATTGATATCACTATGCTGGAGTTTTCCAACATTTCCCTCTCACCGAAGTGGCCGTACGAAGAGTGCACTCATAACAAGTAACTCAGTAGGTTCAAACGATAATCCACAGGTGTCTCTAAAAATGCACTTATAAATAAAACGTCACGATCCGGAATCGAATACGCAACCTCTTCAAAACAAGGGAGGCATATTCCGTAGCCAACACGCTAGGGAAATACCCTTGTTTCTTACATAAATGAGTGAGTGATATTAACAAGAACAGATGGCATACACTCATACTATTTCGAAACAATCCACAGAACAATTGGTGATATGAAAATGTACATAAATTAAGCAAACACAGGTTCATGGTATATGGCCTACCATCCAAATTGTATTTCTGTGCCGATCATAAGTATTGCGTAATTATGTGATGTCACTGACTGCCGGTTGATACATATTGGCTAATGTGATCGTACGTTTCTTTAGCTTATCAGTGACCGATAAACATGTAGTATGTCTGTTACAGTCGCGAGGAGTGCTGCGTGATCAACATATGTGCGCATAGCACACCGATAGCCTCACCATTAAAACCCTCCTATATAGATATCTCCACCTCGTTTCGCTTTCCGCAAAAAATAGTTATCCAAACATGAACCCGAACATATTTGACGTTTCGACAACAAACGCCATTGTCAAGAAACGGGAAGTCTGACGAGTATTAAGCAAAGTCAATTGCCTGAATTTAATATTACATATGGGCGTCTGTGTGCAAGTCGATAGCAACCCAGGCGCAGACAAGCCAAGCAACGATGAGCAAGTTCATAATTAAGATGAGTGACGATAAGAGGTTTAAGTGCTGTGCTGACTAGACATACAAATAGTGTGTGACGCATACGCTGGTCTACTAGCGATATGCCTATGACTGTCCATCTTTCAGTGTAGTTAGTAAAACCAACGTTTGAATTATAACACTGCCGAAGTAGGTTGTGTTCGACCATTGTAAAACAGCGACACGTCTCATCTCTGTATATTAAACTACATTAGCTGGAAATCTAGTAGGGTCAAGGAGTATGTGGTTATTTGAAGGATTGTGTGGTAGATTGAAGGATTGTGTGGTAGATTGAAGGATTGTGTGGTAGATTGAAGGATTGTGTGGTAGATTGAAGGATTGTGTGGTCGATTGAAGGATTTTGTGGTAGATTGAATGATTGTGTGGTTATTTGAAGGATTGTGTGGTTGTTTGGTTTACTCTAGAGAATGTAATAAATGTTGACGGTGAACAGATAAACTTACTGTAAAACTTCGAGATAGTGAGTCTTTGTAATTGCCTAAAGGCATCATGGAGGAAGCCATGGGATTCTTGTTGTAGCTTATGAGATGTGATCTTGTCGGGACAAAGTCTGGAACTACAACTGGGATTAATGGGTTTCTTCTGGGTCGCACAGGTTGTGGAGGGCTGGGTGGTTCTGGTTTAATGAAGTCTTCTAAAGTAACGGGGATTATTGGAGGAAAAATTGGTTCATATTTCGTGGAATCATTAAAAATCTGTGAGTGGTAACTTTTAGAGTTTATGTTGATTTTACGAAGTGGAGGTGTAGGAACCTCTGGGGAAGGTGTTGGAAAAGTAGAAATGGCTGCAGGAGTTGTGTTTCTGTGCACTGGTGGTTCTTTAATCAGCTGTTTCTGTGGAGGTAAGTACATAGAGTTTATAGAATATGTTTGATTGTTTCAAGTTGTTGTTGTTGTTGTGGCGGTCCTCAGAAATTACGAACGATTAGTCATTACTTCTTATGTGCAATGTTGTGGTTTCTTCATAGTTTTATGTGCAATGTGGTGGTTTCTCCATAGTTTTATGTGCAATGTGGTTGCTTCTAATACTCTCCCTCCTGTGGTGATGTACGCTCTCGACATTAGCCCAATGTTGTTATGTCACAGTTTTTACCATAAATATAGTGGAAGTTTGCGGTTCTGGTAGTCTGGTCACTACGGACTTCTGATACAACACCCGCTACAACAATCCTTCATTGTGGCTAAGAGTCTGTCAGTAAGTTACGTCAACATCTGTTTTCTAGTCTGTCAGTAAGTTAAGTCAACATCTGTTTTCTAGTCTGTCAGTAAGTTACGTCAACATCTGTTTTCTAGTCTGTCAGTAAGTTACGTCAACATCTGTTTTCTAGTCTGTCAGTAAGTTACGTCAACATCTGTTTTCTAGTCTGTCAGTAAGTTACGTCAACATCTGTTTTCTAGTCTGTCAGTAAGTTACGTCAACATCTGTTTTCTAGTCTGTCAGTAAGTTACGTCAACATCTGTTTTCTAGTCTGTCAGTAAGTTACGTCAACATCTGTTTTCTAGTCTGTCAGTAAGTTACGTCAACATCTGTTTTCTAAAGTAATGTCTATCTATCTATACGCTGTGGCCATTGTTTGACTTGCGGCGTCAGGGCTGGAAGAGTTCTCTGGAGATGATCTTCTTGCGTGTTGTTTGTAAGCTTGTATCTGTTGCTTCTTTGATTTCTGTGATCGATCTTTTATATGGTTTGTCTCTGGCTTTATAGTCGTTATGTCTATGTGTCATGGTCATTATGGCATGCTATCTGTTGGTAGTCTGGAAGCGTGTGAAAACCACTTATCTGTTATCTTTTGATGTGTTCCAATACTAGTATTGTTTTGGTTATCTGATTGATGTTATGGTTTTTAGTTCATCTCTTAATGACACTCCGAGTATTCTTCGTAGACATGTCATTTCTTCTGTCACTATGTTTCTTTTGTCTTGAGCTGTTATTGTCCACGTTTGGCACTGGTAGCACAGTGATGGAATAATAATAGTTTTGTATAATGCAACTTTAGTGTCTATGTTTACATTTTTGTTCTTGAAAATACGTGTCATCTGTCCTAGGATCTGGTATGTTTTGTTGCATATCAGTTATCTACAGTAATAAAATTGTTTAAATGTGGAAAACATTTTATAAATTTAAAACAGATACTGTAATTTTATCGTACTTTTACTGCAAACATTTTTTGTAGACGGGAGGGGAGGTCATCATCATCAAGTGCCGTGCCGAATGGCTTTGGCGATTATATTTCTCCAAGTACATCGATCTCTCATATATGTCATCATATCTGTTGGTGTCGTCAATCAAAGCAATTAGAGGTGGAGGGGCGAAACATTTGAAATAATTAAGAGCGAGGGGGAGGGGGAAAGTCCCCTCAAATTGTTGACACGATTATTGATCAGAGATTGCCCAAATAATTGTTGAGTTAATTTCTTGAAAGCCCATTTGTGGTTTGTTAATCTCCTATCAACGCAGTGGGAATATTTCATTTGGGTACATCAAAGCATATGACCACACAAAAATAATGTTAGATGCCGTTCAGGTAATCCTGCTACCAAGACCTCCGAAAGCATCATCAAATACGCTTATTAGACTATGGCTTATATTCTAAGCAAGACAGTCTGCAATATAGAAGACATTCCAACAGAATAAATTAGCACAACATTCGTTTCGGTTTTGATCATTGTTTGGATTTTGGTTGGTCACTATTTATATACTTGAAGTCGCCTTGGCTTTTTTTGGGCTGCTATTCCAAGTATGTAAATAGTGATCAACCGAAACTAAACAATAATTTAAAAAAAACATAACTAATGGGGCCCTAATTCATTTTGTTGGAAGGTCTTTATTGGTAGTAGGTAGTTTGTGACTTTACCTCTCTTTTGGAGAAGCGCGTTCCTTTTAACCAGCTGACAGCAAGATTTAATTAATCTATATCACGACGTACTGCCATAAAATATTCGAAGTAACAAAAACCCCAAGATTTTATTATCTTGGAAAGCCTTTCTTGGCAACTGACATGCTTTTAAAGTGAAGACCAATTCAAAGGGCTTTAAGTAATGCTGCAGAATAAATATTTGAGTTGTTTCCCTTGTTTCAAATCTCAAATCGATTTGAAACTTATAATTGTTACTAATATCGCATTTGCAAATATTACACTTACAAATACCTATAAATGGCATAGTTACAAGTTAGATATTTTAAATTGCATTTACTATATTTTAAAAGCAGATATACATTTATCAAAATCATACTGATAAATGTCATTTACAGTTTATATATTGACAAAAGCCACAGTTATCAATGCCACATTGGCAAATGATACACTTACGAATGCCACTTTGACAAATTATACATTTACTAATGCCACTTTGACAAATGATACATTTGCTAATGCCACTTTGACAAATGATACATTTACTAATGCCACATTGACAAATGATACATTTACTAATGCCACATTCACAAATGATACATTTACTAATGCCACATTCACAAATGATACATTTACTAATGCCACATTCACAAATGATACATTTACTAATGCCACATTCACAAATGATACATTTACTAATGCCCCATTGACAAACTATATTTACTAATGACAATAACAAATAACGCAATGACAAATAACATTACCAATGACACATCAACAAATGACAGTGACAAAAGACATCTGCTAATGACAATTTGGCAAATAACATATTACCAATGACACTTTGACAAATGACACAAACACAAATGACACACTGGCACATGGCATATTTGTATTGACTACATGGTTAATGATTGCATATAAATACAAATGACATTCTAACCTCTTCGCGTTTGATAGCTGGTTTCGGCATATATGTATTCTGTTTGTCCGGAGTTCGAATCCTAGGTTCCAAGGCCACATTATTGTTCTCTGACCTGTGGGATATTTTTGGAGTATCTTCAAATTCACTTGAATGTATCTTCCTTTTTGACTGGACATGTGATAGAGAACGCACCTTAAATATTAAAAAAAAAAACTTACAAATTCATTTTGAATTCTATGCTTCAGGGAGAAAAAAATCAATATATCATTACACAATACAGTTACAAATACGTTACATTGCAAATATGACTAACTGACTAATGGAAAATAAAGGCTTCTTAATGACTAATTTTATTGTTCCAGTAATTGCATTGGTCACTATGATTTGTAACAGCCAATTATAGTTAAGTTATTACTCAAAAGTCATTTTAAACTTAAAGTTAGTATTTCCCATAAACCAATAGGTCTCATTATACGCCAAGGGTCACGTCATTACGTCTAGTCACTGTATTAGGCCAATACGCACAAGACAATTACATGATAGAATTTATGTGTAACAAGCTCATACATTCCCTGACATTCCCAAAGACACTACAATATTGTTCATTTAATAGAGAGTGGCATTCGTGTGGTAAATGAAACAGTTGAACTAGAAATTAATCAAATGATAATAGAGGGATTGAAATCGCACACATACAAACAGCGCCGGATTTAGACTTAATAAAGCCCTAAGCTTTCCGGACGTGCGACATTGGGACAAATAATGTTGCAATATATTTAAGTATATATGACAGTTGCTCAGGAAAGTGGGGGCCCTAAGCTATAGCTTTGTGTAGCTTATACGTAAATCCTGCAGTCATACAAAGAATGACACAAAAAGGGGTGGGGGTGGGGTTATTAGAGGAAAGGGAAAGTGTACCTAAGAGGAAAATCAAAGATCGCAATGAACATCTGACTGACACTTTGAGTTAAATGGCTGCTGGAATGGAGGGAGGAGCACTTATGGGCGTGTCCCATGTGCTATGATGTTTGTTTATAATTAAGAATCAAGAACAAATGATAAAAGGAGGGTGTTTTACATGGAAACCTTCGCCCGTGTGTTGCCGGGGCCCGAAATGGGAGCAAAGAATAGCAACACTGTTTATCTTCCACGCATGTCGTAAAAGGCGACTAAGGAGGTTATGGGATGGAGATGGCTGTCCCATCCCATATTGGGTCAGTGACCAAAAGCCATGCTGAAGTCGGATGTGTCAGGCCGAAAGGCACAGAAATCACAGCAATGCTGTAAACAATGACACAACGCATTCCGTTCTCCGAACTACATTCTGCTAATCTGCAGGATTTTGAGAACGAACGCAGAAGACGAAATGGAAACTTTAAAAGTTGCAGAATTTGAACAACTATGCACATATTGACCAATGAATATATACAATGAAAACACTACATGTAAACAGAATATAATCTTGACCCTTTTACCGAAAAAATGTTTTCCAAACCTGGGTTACAGTTAAACTATTGTTAACTAAAGCTTTCATCGTCATGATAAGTGATTGAATACAATCATAATTTGCTATCATTCTGACATACCTTAGTTCGTGGTCTCCTAACGCCGTAGTAATCTGGTGGTAGATTGTAGTATCTGTAAGGGCTATACAACAAAATATGCGAGTTACAGCAATGATAAATTGTCACTGATTAAGTGCATTTTTTCTCGTCCTATACTCTGGACACATCTAAAACCAAAATCTCTCATTGACCGCTTACACACAACAGCTATATCTGTGTACCTATCGATCAGGCACTTCCAAACACATTCAACGCAACACATTTACCCATATTCAATACACCAACTATAGATGCATATGTCCATGGATACGATAGCTCATTGCACTCCGTAGGGAAGTTCACGCCATATACTGTTGTTTGTCATGCCTGCCCATGATCTTTTGTCCTGGATACTGTAAATTATTTCTTGTAGTCTACGTCGAGTGGCATTGGCTATCAATGAGTTATGGTCTGTCCATAATCTTTTGTCTCGGGTACTGCCAGTTATTACTGCAAATACATAGTTGTGGAAAAAAATCGAATACACACCTCTGAGAGTTGAGGTCTTCTGGTTACGACATAAAGCTCTGAGATGACATAAAACCTTTTCCAGATCTACCCATATCGGAACATTGACATTGGCAGACTCTTCAATGTTTCTGCATTTTTTCTGACCAAGACGAAATGCATAGATGCCTTACGACACTATATGTCGACAGTGCTGCTGGGTGTTTTGACGAGAGGTCTCGGAGACATTGCTTGACTCTTTGCAGGCACTTATCATTCCATCTAAAGTCTCCATATCCACGGAAATTAGCCTAAAGTGTTGGCCAGGAAGACAGCAAAATCAGCTGTATTTCTGTTTCCAGAGCGCACCACGAGGAGTTAGTTATAGGATCTTGGTTATCTGTTAACCCTGGCTCCGCAAGATAGCAATGCGGAACACTTTGCATCCCATAATTCCTGCTAATTGAAACAAATGAAAATAAACAAGAATACCAGAAAGTATAGCAAGACATACATTTTTCTGGAGGTCACATGTAGACAGCCGAAGGAGACGAAATGTAATGTTCAATAGTAGTCAGATCATCCTTATATCATCCTTATATCATCATAGCGCGTTGATATGTGCTCCGATGTTCAATTGAGTGTATCCACCATTTCACTATTCGCTGAACAACTTGTTGCTTTTCAGTGTCAGAGGTAGAAGCGTTTTCTGGAGATGGCACCCGTGTGTGCTGTTAGTATTTTGTGGAATGTGTTATCTTTTTTATCTCGGTGGTCCATCGTTTTCCTGGCTGGCCTAGATGTGCCTTCACTGTATCTGTGTAGCATAGCTTGCTATGGTAGTCTGCTGATGTATGCACACCATTTCGATCTGTTGTCTCTTAATATGCTCCAAGATTGGATAGGTGTTTGTTCTTTTTTTTAATATCATCATAGCTAATTCTGTGCCTTAGTGATATCCCCAGTATTCTGCGCAAACATGTCATTTCCGCTGTCACAAGTTTGCGATTGTCTGTGTTGTCGTTGTCCACGTTTGGAATTGATAACACGGCGTTGGTATAATAATCGTTATGAATAGTGTTTTGGTGCTTAAGTCTACATTAACATTTTTGTTTCTGAAGATTGGTATCATTTTCCCTAGGGCTTGATATGTTTTACTACATATATTGTGTATTTATTTGTTGCTCTTGCTGTCTGTTGTTATAATGCTTCCTAAGTATGTGAATTCTGTCACTTGGTTAATTTTGTGGTTTCCAATATATATATATATATATATAATTATTATTATTACTGTCTTCTGGCCAGTATCTGCACACATGTTAGGTATTACTCGATTATATTTAGATATTACCATTAAACGATGATTGATATTTCCGGCTCGTGGTCGGTAGACAAACATTCTTCTAAGTTCACGTCTGGGAATATTTCTAGCAACGCCATATGTCAAGGTCTGTTCCTTTATTCTGAACATGTTCAAGGAATCATCATTAATTTCATTTTTCTGTGTTGTTTCTCGTAAAGAGTTCAAAATGTCCGCACAACCCATTGCTCTACTGCCGGACGTAATAGTAGTGCAAGCCAGACGATCCACTATCTCGTTGCCTTGCACACCTGCATAACTTCATGAATTGAAAGTAAGAACTATAAACGGATTGAAGAACGTTAGTAGGGCACCGATGTGAAAGAAGGAAATAGCACGCTATATATTCATGAAGATGAATAATGTTTGTTTGAGTCATGTGTTCCACACGGAACTCGTACGCTGATGACACTGACGAAGAAGAGGAAAAAGATGAGGAAGAAATGGTGCTGTGAAGAAGATTATAATGACAGGATTGATGCTAAAGATAACAAAGAACTGATATGGTAACGGTAGCAATGATTAGAATCTTGATATCACATGATGATCACGATGATAAGGATGATGATTATGCTGAATTGATTGTCATTTTGACGACGACAATGAGGATGACAATAACGATAATGATAATGAATATACTTTGCCCGATCAGGTAGGTTTCCTAAATCGTTGGGTTTAAATTTGGTCCGATTCAGAGTTCCCTGGTAGAGTTTGCCATGTTTTAGGTTCCTACTGGTGATAGTTCCTCTGTATGGATTGTGGTTTCGGATGTTCCAATACCCTATTGTTCCTTGGTAAGTTTTGTGAGCAAGTCTTGCGGACATGACTGAGAAAGAAAATCGGCCGTGATACATTAGTCATATATAGGTAGGGAGATAGATAGATATGTAGACAGACAGTAAAGTAGGTAGGTAGATAGACGAATAGATGGATGAATAAATATATTAAATAGATAGGTTAGAATAGACAGATAGACAGACAGACAGACAGACAGACAGATAGATAGATAGATTCCAAAATATTCCGAAATATTTACATTTTCTTCCCTCCCCTCTTGATACTTCCATTTCTAACATTCTATGTGTGTGTATGTCCTCAGCCTCATTGTTTTCATCTGCATCTTGAAATGAATTTATAACTGCCTTCATTAAGTCTGCTTTATCTCTTCACAACAATGTGCCGTCTAACGCCGCATTGCCTACCAATAAGTCGGCTCTCTCGTTTCCTCTGACCCCAACATGACCAGGGCAGTATATCCATGTAATGCTTTGGACAACTGAGTTGTTCAATAAGTCCCACCATTCTTTTCTTAGCATGAACTTTTCTATCTTGCGCAACATGCTTTGAGAGTCAGTGAATATTACCGCGTGTGTTGATGTATCAGTTATCAACCAATTAAGAGCTGCTGTAACTCCCTGTATCTCCATCCTCATGCTCGATGTGACAGTAGAATATGCTGAAGATTTCTCAACCAACATCACGCCGTTTCTGTAGGCAACAAAACCTCAATCGCTTTTATTTGTGTTTCTGCTAACGGAGCCATCTGTGTATATAGTCTTATGGTTTCGAGTGTAGCTGGGCGAGTTCATGCATTGTAACCTGGGCCCTGACACAGTTGTATGATTACTTTAGTCAGTGATAGTTGTATGATTACTTTAGTCAGTGATTTCTTCTGAGTGTCTACCTCCACCCATTCACTGCCCTTTCCCTATTTTTTCAAATTCACATACTCTTCGCAGTGTGTCTCCAGCCACTGCCATCCATGATCTGCCACCTTTGATTCTTTTTTCCTTTGACTCATCTAGACGTTGGTGTAACGGGTGGTGGTTGTATTCTGTCACTTTAGGGTACGACTTAACTTGTGCTACCTGATGTCGCACTCTAATGCTGGGGAGATCAAGCAGAAATCTCATAGCAGAGATGGGTGTATCTCTAGTACACACCAGTACCGTTCTCATTGTCTCATTTTGGACTTTTTCCAATCTATCGACTTGTATCTGTGACAGTGTTAATAGGCCGAAGCCATAATCTTTGACAGATAGTGCCATCACTTGTAGAACAGAAAAAGTACCCATTTCTGCATGTCGAAGGTCGCCATAACCTTAATAACACTGAAGCCTCTGGTATAAGATAGCTATGTAGTCACTCCTCTGGTACTACTCATGTTTTCAGACTTTCATTGTAATTCTCTGTCATCGTAGCATATTCCAATGTCCTTGAGTAAGCTGTACCTGATTCAATCCGGGCCTGGAACGCCAACGGATGGGTTCGTAATAACTAGTTGCACTTCTTCAACATCTGCAAGCTGGTTTTCTTTGGCCATAAAATCCTTGACAGATGTCCGGGTACACAATATTTCTTTGCGTTGATCTAAGTCACCCTGATTAATTTGTTGAAGATATCTATTAAAAAAAGCTCTGCCTTTCATCTCATCAGATATCAGTGTCTGCCCTGTGTCGTCCCTCACGCTTGTACTGGGTTTCGTTTCTGTTCTTCGCTTCCTTGACCTATGTAGCTTCCAAACTTGTGTAATGCTTTGTCCGCCGTGACCTCCTCAATACATTTTTTCCAACACATCTTCTTTGCTTCTTCGGCAACTTGGTTAAAAACCTCAATTGTCTTCTCCATTGCACTCTGTGCCTCCCGTCTATCACTAAGTGTGGTGTGTGCCTGTTTTCTAATGCGTAGCCAATTATTGATCGCTTGCTTTTTGAGTAGCCATATTTCCTCTGCCTCTTTCTTCCACCATGGGGGGGGGGGGGCTGTTAAATCTTAGATCTCACCCACTTGCGTTCCCAGGCCTTCTTCCTCAAGTTGCTAAGCACTGATTATTCCATGCGCGCTTATTTAAATTGGGGGTGAATCTTGATCAATCTGTCTTGCCGCCCTTTCGAGAAACTTATGGCGCATGGCAAATGGTCACTCCCATAGTATTTAAGAGATGTCCATCTCGCATCTGTCCCTCCATGACCTGAGATCACTGCGAGGTCGATGTTGGAATCAGAGTCTGTATTTGTGTTTCCAAATCTAGTCATGCTCACACAGTTCAGAAGAGTTAGATCAGTCTCTAGTAGTGCTTGATTTAAAGCCAGTCCATGAAGGTTGACGTTTGGGTTTCCCCAAGAGACATTTTGTGCATTGAAATCCCCGCAAACCAGTAGCATTTCTCCAGGGAGATGTTCTAGTTCACTAATGAACTCCCAGTCGTCGGGCTTAATGTGAGAGAAATTTCCCATGTAGATGTTAACGATGTTCTACCTTCTTCCCTTGAATTTTATCTGTACTCCCTGCAACTCTCTGTTCTCTCTATCCCACTTCGTTAAATTCAATGGTGTGTGGTAATTCTTGCCTAACGAGAATGACTTCCGTGAAGTCCATGAACTTCAACATTTGTAAATGAGTGAACATCGACTGTATAGATACCGTGTATAATTTAATATAGAATTACATTTACAACCAAAAAAAAGTCAATCTCTGTGATTGCGGGGTTAGTAAGTTAGCCTGTCAATCTGAACTCGCTTGAACTAGGTCGTATAGACCAGGGGTCGGCAACCTTTTGCTAACTGTGTGCCAACTTTAGGTTTCAAATTATTCAGATTGCCAACATCACATTTCATTTTATCAAGTCGAGGTCAATATTCTTATTTTACCATATATTTTATTTTTATATTTTAATTAATTAATATATAGTGATGTTCAATAATATGTAAAGTTGTAAACAACATTAAAAGAAATAGAGTTCCCTGAAAGATTAAAAAAAAAAACTGTTTCATTATTAATGGGAGCCTTGCCCGTGCATGGTCTTGGCCAGTAGCTCAATATCGACAACATACTTTGTGACTTTGAGTTTGACACAATTTTCTGAATGTTCAGACGTTAGGCGATTACGCTGTGGATTTAGCACTGCTTTCATGTGAAAGAAAATTTGCTACAGGAATAGGTTGATCCAAAAGCTGAAAGAAGAGCAAAAGCTATTTTCTTCAAACAGATGTAATAATTTGGAAGGGATGTCCAACAGCTGAGAATAGCTGCAGATTTTTCTAGATTTTCATTTTCCAGAGACTTTCGTAGTTCAACCAATTTTGATGTCCATAATTCTGAAGATCTGAAGTCAATCTGTTGTTCTAAAACCCCGCTAATCGATTTATAATCAACTTTATACAGGAAACATGAAGAGTCTGCGTACCATTTGAAATTGCTTGGCGTGCCAAGTGTGGCACTCGTGCCATAGGTTGCCGGCCCCTGATATAGACCACTAAAACTATGAGACTTATATTACGTTCATAACCATTGCAACATGAAAGACTGACTACTCTTAGCTTAAAGTCCCAGGTCAGTTCGAGTTAGTTAGTTTGCTAGGCTAACTCCCCCCTCCCCCGCCAAAAAAAATTGCAGGAAAAGTATTAAATAAATACATGATTTGATTCAATTTTTAGACAAATTCAAACAATTTAATTGGTGCATAAAAAATGGTATTGTTAAAGTTAATCTTTCTCAAACCTCCTTCACATTGTCAACAACTATCAATTTTTTAAAATCCCACCTTCCCTAACTGTTGTCTTAATGTATGTATAGACAGAAGACCAAACGACTACTACACCAACTGTACGGTGAAAAAGTACTTTTTAAACAATGTGTATGTTCTTCTTCTTCAACATTCATTCGCAAACTTCCGCCTGATTTCTCTTGTAACAGGACAATGGGCCTACAAAATTTCCAGTTGAATCTAGTCAAGAGAATGGAAATGCGTTGTGTTGCCGTTTTACTTTAGCCAATGGTCCAACAGATCCATCTTCGGCGGATATATATATATATATATATATATATATATATATATATATATATATATATATATATATATATATATTCAACATAGTAATACTTACTTATTCACCGATTTACGAATACCACTATACACACGATTCCGAATAATACTAAAGATTTCAGAAACGCCAGTTTAAATCTGTAAACATCTTTTACCAAGTAGACATTTGTTTTTATGTTGTTTAGAAATATATGTATGTGTAACACAGTTAGGAATTTCATAAAGAGTAGCTGTGTGTGTATATAAATCTTACTATAACACGCATGCACGCAGATATCGATTTTTGTAATTGAGAGAATTTTATCAAGAAATCATGACGTAAAGCACAAATATTACAAATGAGTATTTATAACGTCGACGTTTGTAAATAGGGCAAGGAAATGAACGGTGTGTTTGAATAACCGACATGATTAGTTGAGGCTTGGCTATTAACCTTCTAGATGAATTAATTTGGACCCCGTTCGTGACCTTTTAGGCCATTGTTGGGATTTGAGTGGTCGTTATTTACATACTTGGAGCCACATGCCAAAAATAGCCAAGGCCAACCAATAGATTTCACGTAAATCAGTAAATTAGTTTAATTTTATGTTTTAGTTGAGAGGACCCCTTTACAGGCCGTCTGTCACGGTTGTCGTGTGTACATTTTTTCATGTCAATTGTGTGTAAGCTAGACTTTCACCGAAAGAATACCTACCAGCAGAATTCTATTAAGCCTTTTAGTTCATGCTTTCGATTATTTCCGTGTCTTTCGTTGGTCCGCCTTGGCAGACGACACAAAGTATATACATAGTGATCAAAGAAAATAACGGCAATAATGGAAAACATCACATCATCTCATTAGGAGATTGGTCACGCTGTATGTGTGTTATTTTAGGAGGTAAAAGTGTTAGGTTTCATTTGCTGGTTGGTCACGCTGAAGGTGTGTTATTTTAGGAAGTAAAGGTGTTAGGTCTCATTTGGTGGTTGGTAACGCTGTAGGTGTGTTGCGAACACAAAAATGACGAAGATATTTGAGTCGAATTGGTTTGTTGTAAAAATAACTACAACCTGTCATATAGGGTTAAGAGAATGTCATCAGGTTTCCCTTTATGCTGTACATAAATGTTATTTCTGGCAGTACCCCTTTCTGAGTAGAAGGCCCCTTCAATAGTCATTGCATTAAACTGAAAGCTGAAATCTCCTGGGTATGAAAGTAAGCTCAGAAAAACTAACCTACTGTACATAGGAAATAAGAGCTAATCGCACGCAATCCCTGAGGTTCTCACTCAATCAATGAATCTATCAATCATTATCAATCATTTCTGGCAATTCTTCAACGGATCTCAAAATATGCTTACTGTATAATTACAACCGTGCCTTTTATCAATTATACAGTACTGCTGGCTCCTCGTGATCATTCTTCCAAAGGACCCACTTTGATTTTATCCTCGATTTTCATTAGTCACTATGTGTATACATTGTGTGGCGAGCCAATGAAAATCACGAAAAAAGTCAAATGGTTCACTTTTGAAGGCTGTTTTCCAAAGAAAAGACATGTCTTATATTACGATTGGTGACACATGCACACCATTGTTCTGCATGATGACGAGACACGCTGACACGTTATACACACGAAGACATCTATTTTCACAAACTATCATCATAATCAGGAGCCATTCCGGCTGGCGAAGGCGGTCATGGCTCTCCACAGCTCTCTGTCCACAGTATTATGTTCACAAACTAATCCTAAATATAGTAGGCCTATTTTTTTAATCACCTTTAATTTAATTAAAATATCATCAAAAAGGAACTTGTTCTAAACACGGACAATATAAACAATATTCCAAAAGGCACTTCAGTTTCCAAGATTTCTTAAAAGATATGAGAACGATGAAGTTCTGATAACGACAGTGCCCACTACAGTTGTTTAAAGAGCGACTTTTAATTTATTTCTGTTCTACAATACTAAATATAGACTATAATTTATTTCCAGATTACCTGGATCAAATTATTTTAAGAACTGCTAATTCGGTCTTTCAGGCTTAGTTGTGCATTTTTTAATTTCATTTTCTTTCTGTCTTCCTTGTTGATCGCCGATTTTCAGGCTATTCATATGAACATACACATATTCAGACAGAGAAAACATATATAATGATATATATATATATATATATATATATATATATATATATATATATATATATATATATATATATATATAGAGCTGAATATGCATAAATATAGATAAAACTATACGGAACAGACTATGAATGGATGGATGGGTAGATAGACAGATGTATAGAAATATAAGAGACAGGTGATGAATGGATGGATAGGTAAAGTTATATAGTTTAATAGAAAAATAAATACGAAGATTGCTAGCTAGATATATAGTTATATAGAATGACAGACAGACATATTAGATATATTGACAGGCAGACGAATAAAAGGATAGTTAAACAAAAATAGGTAGGTGTATTATCAAAATAAAATATAAAACAATCTAACAAAAGATAGACGGACAGATAGATAGACAGACAAACAAACAGACAGACAGACAGACAGACAGACAGACAGACAGACAGACGGACGGACGGACGGACGGACGGACGGACAGACAGACAGACAGACAGATAGATAGATAGATAGATAGATAGATAGATAGATAGATAGATAGATAGATAGATAGATAGATAGATAGATAGATAGATAGATTTGTACGGTAAACTATTTAGACGCTAAGAGCAATTATCTTTCTGTCATGTTTGTTCTATATAACTGTACATTTGTGTGCGCCTGCTGCAGAAACAATTAAAAACAAAACAAACCAATGTCAAACAGGTGGCGTTTCTTTCTGATGCAATGACTGTCCTACAAGTTGTTTAATCACGTTTAATCACACGGAGAATTTTTGGCGTCTATTGACGGTACGTCATTGATAGATAGATACGTAGGTATGTAGTTAGTTAGTTATTCCTCTAGGGTCAAAGACGGCACATATGGCACATGTCATATATTTCCATGTCTCCTGTTTCTTTGCAAGTTGCTGCAGATCTTCATTGTTTCTGATACCGATGGTGAAACGTTCTCTTGTAATAGTTCTACGTAAAGTTTATTTTGGTCTTCCTCGTTTTCTCCTGCCCTTTAGTGACCACGTCAACCCCTGACAGGGGAGTCTTTCAGTATCCATTCGCAGCGCGTGTCCGATATAATTCCAGCGACGCATCCTAATATAAGTGTATACATATTCTTGTTTTGATTTTTGTCTGACAACTGTGTTTGATTTGAAGTCTGACAACTGTGTTTGATTTTTGTCTGACAACTTTTTTGTCTGACAACTGTGTTTGATTTGAAGTCTGACAACTGTGTTTGATTTGAAGTCTGACCAACGTATGTTCAGTAGCTTTCTAAGACATTTATTGTCAAAGGTTATGTAGATAGACAGATGGATAAATAGGTAGTTACGTAGGTACATCTATAGATAGATAGCTAGATAGAACGATATATTATATGTATGTAGATAGATAGATCATCACCATCATCAGGGTGCCATGCCGGCTGGCGTAGGGCGGTCATGGGCTCTCCACAGCTCTCCGTCCAGTGTACTATGTATCAAGATCATTGTTGTTTCCCTGCCGTGCCAGGTTGCTAAACTCTAATATTTCTCACGTTGTCGCTCGCTGTCTCTGTTGTCTTCAATTTTGCCTGATGTGGCTATGTTCTCCAAACCTGCATGTCTCTCATGAAGTGGCCAAAAAAAAAAAAAAAAAAAAGATTGTCTTCTTCTTATATTCTTGATTAAGGTCCGTTTCGCATTTAACTCTTTCCACACCTCTACATTAGTTTTTCTGGCAGTCCATAGTATTCTCAGCATTCTTCTATAGAACCAACATCTCTATTTGCCTCTAATTTCCCACTTTCTAGTTTGTTTATTGTCCAAGACTCGCACCCATATGTTAGTATACGGGTTATATAGCACTGCCAGAACTCTCTTTCTCACCTCTAATGACAAGGTCATATTACACAGTATACTTTTTCATTTTTCTGAATGTTGTTTTTTGCCTATCCTATTCTGCTTCTTGTTTCTGTTGAACTTCTTCCATCTGCCTGTAATCATTGTACCTGAATGTTTGAATTGGTGGATATGTTTTAATACATATAAATAGATAGGTTGGTAGTTACATAGATAGGGTTATAGCCGGACAAATACATATATATATATATATATATATATATATATATATATATATATATATATATATATATATATATATATATATATATATATATATAAGTAGTTAGGATATATAGATAGGTAGGCAGATGATAGAAAGAGTATGTTGGTAGATTTTAGGTAGGTAGATTACTGTAGCTATGTCCAAATAGATACATGGGATGAATTAATTGAATTTTATTTCTATAAGAAATGTATGATTGACAATTGTTTGCCAGCTTTTTCAAAAGACGTTCTTAACTTGTGTTCTCAGGGACTGTTGGGTGATCTCGTAGGGACATGTGCTCTGGCTACGAGATTAAAAAGTGCTCGCGAGCACTAACGATTACACGTGAGCAATGCTCGCCGTCTGAAAATGCTGAGAACTCCTGGTCTACACAAAGAGTGCAACAAAGTTATTATAACAAGTAATGTACTCGTATCGAATCACTTGGTATTTATTCGTGAGATCGCGGTCATCTAGATACACGAAAGGGTTAATTACCACGTCACCAAAACAGTAGGTTGTCTAAAAAACTGCCGAAATATCACTTATACTAAACCACCAAATTCATTTTCTGAATATATCTGCGTCCTGATATCAAACGTTTCTGTTCTGACGCGATGCATCCGATCATTGATCACTTACAGATATTGTAGAGTTATGATAAGCATGTTTTCGTTGGTGTCCAGATAATATAATTATTGTTTGTTCTATTGTTCTGTGAGAAATGCAATCTAGCGATCCATGGCGATTGTGACGTACAACACACATCTTACGTAGTAGTCAGCTTTCCGTTTTTCCAGACAATAGAATATAATATTGTTGTGCTATAAGTGATATAATTTATCATCCATGATGATGATGAATGCCGACTCACAAGATCAATCTGAGCCGCGCAGTCGTCCACAGTATGTACAAGGTATCACAGGCCCAACTTGTACTATCGTGTGATGGTGTGTGTTATTAGATGTGCAACTCGTGAACTATTTGTCATCAACTTTGGCTTCTTGATGTTTTCCTGCATTCAATACGATAAACGGCATCCTGTTCCCACGATTTCGTATCAATGTCCGTATCATGCATACCAAATTTTTTGTACCAAAGTATATTTCGACATGAGAACTTTCCTAGAATATAATTCTACATAAAGTAGATCTTTCGATATTCTACGCATCTTCCCAACCTCATAGTGTGTACTAGAAATCTGAGTCTGCACATAACCGATCAAAAACTTTACTGTGGTAGTGCCTGTTCTTTCTCAAAACATCAGTGTTGGTGATTTCATCCTACCAGCTAGCTCCAAGAATTATACGTAGACATCGTATGGGAAACAGTTCAGTGTGTCTCTCTAGGGTGCATATAGATTCACCATGTTTCAACTGCCGCAGAGGATATTGCTGAAGACACAAGCCTGGTAAACCAGGAATTTAGTATTTAATAGTTAATTTTCTGTTTCCCCAGACCGTTTTTGTTAAATATGTTCATTGTTGTATATGCTTATCAATCTCGTTGCTTACATCTTAATCCAGGAATAATTTCATTTTTGACTTAGGATCCTAGGAACATACATTTGTTACTTATTCATTATAATTACTTTTGTATTTTCGCCACTTCTGTTCTTACCTGTATGTTGAATCTGTTCTTACCTGTATGTTGAATCTGTTCTTACCTGTATGTTGGATCTGTTCTTACCTGTATGTTGGATATGTTCTTACCTGTATGTTAGATATGTTCTTACCTGTATGTTGAATCTGTTCTTACCTGTATGTTGAATCTGTTCTTACTGTATGTTGAATCTGTTCTTACCTGTAGTGTTTGAGATCTGTTCTTACCTGTATGTTGGATCTGTTCTTATTGTATGTTGAATCTGTTCTTACCTGTATGTTGGATCTGTTCTTATCTGTATGTTCTGTATGTTGGATATGTTCTTACCTGTATGTCGAATCTGCTCTTACCTGTATGTTGAATCTGTTCTTACCTGTATGTTGAATCTGTTCTTACCTGTATGTTGAATTTGTTCTTACCTGCATGTTGAATTTGTTCTTACCTGTATGTTGAATCTGTTCTTACCTGTATGTTGAATCTGCTCTTACCTGTATGTTGAATCTGTTCTTACCTGTATGTTGAATCTGTTCTTACCTGTATGTTGAATCTGTTCTGGCTTTTTATTTAGTAAGTATATATATCTTAAATCGCTCCCACCCTAACCTCGTCCCCTAAAATAACTCCTCACGCCCCCTTAGGGGACAAAACCTCAATTTGTGGAATCCACTGCTTTACAGTACTATATGATTGCTGTACCATCTTTCTTCCAGTTAGGTGACCGTGTGGTAGAATGCGCATCTGTGATGGCCAAGTACAGGGTTCTAATGTAGCGGCTGACAATAGTGCATCCGGAGCGTTCAGAAGCAATGGCAAAACTAATGAACGTATTTATATTGCAACATTAAATGATCATCAGCACGAAAAAAATGCCCAATTTGGATGGCTTATATCCGTGATATAATATGCAACCAATGTTTAAATACGTTTTTAGATATCTAATGACATATTGTTACAGTATACTAGTGACATATTGTTACATATACTAATGACATATTTGTTACGATATTCTAATGACATATTCTTACATATACTAGTGACATATTGTTACATATACTAGTGACATATTGTTACATATACTAATGACATATTGTTTACATATACTAGTGACATATTGTTACATATTCTAATGACATATTGTTTACACTAGTAGCTAGTGGATTGTATTGTTTTCATATACTAGTGATATATTTTTAGATATTCTAGTGATATATTTATTATATATATATACTGAGTAACATATTTGTATATAAACTAGTGTCATATTCTTCACACAAACTAAACCAATTTTCGCCAAACTAGATATACCAATAGATTGAACATTGACAATATTTAGGGGAACTCCCAGCAGTGTTTCATCGTGACTTTCACCAGTAGTAGCCCTACGTGTGGGATCATTACAAGCCCTTGCAAGTAATACTTTTAATTATTTGCCTTGCTTTTCGTTAGCCACTAGAGTTTAGCTTGCGAACTCTAAACAAAAGAACTGCATGGAAATAGATCCAAAATATGACGGAAAAGGCTTGTGTTGATTCTGCGTGTACGTCTTATATTGTGGAGGCGCCACAGTTTTTTGTGTGGTATCGTCTAATTATTTACCATTACATGACAAATCCCGTATCACATCCATGTATCTAGACATCCGTGGTGTTAGCGCGTGTGTCTGTGTATGTTTGTGTATGTTTATGTGACCAATGTTGTTGGTATGATCTATTTAAGAACGGTTTCACAGATCAAAACTTAATCATTGAGTTCT
>CM067319.1:84152467-84333999 GCA_034231615.1 Meghimatium bilineatum
TAGCAGGATGTAGTCCGGGGAGAGAAATGAAATATTACATAGTTTACAGCTTGTATGTGATGTAAGTTCTTGTATGCCTGGCACATCCGATTTCAGCATTCCACACGAGCGTCTGACATGGTGCCAGGGCACGAAATTAACAGAAACAGAATATACAAATTGATTAATTTAACCACATCAAGGCCAGCTCCTTAGCGTGGAGATGGGGCTTAGTCCAGCCAGCAGAGGCTGGAAACTAAGACTGGCCCGGCCCTCCCACATTCGGGCAGGACCACAGTCTTGCCTAGCAAGTAAAGGTGCTGAAGTCAGCGACATTTGGCCAGAAGGCGCACCGCAACAATCAGAATGTCATGCATTATCGCACATGAATGTCTATATCTGCATTACCCCGTTATGGTGATAACCCTGTGACAACTCACCAGGCAGGAGTAGCACCGGGCCCTATACCTCGAAAGGGCCCACCCCATACTGGGTGTCCTCTTCGATTGCCTTGTGGAGCCAGGAGGCACAAGAGTAATATCACTGACCAACAAATATTACCAACCAATGAGGGGTGCAAAGGGAACGCATTGCTCTAGGCGGACCCAGGGTTAGCAGATAACCAAGATCCCAAATGTACCTCCACGCGGTGCACCCTGGAAACAGAAATACAGCAGCTCGTGCTGATTCTGGCCAAATCATTTGGGGATCGTGACCGAGCAGATGGAAAGAGATTTGACTGCACAAGAGACAGACAATATCTCCGACACCACCAGCAGCACCACATATAGCGACACTGTCGACATACAGTGAAGCTAGTCAGTCCAGTCCGAACATTGGAGGGGCGGCCAATGTAAAATGCACGTAAAGGTAGATGCATGGCGAGAGACAAATATATTTCATACCGAGTACAATGAAACAATGAAAGGGCAGAACAGCACTAGAGGGCAGCGCGAACTGCAAATAGAAAATGAAAAGTTCCTAGGAAAGGGGAACTACAAGCTCCGTCAGCTCGAGTCGAGCTTCTAGTTACCTATGTTCCTTACAGGCAGAGACCCAGACCCATTCATTGGCGTTTGAAAAACAAGAAGACCTAATCCAACTCTAATGTCGAGCCTTCCTAAACCGGAAATATGCTCACGAAGAGAAAGGGTTCCGTACTCGATGCGCTCATGCACAAAAGGGACAACGATTTAGCCCTGGCCCAACTCTACTGTCAGGTTTTCCTACACCGGAAATACACTTGAAGAGAGAAAGGGTTCAGTACCTGATGAGCTCAGGCTCTATTGGGACAAGGACGCTCAGTTTTAGAACGCCTTGCTCTCAAACGCGTGGTGTAAGACTCGAACTTGGACAAGGGGTACACGATGTCGGTGAATGACACCTCGGCTAAGAGGGCGAAAGAGCCAGGGTCCAACTCCTCTGTTGAGTTCTTCCCCTTAAGGAACCAGGCTCACGGATGAGAAACGGTTCAGTACCCAATGGGCACAGGCACAGCACGTCCAATTACACGAGGCAAGTTCATAGACAGTGGAACACCTCGTTCGAGTCAGACGAGAGCAAAAAATCGTCTGGGCGAAGAGTCGCCACTACGAGTGCCTTGAGACAGATATAGAGGCTGTCACAGGCTAAGGGTAGCCCACCCGAATTGTCAAGGCATGCTGAAATCGGATGTGCTAGGCCTACAAGGCGCATAACTGTGGCACAACGTAATCACGCTCCCGGCGGAAATCGCACGGATATCCGTGATGGTTACAATGGAGCGAACGAAAAACAAACAAACAAACAAACCAACCAATGAGACACCACTTACAATAATGCACTGGAATGCTGAGGTTGTAAATAGCAAAAAAGATGGCTTTAGCAAGAAATTAGAATTAGAAAACACCCTTCTTAAGGAACAGGTCAGCATTTGTTGCATACACGAGACACACCTCAGCAAAGATGTAGCCTTTAAAATTGCAGGTTATCAGTGCTTTAGAGCTGATCGAATAGACAGAAGAAAAGGAGGTATACTAACTCTAGTCAAAAATAATATCAGCGCACATCAAACTGAGCTATACATGGAAGGAGCAGAATATCAGGTCCTTCAACTAAAGACCAAGAACACAAAATTCAACCTACTAAATTATTATTGTCCAAATGACCAGTCCCTTTCCCTGGACACAATACCGTACAGAGGAATACTGATAGTATGTGGAGATTTTAATAGTCACTCTCAAAGCTGGGGTTATGACCACATGGGTAAAAGAGGAGAAGAACTTGAAAGCTGGCAAGACGATAAATGTCTTCTATTGCTTAATAAGCCAAAAGATCCTCCAACATACTACTCAAGAGCATGGCAAACCACTTCCACGCCAGACTTGGCATTGTACTCAGCAGACCTAAAATGGGAAATCAATAGAACAGTGGGGAAGCAACTTGGAGGTAGCGACCATCGACCAGTCCTCCTTAGTATTAAAAATGAACTCACAGGAAATGCATGTAGCCTTCCAAGATGGAATTATAAAAAAGCAAATTGGGGACTATTTAAACACCGCAATAGTGTTTTAGCTGGACAAATAGATATGGAAAGAAAAGACATAATGTCATAGTCAAGGAGTTCAATAAATGTATTCATCAAGCTGCCAAGGAAGCAATACCAAGAGGAGTACGCAAACAATACAAGCCATACTGGAGTGAACAACTAGAACTGCTGCAAGAGGAATTAGAAAAAGCACGGACGGAAGTGGAAAATAACCCAAGCCAGGAACATCACAACAAACATCAACACGCAAAAGTTAAATTCCAAAGAGCCAGACTAGAAGCTAGAAGAAAGAGCTGGAAAGAGAAAACAGAATCCTCAAATTTTGAAATGGATGGAAGAAAACTGTGGAAACTGGTCAATCAACTAAATGATGAGGGAACAGGAAGAAGCACAAACGTAACACTCGTACAGAATGGCAAAATGATTACAGGAAAGCAAGCAGTATATAATTTCGCTAGGATATTTGCTCAAGACTGCAATATTGAAATTAGTCCAGAAAAACAGCATACAGTGCGGAGCGACCAAAAAAGTAAATTGGAACATGCTCAGACTAGAATCAGTGATGAAAACAGCGCAGATGAAATTATGGATACATTGTTCACATATAGTGAATTGGAATTAGCACTCTCTAAACTAAAGATAAATAAGTCCCCAGGTATTGATGAAATATCAAATGAAATGATAAAGAATCTAGGAACAACAGCCAGAAGGAAACTATTGGACATACTAAATATTAGATGGACTACTGGGAAAATACCACAAATCTGGAGAGAATCAATTATGGTTCCTTTGCTTAAACCTGGAAAAGATGGAACAACACCAACTAGCTACAGACCAATTAGTCTTACAAGTTGCCTGTGCAAAACAATGGAGCGAATCGTAAACCTAAGACTAAAATTTCACCTGGAAAGTAGAAAATTCCTTGCACCACACCAGGCAGGTTTCAGGAAATGCTACTCCACAGAGGATCAAACCACATACCTCTCACAGGAAATTGAGGATGCTTTCCAAGACAAACAATCAGTTTTAGTGGCATGGATTGATTTACAGAAGGCCTTTGATAAAATATGGAAAGAAGGATTGTTCAAAAAATGAGAAACTACAAGTTATGTGGAAATATGTATAGATGGACGAAAGCCTTTCTTCATAATAGAAGAGCCAGAGTACAAATAAATGGCAAAAAAATAGGAAAGTATTACTACGCCATGGAGTGCCTCAAGGAGGAGTTCTATCACCCACTCTTTTTCTCATATTTATCAATGATCTAATTCAAGAAATACCATGTGGAACTAAGGCAGCACTATATGCAGATGACTTGGTTCTATGGTGCACACATGAGAGCGCCATGGTTGCCACAAAAATGCTTCAGAGAGCCATGGACATTTTGACAAATTGGCTTACAAATGGTGTGTAAGTATCAATATAGAGAAGTCAGCAACAACCCTTTTTACACTTTCACCAAAACAAAGAGCAGGAAACATCTATGTAAATAAAACTATCTTAAAGGTAGATGACCAACCCACATATCTTGGTGTAACATTTGATGCCAAAATGACATGGAAACATCATATCAGCAAAGCAGAAACAAAGGCTAGTAGGAAGATAGCTATACTAAGAAAACTGAGTGGGACAACTTGAGGAGCTAATGAAAGAATTCTAAAAAATGTATACCAACAAGCCATTCGACCACACTTGGAATATGGTTCTACAGCATGGAGTTCATCATCAAACACTACACTACAAAACCTAGATAGAGTACAGAACCAAGCACTTAGAATCATTACAGGCGCAATGAGATCCACACCAATCATAGAAATGCAGAATATCGGACGGATGCAGTCATTGAAAGAGCGTAGAGATACTAAAATTATAATTCATGGAGAAAAGTTTCTTTCCCACCATTGTCACCCAATGAAGGAAAGATTCCAGAATTTGTCACAAGGGCGGCTTAAAAGAAGCAGCTTCATACACCAGGCCATAATAAAGATATGAAATAATACTCAGATATTACTACTTCCTGTAACGAATCTGAGTATAGTTACAATACGTTAGTGAATAAAATAGAGCCGACTGTGCTGATATCGGAATATTTAAGACGAGGGCACCGATATCGCAGCTATGCTGTAAACCATTACATAACACATTTCTTTATCCTACTTGTCTCCGGAAGATTGATATCTAACGCAGAGGATGAAGAAACTGACATAATAAAGACAGTTAGAAATCTGCATGTTTTCGTTTATATGCCCCCCATGTGAATGTGACGTGTTGCGGGCACTATGAAAATCTGATTCTTTGAGATCACACTTTATAGGGTCAGATGATCACTTGTTTACGTTTATACTTTGTGTTCCGTTTGAGAACCACTTGTTTGAGTGTACACTTTGTGTACATTTTTAGAACCACTTGTTTACGTGTATGCCTTGTGTTAAGTTTGAAAACCACTTGCTTACGTGTATGTTTTGTGTTCAGTTTGGAACCACTTGTTTACGTGTATGCGCTATATTCAGTTTGAGAACAATCACTTGCATACATGTAAGTGTTGTATACAGTTTGAGAACCCCTTGCTTACGTGTATGCCTTGTGTACATTTTGAGAACCACTCACTTGTATACGTTGTGTTCAGTTGTCACTGATCATATATCAATGCTGATAGTATGTACCAAATGCGAGACTAAATCTCCACCTGTGAAGACGTATAGGCTATGTAAACACTATTGAATAGATAAAACATACATAAATTAATTATTATACTGAAAGTATGTGACAGCAATCAGTAATTACACAATAAATACTCAATAACAAACACTAGCATATTGATTTTGTTGAGTACTGAAATTGACGATGTATAGTTTTATGTATATATTATACGTTTATAACAGTACTTCTTACACTAATAAATATGACCTGGAGAAATTGATGACTGTTTAAACATTGATCGCATCTTTCCCATCCTGAGAAGTAACAAACATCCAGATGAACACAACAGCTGCCGCCCATATCCCTAACATCATGTCTTAAGGAATTGGCAGAAATAACGTTTAACGTAAGACGTTGCGTGTTCCTCCAGAGTTCAACCATCCTCTGCCATGAACAGACTGGCTTCAGAAAAGGCAGTTGCACAGAAGACCAACTATTTTGGTTGTCACAGAAAAACCATGATGAATTACAGGAAAACAAACACACTGTAGCAATCTTCTTTGACGACTTACAACAGGCTTATGATCGAGTATGGAGCAATGGTCGGTCTCTTGAAGAAAATGATTGAAGAGGGAATTAGTGGTAAACTATATACCTGGATAACATACTTCCTCATTGAGAGAACAATACGACAAATATAAATGATGCAATCTCATCTACAGAAGTTCTAGAGGAAGGTTTACCACAGGGTTCTGTTTTGAGTTGCACCCTCTTTCTCATTTACATTAATGACCTTGCCAAACATATTAAAGCCGAAAAAGCAATCTATGCTGATGACCTAACAATATGACAGATCCATGAGAATGTTGAACGTGCAGCCAAAAGACTAAATGGAGATTTAAGAAGACTACATGAGTACTGTCAAACATGGAAGCTAAAAATAAACTGTGAGAAAACTGTCTATACCATTGTCATATACCATCGTTTAACAAAATTAATAAAGTAGGCAAAGAAAATATCAGTCTATGTATGGTTGGACACACAGAAATTGCCAAGAGAAGAACGTCCCACACATCTTGGTATCACACTTAATCGCAGCTCACCTTCAAGAAGCTTGTAGAGAATGCCAAAAATAAAGCACTTAAACGACTACAATTACTTAAAAGGCTCACTGGGACATCTTCAATACTAGGTAACTGCGTGAAACGTAACAACAATCGTACTTACGTATTACACAGGTTAATATATTTGCTTCAATCAGACACGACCGACTATATCTAAAACTAGTGGGAAATGATGTGCACACAAGAAAACATACAAATTACATTATACAAATCATATTCAACGTTTCAACCAAAAGGTCTTTATCAAGATACTCACAAAACATCACAAAAGCGATCGCTCAGTCTTAAACCGGTTTCCCCGATGTACTGTTTGCCTCACGGTTTACATATGATCATGTAAATGACATTACGGGACTCACATGTAAAGGCCTCATCGATGGAAAAAGTTTCTATTTTGTATTGTAAGTTCGTAGGGGGGACTTCCGGTTGCCGTAATGTGACGACGTGTTTCCATGTTTACATTTGTGTTTTCTGGATTACGCGAATTTCGATGGTGTGGTTAGCGTATTACTGGTGACAGTGTGATGCCAAATTTAGTTCCAACCTGTAGGATCTGTGTTTTTTGTTCTTAAACGAGTATAGGTGGAGTGTATTTCATTCAAGTTGTTCCGACTCGCGAACTCCCTATCTTCGATACAGACAAAAAATGGCGTCTCGACTACTCCAGTTAATGGCTACGTTCACAGCGTAGAATTTCTTCTCAAAGAGACAACCGTAAGTCAACAATAGGGAATGTCCATCCCTAGACAAAAAGTCTGTGACGGCACGCGAGGCGGAGGAATCCAAATGGATCAACGGCTCAAACGGCGAAACAGCAAAGTGTGTGGCGCACAAGAGGCAAGTTCTGGGCATAATAATGAATATTGGCTGGCCACCGTGGAAAAGACTGGGACCTTACCACGTACACCCCAAAGTCAAGCAACGGATGAACGACATCTAAAGTTTAGGAAAAAACATATTAGAATAGGAACATGGAATGTCAGAACACTACACCAATCAGGAAAGCTAGAAAATTTAATATTAGAGGCAGAATCATTAGATGTAGATATTCTAGGAATAGCAGAGACAAGATGGAAAGATGCTGGGTACACAAGGAAAGAAAATTTTAGTTTTATACATTCAGGAGGAGATTACCATGAACGAGGGGTAGGAATACTGATCAGGAAAGAAATAGAAAAATATATCAGCGGGTACTGGACATATAATGACAGAATGATGTTGCTAAAGATCAAAGCAAAACCGTTTGATCTGGCCATTATACAAACTTATGCACCGACTAAAGATTACACTGAAGAAGAAATAGAACAGTACTACGAAGATCTACAACAACTACTCAAACCAGTAAAATCAACAGATATTTTAATAGTCATGGGAGATATGAATGCAAAAATAGGAAAAGGAAGACATAAGAACATTGTAGGGCAATTCGGACTAGGGACAAGAAATGACAGAGGAGAAAGACTTATACAGTTCTGTGAGGAGAACAATATGATCATATGTAATACATTCTTTCAACAGGAAAATAGAAGATTATATACATGGAAAAGTCCTGGAGACAGAAAGAGGAACCAAATAGATTACATTATGATTAACAATAGATTTAGAAATAGTGTCAAAAACATCAAAACATACCCAGGTGCAGATATCAACTCTGACCATAATCCAGTGATGTGCAAAATAAATGTCAAACTTAAAAAGATAGTAAATAGAGGAATCCAAGAACCACAGATAGACGCATCAGCACTAAAACAACCAGACATACAACAAAAATACCTTGTAGATGTAAGGAATAGATATGAACATCTAATGATAGAATGCATGGAACAATACAGAAGGGAAAATCCAGAAGAGAAAATAGACAATAAATGGGAAAGCCTAAAGAAAAGTATTCAAACATCAAGTAAAAATTTACCAACAAGAAATACCAAGAACAAACAAACATGGATGACAGATGAAATATTAGAGAAAATGACAGAAAGAAAGAAAGCTAAAAATACACCAAAATACTCAAGTATAGACAAGGAGATACGTAACATGTGCAGAACAGCGAGAAAACAATGGCTAGAAACAAAATGCAGTGAAATAGAGGAGATGTCAATACAACAGAAGACAAAATTAATGCATAAGGAGATAAGGCTGTTCACAAATAAGAAAAATACGATAAATGGGGGTGGCTGCATTAAAGATAAAAATGGTAAAATAATATTTGATAAAACAGAAGCACTGACAAGATGGGCAGATTATGTAACAGAACTGTTTGACGACCAACGGAACAAAAAACCAACAATACACAACAATGATGGACCAGCAATACTGAAATCAGAAGTAGAACATGCAATAAATTCAATAAAATGTGGAAAAGCTGCAGGCTCTGACAACATAACAGCAGACATAATAAAAACTCTAAATGAATTTGGTGTAGATACTATCACAGAAATTTGCAATGACATATACGAAACAGGCCATATACCTAAAGACCTAACATCATCAATATTCATACCACTACCTAAGAAACCCAGGGCTGTGGACTGTACAGAATATAGAACAATAAGTCTAATGAGCCATCTAACTAAAATACTTCTCAAGATAATACATGAAAGAATTAAGAACAAGATAGACATGGAGGTCGGTGAAGAACAATTCGGTTTTTAGGAAAAACAAAGGAACCAGAGAAGCTATACTGAGTATCCGGCTAGTGATAGATAAATATATAGAAGTCCAAAAAAGTATCTATATTTGCTTCATAGACTACAGCAAGGCCTTTGACAGAGTCCAACATGAAAAATTAATCAAATGTCTTCAAGAAATAGGCATAGATGGAAAAGACATCAGGCTGATTAGAAATATATATTGGGAACAAACTGCATCAATAAGGTGTGAAAACAGCTACTCACCGTACATAGAAATAAGAAGAGGGGTAGGACAAGGATGCATTTTATCACCAAGCCTATTTAATATCTACACAGAGAATATCTTTAAAAATATAGAAGAAATACCAGGACTCAAGATCAATGGGAAAATAATAAACAACATTAGATATGCAGATGACACTGTTCTTTTAGCAGAAAGTGAACATGAACTACAAAAACTAATAGATCAAGTCAATAAATCAAGTAATGAATATGGACTGGATATAAACATTCAAAAAACAAAAACCATGATAATCAGCAAAGACACATTGAAGAACAGGAGGTAAACATAAACATACAGGGAGAGAAACTACAACAAGTAAAACAATATCAATATCTTGGACACATAGTCACAAATGATGGCAGATGTGAAACAGAAGTTAAAAGGAGAATAGGAATGGCTAAAAGTACCTTCAATGACATGAGGAAATTATTAATATCTAAACAAATTACAAACAAGTTAAAAATGAGAATTATAAAATGCTACATCTATTCCATATTAATGTATGGCTCAGAAACATGGACACTAAATAAACAATTAGAAGACAAAATTGATGCCTTTGAGATGTGGGTATATAGAAGAATAGGGAGAACATCATGGAAAGAGAAGAAAACAAATAAAGAGGTGCTAAAAACACTTAATATGAAGAAAGAACTACTAAGAGAAATAAAGATCAGGCAAATAAAATACTTTGGACACATTAAAAGACATGACACCCTATTGAAGACCTTACTTGAGGGTAAAGTCAAAGGGAAGCGAGCAAGAGGTAGGCAGAGATACAAGTGGGAGAGTAACATTACACGATGGACAGGTTACAGTCTAGCAGAGTGCACCACCAAGACAAGAGACAGGAGATGTTGGAGATACGTTGCAGCCAACCTTCGTTGCGGAGACGGCACTTGATGATGATGATGAAGTTCGTAGATGCCCAATGAGTCCGATTCATGCCCGGAAAGTTCTATTGCAGTACATGCAGGAGTGTAGAGGGTTTGGAGTAGGAGTGTTTTCGGATATGCCTTTGCACTTTCGTTTGAAATTTAGTGATGACAGCAGTAATCTGTGTGTGCCAAGCTGAACGAACAAAGGATATATCCCCCCGGGGTCGTCTCTCAGGATCGATGCTGAAGTGCTTGTGATAGATTTTTTAGATAATCCTTGAAGCGCTTTTTCTTCCCGCCGCTTGAACGTTTACCATAGCACAGTTCCCCATATACTAATCTATTTCGAAGACGCTTGTCTGGCATACGAACGATTTGGCCATTCCAGCGGAGTAGGGACCTAATCAGCAGGGCATGGATCCTTTACTTACGGGACTTCTGAAGTTTGTCCGTGTCTGGTACTGGATCCTGACAACATACTCCCATGCGGTTTCGTAGGCACCAAAGGTAAAAATTATTAAACTGCCGAGCGTGTTTCGCATAGATATTCCAGGATGACGTGGCATAAAGCAGTATTGATATAACCACTGCGCGGTACAAGTCGAGCTTAATTATCAAATTCAAACCACGCCAGATCCAGACGTTAAAAACAAAGATCCACGTCTATTGTAGCAGTTAGCGATAGGGTGTTGCGGAGATATACAAACGTATTGGCATCATTGAGTTGTGTCCCTTTGCTGTGATTACTGGTTCTGTGTAGGGGACAATTGTCTCTGGTTGATGCAGTACTAATGTCTTCGCCGTTCTGAAGGTGAAGGTTTTTTCTCTGAACCGCAGAAGGTTGAGCAATTTTCCATCTATGTTTACTCCTAGGTCTAGATTTCTGAAAGCATCATCCCGCATAGAGAGATACACATAGAGAGGAAGGAACATGATATTGATACAATACAATATAGCACAGTGACAGATGATGTTGGAGGACCGCTGAAGCTAACTTTCAACATGTTGACGACACTTGATGATGACACATAGACAAAGTCATATAGACAATACAAGATCGATATTGAACTACAAGCCGATTTACCAACACTAATTTGTAGGTTATACACATTGTCCACTCTGCTACTGAGGCGATGTAGCAGGGTATGTTAAATATATGGTTTCGTAAAATCAATCATTCACGAGTATGTCAACGTTCGTAGATGATCATGTTTCTCAACGACTCTCTGTCTCTTGTGCTGTCAATAAGCTCGGTTGGTGACCTACTCAACGACTCTCTGTCTCTTGTGTTGTCAATAAGCTCGGTTGGTGACCTACTCAACGACTCTCTGTCTCTTGTGTTGTCAATAAGCTCGGTTGGTGACCTACTCAACGACTCTCTGTCTCTTGTGTTGTCAATAAGCTCGGTTGGTGACTTACTCAACGACTCTCTGTCTCTTGTGTTGTCAATAAGCTCGGTTGGTGACCTACTCAACGACTCTCTGTCTCTTGTGTTGTCAATAAGCTCGGTTGGTGACCTACTCCTGTTCCATAATAATAATCCATCCAGCAATTTCTCTCTTTGTCGTCTCATGTCTCTTTTCCCCTTGATCTATCATGTGGTAATTACGTGTTGAAGCTGCGTTCTTTTCAGCACATGTGCTAGAAATTTGACTCTCTGTCCCATATATTTGATATGCATTTTATTCTTACGCCAGTATCAATGAGAACATCTGCATTATTTTTCTTAACTGTCCATGGTATTTTCATCATTCCTCTCAGAAACCGCATTTCAGCAGCTTCTAATTCGTTTAAAATGTGTTTGTTTACAGAACATGCTTCACATCCATAACAAAATGGGTTCAATATAACATCCCAGCACTCGAATCTGGGGTCGCATTGATATTGTTCCATTACACAAAATGTCTCTTTTTTAAAAAAAAGTTGATGTGGCTAGTGAATGCAGCTCTCTATCTCACGTGAGCACGTATCTCCTGATGTTAACAGGGGCTAAGATATTTCACTTTTTCAACTTTATATATGTATATATATATTTATGTATATATAATTATGAAGTATATCATGAAAACTGTAAATAAAATAAATTGAACGTAATATGTTGTTTTGACATCACCGTTACCTGTGCCATCTGTTACTTTATAGGCAAACAATTATATAAACTTCATTGAGACGCCATTTTATAATATTATCAAATCAGTTTAACACGTTTTCTCCAGCTGTAGGTAAGTAAAGTATTCTATCGATTCCACGTATGGTGTCATTACGTAATGCTGTCAAAGCTATCGAAATAGGATATGTCGGGTCATCATTGCCAATAATACAGAGACATTGCGCATCTCACACAAACAAATAAATACGAATTGTATTATCTTCCACTGATGTCTATTAGACCAATCATTGATGGCTAGTGGACTAGAATATAAAAATATCTCCATTGTTTTAACCATTGATGGTTATTGGACCAGAACGTACAGGGTTCTGTGTTGAACATTAATGGTTTGTGGACCAGCAAGTACAGGGATCACCACTCGTAAACATTGATGACTCGCGTACTACCACGTTCAGGGATCTTCAGTGTGTTAAACATTGATGTCTCGCGAACCACAAAGTACAGGGATCACCAGTGTGCTAAACAGTGAAGACTCCTGGACTAGAACGTTTAGTGTCACCACTTCGTTAAACATTGATTGCTCGAAGACCATCACGAGTAGGAATCTCCCCTATGTTAAACATTGATTGCTCGCAGACCATCACGAGTAGGAATCTCCACTGTGTTAAACATTGATACACTGTATAACTTATTAGTTTATATGTTATATACGTCTTATAGTATTCCGATTAGAAAGACAAATTACAGAGGACAGTGAACCTTGGGGGAGTAGAAGGGACACAGCAAGAAGAAGATGGAATGACTGTATTAAAGATAACATGGATACTTTCGTTGGGAAATTGACGCAGCATGTTCAAAAACAAACTTGATACGGAAGGTGGAGGGGGGGGGGGGTTTCAGTGAAAAGACACAGTTCTGGAGAGAATTTGTCACTTTAAACGATACATTTATTGTGAATGGTTGGTTAATAGTGTGGTACATCTGTCATAGATATAAATGAGAATGTGGTGGAAAAATAAATATATGTAATATGTCTGGTTTTCTGATGTTCGAATAGTATATTTTGAGAACTGCAACATCTGTTTCAGCATGGGTAGGAATATAATATGTTCTGAGATGATGGGAAAAGTCTGTATCTTCCTTTGGATTCTGTCACTTTTAAATCATCTGCAGTGTTCTACTCTTTTCACAACGTTATGAAATGTTACTATAGTCCGTTCAGAATCGTTTGCCGAGATGTTATGATTTATAATTCAAAAAGTTCTTGATGATTTCACATGAATTTTGGCATACGTTGTTAAAATGTCCATGTCGCGAAAACATATGTGTTACTTGATGTCTAGCTGTAACGGTTATTTGAAAGCGGCGAATTCTTTTGATGTTTGCCCATGTAAATATGATTTCGACCATAAACAAAATATTTTACAGTAATCTAGTGCAATGATGACCCATAGGCGTGTCCACAAAATTTTACATGGTGGCAGGTGTAAAAAAAATTTAAAATATATCTTTTGTTCGTAGAGTCAATTTGATATTGTTCCATGCTCTTGGTGTGAGTTTCACAAATGTTGTCGCTGCCTTTGAAATAAGTACATATATTTCTTCATGTAAGGAAATTTTGTCTGTAATAGTTGATCCAAGATATCTGAACTTCTGTATTGAATCAAGCGGGCTAATTTTTATAAGTAATGGTTGATGGTTTGCTTATAACATTTTTTTGAATTGCTTGGGTGGTATTGAGCAATGAAATGTTTTACAAATCAACTTGTAAATTTTGCAAATCAAACTTTTTTTAGTGTAGACTTAATCAGAGTAATGATCATTCATAATCAGACGAGTCAAATAGGTCGATTACTGTTTTCGGCTGAACAAACAACAAACCTTCCTTTTTCCAATATTCCTCTTCTTGGCGTAACACATGATCCTCACATTTCACCCAGTAGTCTTTATGTATATTTGATAGAGCCTGATTTGTAAGTGCCTCAATATCACATAATTTGAAAGTTGTATTTGTAGATGCTACGTGTCCTTTAATTTTTGCCCAAATTAGCTCTATAGGATTTAAGTGTGCATGATATGGAGGTAGTCTCAAACATCTATGACCATGTTCTTCAATTAACTTGTCTATTTTAAATATCTTTGTTCGTTGTGTCTGTTTTACAAGGTTAAGCAATTCGGGTTTCAAGTACCTGTCGGTAACTGGTATGTGTTCTTTTATGAGCCACGTTTTGATTGCATCTTTTGTACTTGATGATGTTGGGATTCTATCTTCTACGTTCACTACGTTATGGTATGAAGCATTGTCCATTATCAGACAAGAAGGTCTATCTAATATTGGAAGAATACTTTTTTCGATCCAGTCTTCGAATATGTGCCCATTCATTTCGGAGTGGTAGTCTCTATTGTCAATGGATTTTGAAATGAAAATTAGATGAGCATTCTGCAACAACCCATTATGTCTGCTACCTGCATGTGCAACTATCAAACGTTGCCCTTTACTACTTGGTACTGATCTTTTAATACTTCCATCTGCTAACTGCCATTCCTTTTCATTTGTATGATGAGCGTTGATCCAAGTTTCATCTAAATACACAATATCATAACCATTCTCGCGCATTCCCTTCACTTCACGTAAATACTTGCTTCTAAGAGCTACCAGATGTGGCTTTTCACAAATAATGTTTTTTCCACCAGCATACTTTCTAAAGGTGAAGCCTGCATTTCTTACAGTTTTCCATAATAAAGTTTTTGATATTTCAATGTCGTTATTAGTTTTCAGCCAAATCTTCAACTTTCTAAGTGTCACTTCTTCGTTTTTATCAAACATTCTACATATTTCTCTTTTTACTAGGTCCTTATCGAAACTGTCTATCTTTTCTTTCCTTCCTTGCTTTCGTGAATTTGTTGGCAATAAATATCCGCTTGCTTCCACTATTCGATCAAATGAACGTTTACACAAACCTAAAATATGCATTGTTCTCTTCTCAGGATTTGATAAAGAACACTAAAGATGTCCCTTTTTACGCTCTCTGCAGAAGTATTGATAAATCTTTATAGCAATGTTATGCTCAGTAAAATATTTCGCTTTCAGATTCATTCTCACATAGACTTGCAGAAGGTAATATGCTTAGTGCCGCCTACATTCTGTAAATATTGAGACGTGCCTCTGACTTGTGACTTGAAATCGAGTCAATAGCCGTTTTTGATTTCACATAATTCTAAGTTCAGGAAAAATAATATTTGGTGCTAAACGGGAATTTCCATATGTAACATTGCTTTATACAAATGTACAGTGGAAACAACTACTTTTAGAACGGTGCACATTCTACCGTGAGGGTCATGCCTTTATATTTAATAATCAGCTGTGAGATGTAAGCATCTACATAATCCAGCGATTGTTTATAATTTAGATTAACTTTTTTTTAATATAGGTTAAATAAGGTATCTTTGATACTGGATCACATTTCTTTGATAAAAAAATATTTCTATAGCGACATAATTATTCTAAACCTAACTTCAAATGATCAATCCAAATGAACAATACGTTTTTGATAAAAATAATTTAACATCTCGGCAAACGATTCTGAACGGACTATAGTTGTTAATTTGTATGTAGTTTTGATAAATGCATTTTGGTCGAAACATCGATTTGTGCTGTGGTAGTATGTGCATTTCTAGGGATTTAAAATCTGAATGAGTACACATTATCGATTATCTGAAGTAGCACCATGTTATACACGATATGAACGAGATTCGTCCATCGCTATTCGTATGGGCTAAAACATGCAGAACAATTTATTCAGAACAATGTATTCAGAACAATTTATTCAGAACAATGTATTCAGAACAATGTATTCAGAACAATGTATTCAGAACAATGTATTCAGAACAATGTATTCAGAACAATGTAATACATGTGAACCTCTATGTGCTGCTTGCTGTTGTGAATACATGTCAAAAATGGTTTGCTGTTTGCAACTGTGAAGACATGCTATCTAATCGTATTGTGTGATAATATGACTTCTGGTGACCCTCTTTGTCCGGTATCTCCGACTTTGGAACATGCGCATGCCCGAGCAGGACCGTTGTCTTGCACGATGTAGCAGATGTATGCTTAGTTTTCACAATTTGCACGAATGACAAACATCTCCACTTCAATGATTTGACCTTCGTGTTACTTCACCAACATCAAACATATCTTTCAGATTGCTCGACCACTCCGAATATGATTTGCATATGACATAGGTAAAATAAAAATTATTGAGACCAACGGGAATTGAACCAGTCCGTTCTGACGGCACCAAATCGATCTCAATTAGAGTAAACCGTTTTTCCGTGCTTGACTGACCGCACATCTATTTATCCTCTCGCTTCCTACTTAAATTTACTTGTATAAGCAATTATTTGAAACACTATTGTACTGTCTATATTTATTATCCATGCTTACAATAAGACATATCGGCCATTCCAGAACGAATAGGGATGTTATAGGTTTGTTATAACTGAGGATATTTCAATACCTGTACGGGATGGTCGTTGTTGTTGTAATAGTCCTTGTCTCGATTGGTCCGTTCTAAGTGACCTGAGTGCGTAGTTTGAATGTCTTGACAAAATTGCATCCTGTTTGGAGGTTTGGTTAGTCAAGCACGGAAACCCCTTTTTACTGTAGTTGTCAAGCGCTTTGGTGTCATCAGTACGGAATGGTTCAATTCCCGTTGGTCTCAAGAACTTCTATATCTGAAGCATGTAGATAAAACATGTACAAATAATATCAACATAATAGCGTACATTTCCGCACTGAAAAGCAATACAAATTACAAAAGGGTACCTATTACAAATATGATATATCTTCTTTTCTCAAATCCCTGCAGATCAGTAGGAGTAATCTTGAGAGAGGTATGAGTTGTGTCAAGGTTTTCGGATTGGTTGTGTTATATACGTTGTTTGGCCTAACACATCCAACTTTAGAATGACGTCTGTGCCTCGTTGACTATATGCAATAGGACAGTATTCCTCTGCTATCAGTATGTTTAATCAGGATCGTTATTGATTGTTTGTCATGCCACGATGTCATAATTTGTAATGATCTTTTTTTTTTTTTTTTCATTCTGTAATCCTTGATCTCTCGTGTCTTCTATTTTGCTCGTTAAAACTAAGATATATAGACACCCATGTCTTATATACTTTGAAATGTTGGTGGACAGAAGAAGCTTTTCAAAGACACACTCAAGTCCTAATTGAAACATCTTAAAATTGACGAAAGCTCTTGGAAGAGCCTCGCTCAGGATAGAACAGCATGACATTATAGTCTCAGAACTGGAGCACTAGTGGCAGAAGAAATCAGTTAAGACACTGAAAGACAGAAACGGGCAAGTAGATAAGAGGAACATTTCAACGTCCCGTAAAATAGACACCCTCTACTGATGACATATGTGTGGAGGTACTTGTTGTGCTCGCATTGGACTTGTTAGTCATTTAAAATCACACTATTAACTATATCTTGTATTACTTGTTATTTTTATTTTTTTGGTTGAGTTTTGGTCATCGTCGATGACGACGGACATCATCATCATCACGTGTCCAAAATAGAACATGTTTCTCTTTCTGGCATCTTTGAGAAACCCCGTTTAGCATGTGAAGGTTTCAGCATCATTTCGTTAATTTTGCTAACTGTCCATCTCAACATATTTTTTTTTTCTAAAATTGAACCTCGTTTCTGTTGTCCAAGGCATCCATATATTAGAATCAATGTTATGTTTCTGTTGTCCAAGGCATCCATATATTAGAATCAATGTTATGTTTCTGTTGTCCAAGGCATCCATATATTAGAATCAATGTTATGTTTCTGTTGTCCAAGGCATCCATATATTAGAATCAATGTTATGTTTCTCTGAATAACTTCTTTCCTCATATCTTTTGACAGGGACATATTTCACAAAATATTTATCATATTAAAGAAGGAAGTCGTGGTTTGCCCGAATCTGTTTTTATCTGTGTTGAACTTCATTCATGTGACGTATGTTTTGTTTTGTTGAAAATATATACACACATATATATATATATATTATTCTGTATCACAATAAATACTGAACACTTTAACTATTTGAAGCTGGTTAATCACAATGTACAAATAAGATGGTGATGATGAATCGTACGATGTATTTAAATCATTCAATATTTCCAATGTATATAATGAGATTAGCTTCATCTGAGCTGAATACACATCTTGAAACATCTCCAGAGCAAGTAATATCAGCGACCGCTTCCCTATCACGTATCTAATCACCTGACATCAAGTAATATCATCGACCGCTTCCCTATCACGTATCTAATCACCTGACTTCGATATGATGCAGAGAAAAATGGTGTTATACTTCCTGCTATTTACAGGTAACTATATTTCTTACACTGTGTTAATATCGTGTTATTAATGTCAAACATCGTTACACACTACACGAGATACAGATTACTGCTTGTGAAATGTGAGGACTAATACAATCAACATAAATAACCACAGATATCATGTGAGGAATTAAGAGCTTACAAGAATTCATGGAACAACGTCTGCGGGCACACATATTTAAATACTGAGCCTGAAATGGTTCTGCAACCTAATAGGAATGTACCTTTATTGGCCATCGTCAAGAGCAGATAGCATGAAAATGGAAACAGCAAGATGCAGAAGAAGACCATGAAGAGTGTAGATTAAAGCAGGTGTCAATATTCTGAGACGTCTGAATTTTAAGCTCAAAACATATCATAGTCTTGAAAATAGATTGTCATTAACAGAAAAATAAGACAATATACTATTTTGACTTAACGGGTCTAAATGGCGTGAAGCTGCCCGAGTGTTATTGCGTTACACCAGCAACTTCGCTTGGCATGGTGTATTTATCCATTAATCCTGTTTGACTGTGGCCAGCGTTAGTTAATTTTAGAAAACATTATCATATTCAGTTAACCATATGTTGAAACTGAAATAATATTACTTCTTCATAGTTAACTTTATTTTGGTATATTTCCCATTGTTATAGATTTTTTGATTCAATACGGGGAGAAGTACCTATATTCCAACATTTCATCACACCTGTTTGTCAGACAAGTTAATTTAATTATAAATCAACGAATTATAAGTCGATATTACTACATCCGGAAGCATTGATCTATGTGCTACGAACTAATTGATGATCCTGGATGGCTAGGGCGTCTCAGTGAGTAGCATGCAGATCGATGGGTCTGACAGCATATCGATGCATATAGCGTCTGTAAAATCAACTTTATCGATATTTCGATTCGGTAAATAATTAATGATTTATTTCGTTAAAATGTAAGTACTTCTCCTAGTTTGCAGAATTAATTTGCATACAGATTTTGTGTGTAGGGCAATGGCTAATCTCATTCTGATATCTGCTGAACGCATGATTTAGTTTGATAATATATAACTTTAGAATAATATGTCTTTCCAGCAATGATGACAAGAGTTCAGGGAATGTGTGAGTTGAATAGTTGCCTCATGAAATATGGAGTTGATTGTCGTGAGAAGGTGTGCACAATGATAGATAAGACTCAACTATATGACGAATGCAAGTAAGCAAATATACATCTGTACACATATCTAATATATTATATATATATATATATATATATATATTTATATATATATATATATATATATATATATATATACATAAGTAAAGAATATAAAATATATGCAATTACACAATTCATTCAGAATGCACACATGTTAATGTGGATATATGCATATTTAATATCACGGTTCATTCCAGGAAAGCATTACTGCAGATTAGGACAATGATCTGGGATATTATGCTATGCAACAAGAAATGAAGATAACTTTCACGTAACATGATATCGCGTTTAGATACAAATAGATAATACAAAAAAGGTCACGCTTACAAACCTAGGTCAGCGTGTCATCTTCAAACTGGTCAACATGCTCACGCAGAACGTGCCCTAGACATGTAACTCGTCTGAAGTTGACTCATCACAATCAGTGTTCTGCTATCTCTTCCTCTGCACAATCCCATTCAGTGAACAGTTGACTCTGCTGATGTTGCAGTGGGAAAGAGCAATGCAAGAGATAGCGGACAACTGATTGTGATGAATCCACATAACAATAGACCATGGATAGGGCATGTGTTGTTAAAATATTTTTTACCAGCCTTGAGGTAATACGCTGACGTAGATATATCAGATGTGAGGTCTAGATTCTTAGTGTAAAATTTTGATGTAAGATGTCATGCCATATGATGTAATTGGTCACTGACCTGATCTTCTTCAACACGCTCTAGTAGGAATAATGCTTAGCTAGACATTGATTTAGTTATCGTACCATCTGACCTAGGAAGAAATCTGACTGAACGTTTAACGATTTATCATTCCTTCTATGAAGTTATTGTGATTTTTCACCACATCTATTCTTTAAATATGTTTTATGTCTTCTTTATGTCTACGTTATGTCTGTTTTATATCAGTTTTATATGTTTCATGTCTAATTATATATATTTTTATGTTTGTTATGTCTATTGTATATGTTTTATATCTGTTTTAGATCTGTTGTTTTATCTGTTTTATATCTATGAGCCGTCAACCCTTTATATATCAATGTGTATTCGTTCCACCCATTAAAGACACGCTACCACCCCAACAACACAACTATAGCGTCATCGACCTACGCCACAAGGGGAATATATCCAAGTAGATACAATTACTACTAGTCACGTCGCTGCTCGCAACGTGACTGATTGCGTTGCACCAGTCGCGTGACGCGACTTGGTTTCCTCATATTTACACTATAGTGTCGGTCGCGTTTTGTGATGTTTATGTCCAGTGGTGGTGAAACATGTATCCAAACAAGCTAGGAAATCTCAGCTGAAATTAAGAACAAGAAAACAAAGGGCGTGTTCGATTTGTTCACGGAATGCACAAAATGACGCAGCTGAACTGCAGAAACAGAAGCACCACGTCCATCATGATCAAGAAATACAAAATTAGGTAGATGCATTACCTACATAAAACGAAAAAAAACCCTAACAACGAGATACAGGGACAGGCGACGTTTCGACTAAAGTGTCTTCATCAGGACACACAAACGACCACACTAAAACAAATCTTACATGCAGACAAATAGGGTTACAATAATGAGGAGAGGAGACAATAGCATATAGGTAATGGAGGAAGCAAATATGTAGCAGAATGACAGGAGAGAAGAAGGTATGGGGAGAAGGTAGTAGTAAGTGGGGAGGGGAAAGAAGACTGAAGAAAGTTACATGGAAAAAGGAAAATATATAGCAGCAAGTAAATTAAAAATAAATTAAATATACATTCCTCAAAAGTGGCAACATAGAATGAATATGACAGACAAACAATTATAACGTAAGGGAGGAGAAACATGAGATGGTTCGAGATATCAGGTGGGAAAGAGAGAGGATAGAGAGAGAGAAAGAGGCCAAAAAGGCAGGGACAGACGAGAAAGAGCAAACAGAAGGAAGGAAATATGAGCAGATAATTGTGAGATGTATGAGAATAAATTAGTGCAATAACTTTACTTATCATGATCCTCGGAGAAAATGGCATGAATCTTCGTGTCTGTTGTCATAGAGGAAACTCAGCAGAAGAAGATTATGAATATTATAGTTACTAGAAAATATGTTTTGTTACTAGACAATCTACATTAATTTACAAGTAAAACATATATTATGTTACTATAAGACATATATACTGTAACTGTAAAACATATATTTTGCTACTAGAAAGCATATATTCTGTTACTGGAAAACAAATATTCTGTTACCTGAAGAAACATATGTCCTGTTAAAAGTAAACGTATATTATTTTAATATAAATCATTTATTATGTTTCAAGCAAAAATATTTTTTGTGAATAGAAAACTATATTTAATTACTAGATGGTATATGTCATATATGCAGTAAATAGAAAACATATATTAAGTTACATGACACCATACTTTGTTATTAAAAAACGAAACACAGGTGTTGTGACTAAATATACAAACACATATAAATATATGTATGCAAATATATAACTATGAACGTATAGTATGTAATCATAAACGCTATTTATTTTAATGACAACAAATATTATGTTACTAAATGACACGTTCTGTTACTAGAAGATATATATTTTGTTACTATGAAGCCGCCAGTATTTTACTAGAAAATATAATAATTGACTAAGAAATAAACAATCACATGTTATGTATTACTGCTAGAAACTACTAAATATGTATGTGTCTTTTACCCGTAATAGTTTGACTAGAAAAACTATACTGTGCTATAAAGAAATGCTAGACGACAATATCTCTACTTGTGGGGATTATGTTAAAAGAGGACTAATGCCCATACTTGCGGATTTAAACGTCATATATTCCAGTTATTGTAGTAAGTATGCATATATCTCTATCTCTCTATATCTGTGTGATCGTATGTGTTTTATTGCCATACCGTTACGAATGTCTTGAAGATGTATGATTTGTATGAGTGAAGTCTTCAATACACATTCATACTACCGAACATATATACCACATAACATATATATGTATACATCCCTTTCACCCCTATGAGATTTCCCAATTGTCAATCCCTGATCCCTAAGGCAAGGGGCACAACTCCTCCAAAATATGGATATGATGATGACAAAATTACATTTTCTTTCAAACTATTCATCATATCACACTCAGACTTGGCAGATCAACAGAAAAATGAATAGTCTTGTATAAACCTATATCAAAGATAATTTAATACATATATGTTTTAAATAATCAACTGTCAAACTCGACATAATGTGGGGAAAATTATTTTTTTACCTTTGGGGTGTTGAGTAGAGGAGTCATATTGAGACGAAAATATTGTGATATATTCTCAAATACCCTTTTTTCCAAACAGGGTGAGATGCCCAAAACGTTGAACCTGTCATATGTACTTCAGTACATGCCATACTCAAACAGAATACACAGGTCCATCATAATATAAAATTCAAAAATGACATTTTATTTCAATGGCGGTTGCAGATGTTCAGCGCGTGTCTTCTTTCCTTGTTTGTTCTTTGCGTTATATTACATACAAATTTGTCAGATCGGCTGCAAATTGATAAACTCATCGTTGACAATGATGTTAAAGTATTCATAACGTGTGGCAATCTCATCAATATTATGTACAGACCCAATGTTTTGTACATAACTCTCAACTTCTACTCGAAAAACTACATCACTACGGCGAAATTTGCGATGTCACAATTAGTGCCACGCATGTCCATCTCTTTGTCGGAAACATTAGGCCTATCTTACAAGAGCTTCACTGTCACTTTCCACGTTATATTTGATACGCAAATTACCCACATCGTGCATGTTTCCATCTTAACTACGGCTGTCATCATCAGTGTACATATGAATAATATCTTCCATTTCCAAAATTAGGTCTAATAATTTTCTAATTTTTAAAAAATCGTAATAAATTCATTTTTCCACCGATCTCTTAGATTAAACATAAAACAAGAAGCGAAACCACGGATCTACGCAATGGTCATGGTTTTTAATAGTCCCGGCGCAAACTAAAAATGTAATATCGATCGCAACGAAACAAGTAACAAAAATCGAGCGGCAGCGGCTCGAAAATAGGTTAAAACTCCGCTAATTACAAAAAATCGTAATAAATAATTTTTATGTCCGATTATTTCGATTAAAACATAAAACAGGAAGCTAAACCACGGATCTACGCAATGGTCATGGTTTTTAATAGTCCCGGCGCAAACTAAAAATGTAATATCGATCGCAACGAAACAAGTAACAAAAATCGAGCGGCAGCGGCTCGAAAATAGGTTAAAACTCCGCTAATTACAAAAAATCGTAATAAATAATTTTTATGTCCGATTATTTCGATTAAAACATAAAACAGGAAGCTAAACCACGGATCTACGCAATGGTCATGGTTTCTAATAGACCCAGCGCAAACTAAACATGTCATATCGATCGCAACGACATAAGTTAAAAAACAATATTAAAAAATACCGGCAGCGACTCGAAAATTGGTTAAAACTCTACTAATTTTTAAAAAATCGTAGTAAATCATTTTTATGTCCGATTTCTCCGATTAAAACATAAAACAGAAGCTAAACCACGGATCTACGCAATGGTCATGGTTTCTAATAGACCCGACACACACAAAAAATGTCATATCGATCGCAACGAAACAAGTAAAAAAAGCGTCTTTGAGGCGCTCCAGGAGGCAGCCAGTAAAAGGCGCTCAGAGGCGCTCTAAGGGGGAAACGGATACAGGAAATATTTTGATTCAACAATTTCAGCAGGATATGTCTTGTGCAGTAGTCTTTCATGAATGTAGATCTGAGTCGAGTTGAGACAGTGATGTCTACATTTTGTCTTTTACACAACTTCTATATCCTGGCCTTGATACAATAAGTCTACGTTTCTATATAAATCAGTGTTCTTTGCAGATCTCTATTCAGGTTTCATAATCGCTGTACGAGAACCCATGTCCGTAACACAGGGTCAAAGTCCCACGGTTTAAATCACCTGGTTGAACACGCCTGTCCATGCAGCCGCTACCGAAGAAGGGTCTCTGAGATATTCTGGCATCTACTAGGTGTCACTGGTCACATCTGAACTATATGTATAAGTCATGAGCTCTTTTCCAATGAAACATGCCTGCCTCAGCATCAGAGGTACTACCATTCACCAATACCCCAAGGTTTAGGGGCTTCAATTGCATTATGCCATTATTGCACGGTCGACATGTCCATAGGTGATCCTATACCCATATCAACAAATACAGGTAAATACAAAATTAAGTACACAGGTTACTGTAGATAAATAAATAGCAATATAAAATGCCAGTATGTTATACGCTAGTGAAAATTGGAATGTGTGCAGACGTCAAGTGAAAAAAACAAACAACAAAACTCAGTCACTTTCACACACCTTGTCTCAGAAATGTTATGATCATCAGACGGCAAGACACGATTCCAGGTACCAGTTTCTTGATAGTGTTGGTATCCCCAGTATTGATGATGCAGACACAGATTCGTTGGACAGGGCAATTAGTGTGCATACCAGACCATCGTCTGACACAGATACCTATCTTAATTCGTGATTAGAAACTGGCTTCACAACAAGCGGGACATTCCCATAAGTTCTCCGCCCTCCCCCTTCTGCTGCAGCAGCCATCCCAGTGTATGTAGACTCATAGTTCCGGTCAGGGGGTTGATTATGTGATCTTCGGGACATTCCAAAACATTTACTTTTCTCCCCTCACGTCTGAATGCTCCCATTTCTAACATTCTCTGTATGTGTACGTTCTCAACCTCATTGACACCATCCGCATCTTGAAATGAATTTATTACTGCCTTTATTAAATCTGCTTTATCTCTTCTCAGCAATGTGCCGTCTATCACCGCATTGCCTGCTAATAATTCGGTTCTCTCGTTTCCTCTGACCCTAGCATGACCAGGGCAGACTATTTAATGCTCTGGACAACTGAGTTGTTCAACAAGTCCCACCATTCTTTTCTTAGCATGAACTTTTCTATCTTGCACAGCATGCTTTCAGAGTCTGCGAGTATTACCGCGTGTGTTGATGTATCAGCTATCAACGAATTCAGAGCTGCTGTAACTCCCTCTATCTCCATCATCACGCTCGACGTGACAGTAGAATATACTGAAGACCTCCCAACCAACCCCACGTCGTTTCTGTAGGTAACAAAACTCCAACCTCCTCGAACTGTGTCTCTGCCAACGGAGACATCCGTGCATATAACCATGTTCTATATTCAACACAATATATACATATCTATGGTGAGCTGGAGAAATGTACACGATCTCAAGGTGGCCACAAGAAGCGCTACAATTACTCGTTAAATACCTCTCTTAAAGGCTTTGAAATAGAAGAAGATACATGGGAAGATTTTGCACACAATAGATCTACATGGCGTTCTACAATACAAAAGAGCGCTTCATGTGAAAGGAGTAGAAATGCGGCAGCTTAATATCGGAGAGTAGCTAGAAAGTCACGGATATACCAAAATCCGTCCATAGTGGTTATTCTATGCCGGAACCGTCCAAGAACATTTGCAGCTCGAATATGGCTCATTAGCCATCTAAGATATAGACATGTTTCAAATGAACGAAAGAAGAAGAAGAAGAAGCCATCTAAGAACTCATACTCAAGGGCATAACTGTAATTGAATTATCTGAATTGAATATAACAAATGGTCATCATCACTTGTGATGATAAAACAAATATCAATATAAAATAATACGAAATAACAATACAACATAGAACAAAGACAATTATCGACTTGTCAGTGATATTGAGTCATTTATCAAGAAAGTAAAACAAAAAATAACAATTAAGTCAACGCAACTATGAAAAACAACAAATGAGACCGGGATTATAGTTTTTTCACAAACAAACCATTGCCCAAGTGGCTGTTCTAGTGCGTATTTTAAAGGGGTGCAAGATAATGCGTTCAACTTGTAGTCTAAAATTCGCACAATATTGACAGAAAGAAACGGGTACGACAAAAACGATGACATGGAGACTCAAAGAATAAGATTTACGATATTTAAGAGATAAACCGTGTAATATTCAACATGTTGTTTCTGTGTATTGCTAAATGACAATAAATGACATGCAAGACGCCAATGACATTAATTTATATATATATATGTGTGTGTGTGTATGTGTGTGAGTGTGTGTGTGTTGATACAATAATACACGTTCTGTTACTAGATAATTTATGTTACTAGAAAACATATTTTGTTGCTATGAAATCCCCTAACTCTTGGGATGTCGATAAATCGGTAAATGGTAGTACCTGTGTTGCTGATGCCGACATGTTTCTTTGGAAAACATCTCACAACGTAAACCTATACATCAGCTCTGACTATTATTTTATTCCATAACATAGGAATACAAATTTACTGTCAATAAAATATTAATTTTATTGAAGCCACATCACAGTGAACGAAATCTGATAACAATTTTATTTGGAGACAAAGTCGACGGTTGACAAAGGTTCACTATTGTAACAGATTCACTATTGTAACAAAGGTTCACTATTGTAACAGATTCACTATTGTAACAAAGGTTCACTATTGTAACAAAGGTTCACTATTGTAACAAAGGTTCACTATTGTAACAAAGGTTCACTATTGTAACAGATTCACTATTGTAACAAAGGTTCACTATTGTAACAGATTCACTATTGTAACAGATTCACTATTGTAACAGATTCACTATTGTAACAAAGGTTCACTATTGTAACAGATTCACTATTGTAACAAAGGTTCACTATTGTAACAGATTCACTATTGTAACAAAGGTTCACTATTGTAACAGATTCACTATTGTAGCAGATTCACTATTGTAACAAAGGTTCACTATTGTAACAAAGGTTCACTATTGTAACAGATTCACTAATGTAACAAAGGTTCACTATTGTAACAAAGTTTCACTATTGTAACAAAGGTTCACTATTGTAACAGATTCACTATTGTAACAAAGGTTCACTATTGTAACAGATTCACTATTGTAACAGATTCACTATTGTAACAGATTCACTATTGTAACAGATTCACTATTGTAACAAAGGTTCACTATTGTAACAAAGGTTCACTATTGTAACAGATTCACTATTGTAACAAAGGTTCACTATTGTAACAAAGGTTCACTATTGTAACAAAGGTTCACTATTGTAACAGATTCACTATTGTAACAGATTCACTATTGTAACAAAGATTCACTATTGTAACAAAGGTTCACTATTGTAACAAAGGTTCACTATTGTACAGTATTGTACAATAGTGTACGTTTTCAAACTCAATAAATCCAGCATTGGTTTACAGTTCCGATTCCATCCTGCTATTTTATTTTCTTCTTTTATCTACTGGGTTTTTCTTTACGCTGATGCTAATAATAATTAATTATGTGAGAATTGTCGTCTACGGCGCGAGATGTTACGTCATAGAATCTACGGATATGATTGGTTTTTGAAGGGAAATCCGTGACGCTCATGTAAACAATACGTTGTTTATAGAACATTGTAGAAATTGAATGGAAATTCTTGAATATGTTTTCAAGATTAAAGATGTAGAAAACTTCCCATCAATATAATGCCATTTAATGACATTGGGTCAAAGGTCATGAGCCCATGGACCGCTGGATCAGCAATCAACAATATAGGAGCGGTAAATTTGTTTGTTTTTTTTTGCCTTTGTGTAGAAAACCTTATGGTGCCTTTAGATATAATAGTATTTTTTTTTCTTTCATTTGACTATTTTTATGATTACATGTTTATTAATTTTAAGATGACTGCATCATCAGTGATATTCCCCGGGAAGGTTATCAATACGATTTAGCTGCTTGACATCTTCTCACGTACTGTTATCGATGACACATCATGTCGCAGTCATATTTCATTTCAGCATTCTTCATAAAATATCGATTTTCTTTTCTTACATTGATTTATTTAATTTCAGGAATTCATACATAATGATTGAAGCAGTGTAAAATGTAGATCTCATATTCTTGCTGACTGGATTAATCTACATTTATACAGGCGAATTAAAGCTCTGGATAAAAGCATTTTTGTAGATATTTTTTTTTTACTTGAAAGCGTTATTAAATATTTGTTTATTTAAACAGTGTTTTTGTGATGTGTTACCTGGCCATCTGAAACATAATGAAAGATTCATCGGCTTAAGGAAGAGCACGTGGAACACATATCTGGTTTCAGTATGGAAATAGTTGATAAGATAATCATTAAATTAGTTAAACAAATGCAGAATTAATTTTATGAAATAATATTAAAAACTCGAATTCAGCCCAAATTGATGTCAATGAAATTTCGCCTTCAAAGTAAATACAGTCTTGTAATGCATATTTTTTTTGTATGCATGATTCTCCAACTATCAACGATAATAAATATCTAGACAACATGAAACTGGCATCGTTGTGCAGTGTTGTGTAATGAAGAGTCCTACTAGGAGGGGATGTAACATAGAAGAAGTGATTTGAATCAAATGTAAGACGGAACGTAATCATTAATATAAGAACAAGTTCACCTTCATTGTTTGGTCACATTATGAGACAAGGAGGTTTGGAAAACATAGTCACAACAGACACAATTGAAGGTAACATAGACAGAAGGCAACAGCGTGAGATATTGTTAGTTTAGCAACCTGGAGCGGCAGGGAAATAACAGTATCTTGATACATAATACTAGAGATAGAGAGCTGTGGATAGCCATGATCGCCTACGCCATCCAGCCTGGCAGCGGATAAGGTTGATGTAGTGTCTCAATGAATACAACCCTCTTGACATCATCATCATCAAAGATACGAAAAATAAACATCTATTGGCACACATTCTGCTATTGTTCTAGCCGACACAATGATAAGACAAGAACAATTACTGCAGACGCAAGACGAGAGACAAACAGAACAGTGAAAAAAACACATTAATGATATGCATGTGAAGCGATGGATTTTTTTTTGGCGTCTATTGTCTGTCTTTGCCAAGGTGAATATTGGTTGATCTATTCACACTTACCGTTAAGAGTAGGGGTGGGTGCTTAAGCTGTCGTTCCAAGGCCAGATGTGTTGCCGTGGTTGCATTTAGTCCATGTTTGTTCAAGGCTATCTTGATGTTTCTATGTACTGTTTACTTGGTCTACGTTTTGCCTTATGTCCGGATATTCTTTTGTTATATGATATTATTGGCATTTGGTTTGGCTTCATTCTCACAAGTGACCAAACAATTTCACTTACTTTCTGTCAATATGTTCGATACATGATATTATACCAACTCTTTTCCTAATTTCTGCATTTCTTATTTTATCTAGTTAGTTAACCATTGCAGCTTCTCTCAGACACTTCATTTCACATGTCACGATTTTTCTCTGCTGCAAAGCTGTTAAAGCTCATGTTTGACAGTGGTAGCAGAGTGTCGGTATAAAAATTGTAGATACTGTCTTTTTATTTTAAATGTCCATTTTGATCTGTGGGTGAAGAAGTAATGGTGAATGTTGGTAGGTCAATGTGTATGTTTTCTGGCACCTTGTTTCTATTTCATTGTCTAGTCTACCATCTTCCGAAAAAATGATGCCTAGATATTAAAATTATATGGCGTTTGTCACTGCGGTGTTATATATTACTATATCCATTGATTTTGCAGACTTGCTAATATTCATAACTTTTTTATATTAGTTTTAATATTGTAATTCTGACTTGCTAATAGCAACGCATTGACTTGCTCTTGCAAAGTTTCCTCATCTTTGTACATTAGACTTTGATCATCGGCAAATAATAGTTCATTATTAAGTTCCTCGTCAGGTTTATTTGCAATGTTTTCCTTTTTGTTGATGTGAGCTTCTTTTATTATTCTGCCCATGTATATGTTGAAAAGTAGGGATGAAAGTACGCATCCTTGTCTTACAGATATATTTTCAAAAGGTTTGGTCATTCCATTTGTTGTTCTTACTGAGCTTTGCCATTTTGATATATCGCTTTATATTATCTAACAGTTGTCCTCTGATGTTATACATTTATAAGGTTTTCCATAGAATGTTTCTATCTACTTTGTTGAATGCCTTTTCCTGGTCTACAAATACTGTGTTTAAATTTTGATTGTATTCCATTGCTTTCTCATTCCGTTGCCTCAGTTTGAATAGTGCGTCTGTACAGCTTGCTCCTCTTCCGAAGCCAGATTGAGGAACTCAGCTGTGGTTCTGCCATGTATCGCATTCTCTGTTCTATTATTTTTACATAGATTATGCCTGTATGACTTAATAAGAAGATTCCTCTAAATGATTCACATTCTCTCTTACTACCTTTGTATTTTCATAGTGGTACAATTACTGATATTTGCCAGTCGTCTGGTACTTGTCTCTCTTACCAGGCTATTGTGAACAATCTGGCTAACCACTGGACCCCTGTGTTTCTACACGCTTTTACTGCTTCGCTTGGTATATCGTTATCTCCTGGTGATTTATTACCTGGGCTATATCTTTTGTTTCTGATAAAGGACCTAAATTACTTCTTCTGCGATACACTTTTATATTCTCTCGCCTGGCAATATGGCGATGTAGTAGAAATCGGTTGTGCTGTAGATATGGTATCAGGTTTGAATCCCGCAGCAAACATCGGTGTACCCGAACCGTTCAGAAGGTAATGAGAAATTTATGAACACAAATATAGCTTAACAAGTCACTAAATCTCAGATATACTGGGATAATTACTGCATTATGCATAGCTCTTGATAATATGTGGTCAAGATCTGTAGATTTTATAATTTATGGAAGTCATAACATAGAAATTATATCAATAAAATAAATTACTGTGACGGTGGTAAGATATATAATGCAATATTGATTCATTTGTGCAATTAGTTCCTACCGCCAAGGGAAATAATTACATATTCATTCAGTTAGTTAGTCGTTGGATCATCGTCATTACATTTCGGAGAAGTCCATATGTGCTGAAATCTCGCCTTGAGTGCTTTCGCCATTACACGTTGACTGACAGTCCCAGTACGCAGTTGATTCACCATCATTGTTTCTAGCCCACGACACCGCTCCTTTCTAGCGACGCCATATTTCAAGCCAAGCTACCTTATTCTAGGCATGGAACGAGAGTCATCGTCAATGATACTGTCATTTGTTCGTGCATATTCCTCGAAGGGCGTTCAAAATGTCTGTCCGATTCATCGATCCACCAACAGCCATTGTAGTGCTGCCAACATATCTGCTCTCTCATTACCCCGGACTCACACATGTTCCGGCACAAACATAAAAGCCACTTTACGTGCATATTATTTAATAGGCCGGTAAACTCCATCTCATAATGTCTTTTGTTACCTCTTACTTGCATTTAAGGTAAACATTGTTGCTATTCTCTGCTTTCCTTGTGGGCACATACACCACATGGGAATGCGTAATGTTGAAGTCAAATATCTCAGCCATACTAGTAAACATTACAGCAAAGTTGTAAGAATTGAGATATCGTATTTCATTCTCTGCACTACATCCTGCTCACACACAGGAGTTTGAGAAACAAAGAAGGAGACCACTCACCACCGATAGAGAAACTATATATGTCTCTCAACCACAGAACCACTCAGGATACTCAGACAACAATAAAATATAATACGTATATATACTACATATAATACTTGAAAACAGCGAAGTATATAACAAATATAACCCTTGACTACACTGATGTGTATACTGTAATTGGAGGTGAGAAAAAACATTCTGCAGTGCTATATAACTCTAGACTAACATATGGATTCGAGTCTTGGAAAAGAAATAAACAGGAAAGTGGGGATTTAGAGGCAACAAAGGTGTGGTTATATAGAAGAATTATGAGAATACCATGGACTGCCTGAAAAACTAATGTGGAATAGAAATGTTGAAAGATTCAAATGCGAAACGAACCTCATTTAATAATATAAGAAAAAGGCAACCTTCTTTTTATTGGCCACTTTATGAGACATGCAGGTTTGGAGAACATATTCACAACAGGCAAGAGTGAAGGCAACAAAGGCAGAGGGCGACAACGTGAGACTATATTAGACAGTTTGACAGCCGGGCACGGCAAGGAAACAACAATGATCTTGATACATATTACTATAGACAGAGAGCTGTGGAGAGTCATGATCACCTACGCCAACCGGCATGCCACCTGATGAGGATGATGATATACTACGTATACCACGTGAAAACACTTATGCGCGTTGAAAATGTATTAACTTTGAAGGCACTGTGTGCTTCACATGATTGTGGGTAGATTGTTGGACTTGTGTAGAGGTAGTTACACAGGCAGTCAATGTGCAGTTAGAAAAAAAATTTGGCTTTCAGATAAATTCTTTGAAAATACATTCTGGAGAGGAACAATGGTGCGTTGACAAGGTGAAACCTTTTCTGTTTATCACACTCATCGACTGCAAATGTAAAATTACAAACACAAATGAGGAAGGAAGAAGATAGCGTAAGCAACCTCCTAAGCGAACTTATTTTTGCAGACGATCAAGCAATAATATCAACAACGAAAGAAAATTTACAATAAGATATAAATAGACTCCACACAACATGTATGGATCTTAGTATGAAGATAAACACAGTAAAAATGCAGATCAATCGCAATGTCAATCACAACATTAAAAAGAAACAGCACTATTCTATTCGATGATGGATAACTTAATCAGATGAAGGAATTCACTTATCCTGGAATCATGGAATGGCGACAACACACAAAATCCAACATAGATGCAACATAGCATACCAGATCTTGGGGCAGATGTCTCTTGTTTGAAAAATTAAATGTGAACATGAACACCAAAACTGCACTTTATAAAACGATTATCATATCAGCGATATGATATCAATGTCAAACGTGGACACTAACAACAGAATCCAAAAGAAAACTTCTTACAACCGAAATGACGTCTCTACACCGACTCCGAGGAGGAACAAGAAGAGACATAATCAGTTACGAAAACATTAGAAGACTAACAAACGCAATGCCAATTCTGCATTACATCAGAAGACAACAGATTAAGTGGTTTTCGCATACATCATGTCTGCAAACAAACATAGCCTCTCAAAAAACAGTAAAACAGGCACGATGGATAAAGAGTCACTCGGGGACCTTACAACCGATGGAGTACATTATTTAAAAAAATTCTTCTTCTTCTTCTTTCCTTCCTCTTTTATCTTTTACGGGTGTGGAGGGAGATACAATGTTCTTGTTCTGGCTTTTCTGGCAGTTCAGATAATGTTATTTGGTGTTCGTGTAATGTCTCTTTGATGTTGTCGATCCATCGTACTCTTTGATATTGTCGAGACATTACAATAAAAGATTCAACAACACACAAATATATGAAGCACATACAAGCCTGAGAATATTTTACCACTGACGCTGCAGGCATTCAGGGGAATATACAGCAAAAGAAAAGGGAATATATTTAGAGTTTTTAATAGTACTTCATAATATTCGTTCACGTTTTTTCATTATTTTAATTATTAGCATATTAACTCACTTCCTCATTATTATCTGGAACCAGCTATTTCACTCACGTTTCGTTATTTCATACTGTGAATCTATCAGTATGATTATAGAATATATCTTAATTATTATTGAATCTCTATGATTATTCACATATATAGGTAACACATTAATGACAAACTAACTTAAATAAACAAATATTTAAACAGAAGATCAACTTAAATCAACAAATATTTAAACACAAAATCAACATAAACAAACACATATTTAAACACAAAATCAACTTAAATCAACAAATATGTAAACACAAAATCAACATAAATAAACACATATTTAAACACAAAATCAACTTAAATCAACAAATATTTAAACACAAGATCAACTTAAATCAACAAATATTTAAACACAAGATCAACTTAAATCAACATCTGTGGAAATGTTGACATCTTGAGCTTTATATCCATAAAAAATATTTCTCCAGTCAGCTAGAAGCAGAAATTCCAGGTATGACAATGGTCAATGCATTATACATTAGCTGAAATTTAAAAAAAGAACAATGCAGACATAGACAATATATTATTAAAACTGACTTTTTATATATATATATATATATATATATATATATATATATATATATATATATGTATATACATTTCTTATATTTCTAATTTAAACTTCCTGTGTGCCCATTCCATAAAAGTGATAGACGACAGCATTGGGGGTAACTCGATTACAAGGAAATCACAAACGGATGAACTGAGTAAGTCCGGGTATATTTTAAAAGAGCTAATATATGGGAGAGCGATTTTATTGTAGAAGTCTGGCAGGTGGACTTCAGAAGTGGTCTTCAAATACCCTCAACAAGAACTGCTGAGAATATGTATTATGTAATCATGGAATGTGACGTACCGAACAAACAAGTGTTCTCGCATCGATGCACAGCATATTACCAATTGTGGGGGAAAAGAACGCATATGGCCAGGAAAATAATGAACATACAAATAACATGTCTTCGTGATGCGTATTATTGTGAATATCTCATTTACTTGTTGTTACTACTACATTTGAATATTTCATGAAATTGCCCATACTACTACATGTAATCACTGTGACGGCTGTGTATTAGAGGTAATTGCAAATAAAGTAAATAGGTTACTAGATAATTATCAATATAAAATAATAAAATATAGAAAATAACAATAAAGAAAACATTCATGCGTGCTGATTTTCATTACTATCATGTTTGTAATTGGTCACTGTGTTGCTTAGTTTGTTTAGCACGCGAATACCCACAAAACAAATTGTATGAAAATAATGAAAATTGTGACGTCATATAAGAGGCTTGTCATGATTCGGTTTTATAGTGTATGTGACATAAGAGGCTTGTCATGATTCGGTTTTATATTGTATGTGGGTCCTATTTAGTGATTATTCTTCTTCAGCGTTCATTCTCAAACACCCTCTGCATTTCGTTTGTAGCAGTGCCATGGTCCTACTAGATTTCTAGCATCATATAGTCCAGAGAATGGAAATGCGTTGTGTTGCTGTTTTATTTGCACCATTGGTCCGACACGTCCGTCTTTGGCTGATTTTAATGATTCAATTAGCATGATCCACAAAGGTGAAACTGTGCCGCCCAGACGAGTGTTGTTGCTGATGACGCATTTTTTGACCAGAACGATGATATTTATTTCCGTACGTGGACATGCTTGCACTGACCTGATACACTATCGTACTTGGCCACAGTGGGACAAATTATTGCAGTAGATCGATCTGAAATAATCATTGCACATAGTAGCAGCGTCTGCGCAAACTATTATCAAAAACTATTAATCGTGCACGGTCTCAAGATGTTGGCTTATTTGTGTGACGACTGAAACCTCACAAAAAGAGAAAATAACAGATCATATCACCCTGATGTTAAGCGTGCTGGATTTTAGGACGTTATATATTTTTTATACATGTAACCTCCGAGTATAGATGGAGATAATAGACAACTTTCCAACTCCCAAAATCGATTGCACGTCACCACATATCTAATATCTTCTTTGCTAGGGACATTGATGTGATGACGACAACAGAGGTAGAACTACAAGAGTTATAAAAAAGAGCGCAATTTTGAAGCACGGTTGTGGCGTGAAGATCGTTGCAAATAAGAGTAACATAATGGTCAGTATGAGTACTAATTGTGTCAAAACAAATATATAGCATATACACATTCGAAAACTTGTTGGTGAAGTTTCAACGTTTATTGATCAGGGATTCCAGACTAGTGGTGATGGTGAACCAATGGCTAAATTTAAAATAAAACAAAGCTGGCCATGACAAGATTTACCACTAGTAAGAAAAACCCATGTTAAGATCAACTTGAATGCAGCTTTGGATTAGTTAATATTTCTATATTTCTGTGAGATCGGGACTTTAATCAAGGACTTAAAAGTATCCAGACGTTTAAAAACACATGCTATATTTGTGTCATGTGTTTCTATTACCGAGAAAAAAAATACCCGTATGTTTGTGCTTGGTAGAATTAATATATTACCCAGTCAACAAAAACCACTGTTAACAATCGTTACACTTAGTAAACTGCGATAGTACATACACGTGATGAGACATTTCTCAATTAAAAACGATACTCTTAAAGTTACGGTGAAGGGTGCAAGCTAAGAAGGAGTCAGAAGAAGAATTAACTGGGCATACCACGGTCTAGGCAGGCTTTGACGTTTCCAAAATCATCAGGATGGTAGAGGATGGGGGTGCGTGGAAATGTGTCTAAAACACATAACGCAGCATCCTTAATATATTAACTCGTTGTGTCTTTTGTTGTTACTGTCATAAAGAGAAGCATCGTGTGCGTATATATATATATATATGTATATATTTATATGCATAAAAAGAGAGAAAAAATATTATAATGTAATCGGAACTGTGAGCGGCTGATGTATTTGTTTGCTTGATGTAGGTGAGTAGTGGATCCTATGGAGTTGTACAGTATGTGCTAATGACAACATGCAGTCATAGCTCCTAACTCTTGGCGTGTTGACGAATGTCGAGAACCCTGATATATGGATAAATCTAGAAAGATATTCAAAAGTCCGAGGGATATAATAGTTATTTTAAAGACATGCTTAAGACATAATTGTCTCAATTCAACATATAACCACATTCACGACATAGTACAGAGAACGACCGATTCTACTGAACTTACTGAATTATCACAAGTGTTGTAGAAGATATAAATGTACACGTCTTAGAAATATTGAATGACAAGTTAGTATGCTACCATAAATTTGATTTGAAGTTGAGGGTTACACTCAAAGACATAATGAGTATAATATTACTTGCAAAAATATTGAAAGTATTAGCAACAATATAAACACAAATACACACACATACAAACATGCATGCATACTTACGGCACGTCTTCTTTATATCGCGTGTATAACCATCTATCACATACATAGCAATCCTTTTAAAGGCACCATGACAATCATCAGCTAGCACAGTTCGATAACATTGAATTGTTTTTCTAAGGAACCTATTGCATAAACAAGATACATAAATATGTAATGGTTGCTCAATTAATTTGATCAGAGAATATGTGTTTATTGACAACATAATATGTTTTTTTCTAATAATATTGTGCATGTTTTCTAGTAACATAACATCAACATCATGTACCACATCCTGAACAGTATGTACATGTCATCACAGTTTCTCGAAACTTTTGTCTATTACTCTTTAGCCACTTTTCATGCTTCTGTTACTGTCATGTTCAGTTGGTCTATGGTGGCTTGCGTTATTCTTCTTCATGGTCTGCCTCTTGTTCGTCTCACTGGCTTCATCCCCTCCATTATGGTCTGATCTAGGCCGTCATTACGTTTGGTATGGTCACAATAGTGCAGTTTTGTGGAAAGAGCCATGCTGTTTAACCAGTTTACGTTTACATTCATTTCTCTCAGTAATGGCAACATTGGTGATCTTTTTTTGGTAAATGAAATTCTGATGATTTTTCTCTAATATCTCTTTTAAAATTCTTCTATTTTATTTTGCACTTTGTTGGGGATTATCCATTATTCACACCCATATATTGCCACTATGTCAAAGATGGCGATCAGTGACAATGTGAATTCTTGAGAGGGAACTTCTAAGATAATTTGTGTAAAAGGATTAACATTTCAGTTTTAAAATAATTACAACGTTGCATGATATGATTAGACATGTAGTTTCGTACAATCAAGTGATAGATACCAACTAGAAGTGAAATATATCACCACTCCCACCGGATTGACAATCTGGCAGTGTGTATATGTGCTAAAAATAGAAATTTAGTTGAGAAAATGATGAGTCACCACTGCTGCTTGAAACATTAGCTTTATGGAGAGAAGTAACATAGACATTCTAGTTCACTGGTAACATAGACATTCTAGTTCACTGGTAACATAGACATTCTAGTTCGCTGGTAACATAGACATTCTAGTTCACTGGTAACATAGACATTCTAGTTCACTGGTAACATAGACATTCTAGTTCGCTGGTAACATAGACATTCTAGTTCACTGGTAACATAGACATTCTAGTTCACTGGTAACATAGACATTCTAGTTCACTGGTAACATAGACATTCTAGTTCACTGGTAACATAGACATTCTAGTTCGCTGGTAACATAGACATTCTAGTTCACTGGTAACATAGACATTCTAGTTCACTGGTAACATAGACATTCTAGTTCAATGGTAATATAGACATTCTAGTTCACTGGTAACATAGACATTCTAGTTCACTGGTACCATAGACATTCTAGTTCGCTGGTAACATAGACATTCTACGCCACTGGTAACATAGACATTCTAGTTCACTGGTAACATAGACATTCTAGTTCACTGGTAACATAGACATTCTAGTTCACTGGTAACATAGCCATTCTAGTTCACTGGTATTGAGAGGAGTTGATACAAAAGAGATGCACATGGAGTAAGATTTTTGATATGCCCAAAACATATTGTCCATATAGAGTATGTATGTGAGAGAATCATCCACATACAGGTGAACGACAATGGAAGAACAACCAACATAATACATATATATGCGCCATGTAATGACAACAATAAAGAGAACGATAGGAACAACCTTTTTTTGTTATCCAAAAACCTATTTGATTCCATAAACGAAGTCAACGACAGAGAATAGCTGTACGTGATGGGAGACTTAAAGGCAGAGTAGGAAACAAAAAAATTACAGCACGAAATGCTGCATCCACTACTATCTGTTACGGACATCTGGGTCAAAGAAGACCAGCTTGCAGATGTTGAAAAAGTACAGCTAGCTATTAAGAATGCATCGCATGGAATCAGGAACATCCTACTCAAGGACATTGGGGAGAATATGCTAGAAAAGATTGCAGATGATAATAATAACGCGAGTATGAAAACAGGAGTAGTACCAGAGGAATATATATATATATATATAGATATCTTATACTCGTGCCAAAATCAATCAGAGAGTCTACGGACATAAAAGGTTATCGCATTATCACACTACAGAATGTGTACGGTAATATTCTGGAAAGAATTGTTGCTAGACGCATAACCAGGGAACTAGAGATCACAGGCGTTCTCCCAAACAACCTATGTGCATACAGACACACAAGAGACACAGTCACAAAATGCAGCAATTCTTACATATGAAGTTTATGAAGGTTTTCAGAATAAAGACGAATCTGTAGTTGAAGCGATAGACCTAGAAGATGTGTGCAATAGAGTTAGTTACACCCATCTTGTCGACATTGTAAGGGAACACGATATCCACCCGTGGATCATACGCTGGATAGCAAATGTGCTAATCTGTAGAAAATTGCTCTGATGTTCGGATCCTGGACGTATGCGATTAGAACAATAGCACCTGGCCTGCAACAATGATCTCCGCTGTCCCCAGTACTGTTTAATGTGTATACTTTGAGAATTACTCAATTGCAAACCTCCAGCATTTGTAGAGTTCTAACATACGCTAATGATATCCTTTTATACAACATGGGCAGGAACAGAACATATATCGCTGACAGTGTACAGAGTGGACTAGATAAATTGTCGGTATGGTGCGGAACATACGAAGTTGTGAGAAAATAATCGAAAGCAAAGCTCGTCTGGTACTCCTTAAATAATAATCTGGCGAGTGACACATTGCCAACTGTCAGTTTCATGGGCTCATTCATTGAAAGAGAATTTGACTTTAAATATCTTGGAATAATATTTGATAGACGTCTCGCATTCTGCAAACACATCACAGATACGATACAGGAGGCTAAAACAGGTATCAGTTTTACCAAGGCTATGGCGACCTTCGACATGAAAAAACAGTTACTGCTTTTGTTTCTACAGGTGATGGTGCTATCTGTCATATATTGTGACATTGTCCTACTTACACTGTCACAGACACAAGTAGATAGATTAGAACACGTACAAAATAAGGCAATGAGAGCGGTACTAGGGATAAACTCATCTCTGATATGAGATTTCTGTTTGATCTCCGCAGTATCAGAGTGCGACATCACGTAGCACAAGTTAGGTCGTTCCTAAAAGTAACATATACCAACCACCAGCCATTACACCAACGTCGGGGTGAGCCGAAGGGAAAACGAATCAAACGTGGCAGATCATGAATGAAAAAGGCTGAAGACACAATGAGGAAAACTATTTGGATTTGAAGAAATAGGAAAGGGCAGTGAATGAGTGAAGGTAGACAATAAAGAAATCACTGACTAAAGTAATAATACTAGTAGATAACAAGTGTAGAAAATGGATATGTGTCATGACCTATGTTACAGTAGATGAACTCGCACAATTGCACTCGAAACCGCAAAACAGAATTATATACACATGTGACTCAGTTAACAGAAACACAATTAAAATCAGTTGGGGTTTTGTTGCCTACAGAAATCCAAACAAAATCAGTTGGGGTTTTGTTGCCTACAGAAACGGTGTGAACATGGTTGAGAAATATTCAGCACATTCCACTGTCACATCCAGAATGAGTACAGGGATAGAGGGAGTTAAACAAGCACACGTAATTGATTGATAACTGATACATCCAGACACTCAGCAATACTCACACACTTAAATCATGCTGCGCAAGATATAAAAGTACATGTTAAGAAGAGAATAGTAGGACGTATTGAACAATTCACTTGCACAGAGCATTGCATGGATATACTGCCCGGTTATGCCGTGGTCAACGGAAACGAGAGTGCCGAGTTGTTGGCAGTCAATGTTGCAATAGACGGCATCATGCTGAGAATAGATAAAGCAGATTTGATCGAGGGAGTGATTAATTCATTTCAAGATGACGATTATGTCAATAAGGCTGACACTGTACTCATACATAAAATGTTTCAAATGGGAGTATCTAGAAGTGAGGGTAGGAAAAGTAATATTCTGATAGGCCCATAAAAAATAACGCAATCAACACCTGACTGGGACTCTGTGTCTACATACACCGGGAAGGCTGCTGAAACGGATGACGGAGCATTTATGGGAATTCCCAGCGTACTGAGGAGCCAGTTTCTAATCATAAGTCAAGAATAATCAAGAATGGTTCATAGTAACACAATGTACATTTCCTAGTAAATCAATATATATATATATATATATATATATATATATATATATATATATATATATATATACATCTAGCATGAATAAAATTGTATGTTTTATAGTAGCAGAATATTTGTTTTCTAGTAACAATATGTACGTATAATAAAAACAACAGCATATGTACTTTTGTAATAACATAATGTATGATGTCTAGTAACATAACATATGTTTTAAAGTAACAAAATATAGATTTTTTAGTAACCTGTTTCTGTAGTTAAATATTTGTTTTAAAGTAACATAATATATGCATTTTAGCAACATAATATATTGTTTTCTAGTTATATATGTCCTGCTATGGCCCTTGAGTCGTGCAGACGGTGAATAAGAAGAATATAAGAAGATGCAATCTGTTGAAGATTTTCTCATGAATGTGACTTTTCAACCAATCATATCACAGTAATGTATTTGCTTCCGTCATTCTCGTTTTTCTTCTATAACTTTAAACACATTGTTTCTGAACAATGCTGCTGCCGCACGCAGGTTCTGCCTTCAGACATTACGAGTTTCGCTCATGTATTTCCAGTTTTTGGATTATATGCGGAATCCTTTCATTGAGACTTTGCAGATATTTGTATACCTCAGCATTGGTATATCGCTGGTTCGATTATCTTCAGCCAATTTCCTTAATACTTGTTTTGGGATGCGACAGTTTAGCCTTCAGCGAACGTGATCAAGCCAACGTAATCTATTTTTATTTACTGTTTCCATGGCAGATTGTAGCTGGGCTCAATATCTCCTTACTTTACAATTATCTCATAAATTATCATGAATTATTGTTTTCTAATCGGTCGATATTCTCCATATGAACTAGAGGTGATATCTCATTTGCCAATATACATTGATGAAGAAAACATGATTTCTGAATGGAATATCTAAAAATATATATCGAACTAATCACAAAAATGTTATGTTGTTCGTCCAGCACTTGACCATTTGTTACATCCACTTTTGAAAATTCAATTGGAGTTATGTCTTTGATTATTAATTCGGTGATGGATAATGAGTCGAATTCGAGCTGGAAATATCCTTAGATAGTTCGGACATGGAATGACCAATGTAGACGGATATTGTTCTATCCGTGACTTTCTAGCTACTCTCCGCTGTTGAGCTGCTGCATTTCTCTTTTCACAAGACGATGCACTCTTTTTGAACGTAGAACGTTCGCACCCATGTATCGCGGTATATTTCAAAGGCTTTCAGTGAGGTCTTTAATGAGTCAATGTAACGCTTCTTTTGTCCACTTTGAGACCGTGCAGCCTTTTCTGCAGCTCACCATAGATAAATATCATTAGCAGACGATTGCCTGGCACATGTACCAAATGACCCGCCCAACGATGTAAAGACCTACATCTTAATTTAAAATCTCCCAAAATCACAAACATAAATATCCAACTAATTACACATATTAATGTCATGGAATTAAAACAGGTGTGTATTCAGTTATATATATATATATATATATGTGTGTGTGTGTGTGTGTTTGTATATATATATATATATATATATATATATACTTACTCGCATAATGCAACTTGTGTAGGTTTGATGCGTTCTTCCTGTAACATCTGACATTCATAATATCTACAATATTGTCCCTGTACACGTGCCGTCATTGCTGGAGACACACACAAACACACACACATTATTTCATCAATATATGATGACGTTCTATAACATGAGTATCACATAGATCAGAAAGAGATTACCTATACCCTCACACACAAAATTACACTTGTGAAAAATATACGTCAATGCTAAATAGGAAAGGCAGTTACAGCTATTACGAAACTATACTTTTTCCAGTGGCAGCATAGGGTTGTGAGACATTGGCAATATAATGTGCATGGGAAAGACAATTTAGGAATTCGAAATCTATCTATCTATTCGCTAAATCATTTGTTGCCTTTCAGCGTTAGGGAAGAAGAGTCTTCTGTAGGGGACGTTCTTGTGTGCTGAGTATAGTGTGTAATTTGTCGACTTTTTTTTATTTCGGTGGTCCATCGTTTTCGTGCTCGGCCTCTAGGTCTGCCATCACTGTATCTGTGTAGCATAGCTTGCTTTAGTATGCTGTCTGATGGTAGGCCTATGATGTGTGCAAACTATTTGATCTGTTGTCTCTTAATATGTTCCAAGATTCGGGCGTTGCCGGTGCTTTGTCTAATGCCATCTTTCCTCATTCTGTCTCTTAAGGATATTCCTCGAGTTATGCATACTCATGTGATTTCAGCTGTCACAAGTTTACGTTTGTCATGTGCTCTCATTGTTCATATTAGTCATTGGTAGCACAGCGTTGGCATATTATAAGTTTTGAATAGTGTTATTTTGGTGTTTAAATGTACATTTCTATCTGAACATTGGTGTCATTTAATCTAGGGCTTTGTATGCTTTACTACATATATTGTGCATTTCTTTGCTACCCTTGTCGTCTGTTGTCATATTTATTCCTAGGTATGTTAATTAGAGTACGTGTTTACAGCAGTTTCTTCCAATACACTCATATATAAATATATATATATATATATATATATATATATATATATATATATATATATATATATATATATATATATATATATATATACATATTGTTGTTTCTTTCTGTTCTTCCAATATGCATTACTTCGGTCTTCTCTATGTTTATTTTCATGGTTGGCATGTTTGAGGTAGTCTATTTGTCCTTGTTTGAGGTAGTCTGTCTATTTGTCCCTGTGTGAGGTAGTCTGTCTATTTGTCCTTGTTTGAGGTAGTCTGTCTATTTATTCTTGTAATTGCACTTCTGTTGATGCTAGTAGTGCTTAATCGTCTGAAAATAGCAACTCATTTAAGTTGTTCTTCGTTGTTAATCAAATGGTTAATATTAGATGTCTTCAGAAAACTCTCCATTTTACTACGAGCCGTTGTGTTCTCACTGACGGTTTATTTCAGTGTTGTATTCAGAATTTACATGGCTACACTTCGATCTGTTTTTAACATCATATTTCTGATTGTCACTGCCTTTGTCCACATCAAAACAATGAGTGCGAACAAAGAAATATCAGCTTACGTGCACATACTCCGCAAACACTGGCGAAGCTTTAACTGATCATACTTTCTAATAAAATAAATTATCACAACTTTCTAAACGTAAATAATGAATAACTACACTATGTCAAGTGAAGTTGCAGGAGTCACTAAAAAATAGTCGCACCACTTCACGACATTGTGACACGATTCTACAGTCTATTGTGTGTCCTCATGATGTAACGCGTGATATGATTCAATGACTATTGCTTTCCTGACGAATGCATATTTGTATCTTAACGTGCAAACGTCACATAATGTTGGTAACTCCTGCAATCCACATTTTTCTTTATCTACCTGTGCATCTTCCTGTTTCCATTTTCATAATTTCTATTTCTCCTGACCTGACCAATAATTATTCGTACTTATTAAGTTATCGATTCTTCAAGCTCAGTTTTTCACTATGTGTTGACACATATGTTTTTAATACAGTTCTTGCCATCTCGTAATTTCTCACTTGGTGTCGTCTTCTTCTGGCTGCTACTTTTCTCAGATATCGTATTTCACTTGTAGTAGATTTTCTTTCTTGTTCTTTGGTTAGTTTTCCTATATGACATTGATAACATAATAGTCACACACATCAACAATAATAATCACCTGCACAGACCAGGAAGTATAACGACATATTTAGATGTACCATCTCGTGTCAGGTGATTAGTTACTTGTTATGGAAATGTTCCTTGATATCACGTGATCTGTAGATGTTTCAAGATGTCTGTTCAGCTCAGATCAATATCATTATCAACATCAGAACGATTCAATAATTTAACATATCGTACGTCATCGTAGTACGTGGTGTATAATGTGTTTCTGTATAGATACATAGATATGTCTATATAGCACTTAGATAATCCTCTACCTCATACACGCTATGTCTACATATCACTTAGATAATCCTCTACCTCATACAAGCTATGTCTACATATCACTTAGATAATCCTCTACCTCATACAAGCTATGTTTACATATCACTTAGATAATCCTCTACCTCATACAATATATCTCTACATATCACTTAGATAATACTCTACCTCATACAATATATCTCTACATATCACTTAGATAATCCTCTACCTCATACAATCTATGTCTACATATCACTTAGATAATACTCTACCTCATACAATCTATGTTTACATATCACTTAGATAATCCTCTACCTCATACAAGCTATGTTTACATATCACTTAGATAATCCTCTACCTCATACAATATATCTCTACATATCACTTAGATAATACTCTACCTCATACAATATATCTCTACATATCACTTAGATAATCCTCTACCTCATACAATCTATGTCTACATATCACTTAGATAATACTCTACCTCATACAAGCTATGTCTACATAGCACAGGTTTGAACGGACAAGATAGAAGGAACGAGATACATGGGATTTCAATGTGAGAAAATAATAATTGTGCTGACACTGTGGGATTTCAGTGTCTGAAAAACGACCCTGATCCAAACTATTGGGAATATAGGAATACTGCGCAATCCCATTAGATCATAGTGAACAAGAAGACATGCTGAAGTTGGGTGTATCAGGCCAAATAGCGCAGACAGTACAGCCAATCTGTAAACATTGAAAAACCTTATAACGTTCTCTCAACTACATTCAGCTGATCTGTAAACATTGACAAAAGTAATACCGTGCTCTGAACTACATCCATCTGATCTGTAAACATTGACAAATCTAATACCGTTCTCTGAACTACATCCAGCTGATCTGTAAACATTGACAAAACTAATAACTTTCTCTGAACTACATTCAGCTGATCTGTAAACATTGACAAAAGTAATACCGTTCTCTGAACTACATCCAGCTGATCTGTAAACATTGACACAACTAATACCGTTCTCTGAACTACACCAAGCTGATCTGTAAACATTGACACAACTAATACCGTTCTCTGAACTACACCAAGCTGATCTGTAAACATTGACACAACTAATAACGTTCTCTGAACTACATCCAGCTGATCTGCATGAGTTTAACAGCGAAAGAAAAAGAAGGAAGAAAAGATATCCTATGTGAAGTAGCTAATCTTTTGTATTATTTATTTTCCTTCACTGTGAAAATATGCGCTCTTTTGTAATGTATCAGTATCATCATAGTTGCATGATTACCCTCATGTATCATCATAGTTGCATCATTACCCTCATGTATCATCATAGTTGCATCATTACCCTCATGTATCATCATAGTTGCATCATTACCCTCATGTATCATCATAGCTGCATGATTACCCTAATGCTTCAAATATATCATTCTTTCATATTCATTTAATGCATCTTTACTTGTACATCAGTATTTTCTTTTGTCGGACAATCTGAAATATATCATTGCAGCGATTAGATAATGCAACATCATTAATGCCAACTTGTTTCATTGGAGAAGTGGTTTAGTCCTGCCAAACAGACGCTGAAAACTAGGATCAGTTGGGTCATCCATTATATCTAACATGACTACGGTTCTTCTCTAGCAAGCACAGAGGCCGAAGTCGGAGATATTACGCGTGGTATCGGGCAGCACCAGGAAATAATATGTCTTCACAGTTGATGGTTTGCTTGTATTAGTCCATATGAATAGGAATCAAGGAGTCTCTTGCTACTACCAACAAAGGGGATGGTGGTTGGTAATGGTAGTATATTTCAGGAAATAAAACAACGATAATATGTATTCAATGTAGAACAAAAAATGGAATTTGGCAAATCAATTAGTTCACACGCAATAACACACACATCTTGACGTTGTGGCAGGAATTAATATATCAATACTGCATACACCATAACAACAACAGGTACAAAGGATGCTATGGCCATAAACATAGCAGAACAATAGATCATATAAGCTGATTTGTGAATATTACATGTGTGTACATGTCATGTCTTGTCTCATTCTCAAACTTTTCTCTTATGTAATATGTATCCACTCGCGCTGCCTAACGTGTTATGGCCGGGGGGTAGGGAGATTTAGGCTAAAAGAACAAACTACAGAAAATCCAGAGAGGAGAACATAAGGCAGAGAACGTAAGGCAGAGAACATAAGGCAGAGAACATTAGGCAGTATGCAGTTGATGAATTCATCTTCTGGAATCCCATGCAGATCTATATGTTTCAAAAAGTAGTATCGTTGTATTTTCTGGAAATAAATCAACATAGTCGAAAGCGGGTTAGTGTAAATGGGCAAGACACTTTCTCCACAAAATCTGCCTTGACAAGATCATTATATGGGTAATACCTAGCGAGTATGTGTATACGTAACTTAAACTGCCCTGCATAGTGCATATTTTTTAATGACTTATTGAACAATTATTTATTTAGTGTTCTCCCTGCCAAGACATCCACATGATATATATTCTTGTATTTGGAAACTCATACCTTGTCACTGTCATAGGGGTAAGACATTGAGTGTTTCAACACACATATTTCTCCAGCGATTTCTATCTTCAACGATGCGGATGAGGAAGGAAAAATTGTGTCCTGTCCATTCCTTGATGGTGATTGTGCATGTCTTAATTTTCCCTTCTACGCTTCTTCTATTTTCGACAGCTGTCTGTAGTATTGTTTTTGACAAGGAATGTTGCCTGCATACATGTCCAAAACATTCTAGCTTTTGTTATTTCACTTTTGAAAGCAATGGTTCATGAATAACGTTATAAGAACGAATGTATACAAATTTACTCACCTACAGCTGGAGACAGCTAGTTCAACTGATTTAAACATATTAGAATATTGCTTCGAGGACCAAGTTTATATGATCGTAGTATACTCATATATCAATAATCACGAGCAATAAACGATAATACTGCTAGTAAAACTGTATTGAAATTGTACTTACGTAGGAAGAAAGGTAATACAGTCTTACTGAACGACGATTATCACATTGTCACTGTCGGATGCTCGTGTGAAATAATACATACAATAAAACACATGAGTAATCCATACAAATAACAAATCACAGAACATAATAAACGTTTCGATCAACAGACCTATATTAAGATAATGACATCAACAGACGACGGGTAAACATGATCACAACACACAAACGTGCCCGAGCCAAATATGGGTGTGATATTTCGGAAGGATATGAACTTGGGGAGCATAAACACTAAAATATATGTCGAACGGAAACAAGCAGAAAGATGATATAAAAGACGGAACAAAATAATTAAAGACACACACCACGCCGACATTGTGAATTGCAGGTCGGAATTGTGTCCACATGGCTGGAGGATACCCAACTCTAAAACAAGACGATGCATTTTCTAGAGCTTACCTAGATATATTCTCGTGGGTGCATGATCTGATGGCAGTGACCTAAATATCAAGAACACATAATGGTCAAAACCGTCGAAGTGTATGGCAGCAGGAGTATGTGTTCCTTGCTTGATGGCATAAAGATGGGTACAGAAGCGGTCGCTCAATTTTAAGCCGGTGATCCCGATATATTGCTTGCCGCAGCTTTTACATACGATCAAGCAAATTGCATTACATAATTCACATGCAAAGGTCTCATCTATGGAGAATGTCGTAAAAAATGAAATACCACTAGACAGTTGATAGATTCACTTCAAATAAACTAATTAGTATTAGTAAATGCTGCCAATGCATCCACTTTAGTAAGATTGGATATCAAAATTTCGAGATAAGAAAAGGTGAGGGTTAGTAGTAGAAAATATATATTGAAAAAATCTGTCCAACTAACATTCCAACTAACATGTTTGTGGTGCAATTTGTGTATGTTATTCTTAAAATTCTAATATTGTTTAAATATTATGTATGAATTCCACTTGAATTATCTTTCTTTTTATACCGTATATGACTGTCCATAGCTAGTACTTTGTCTTCAGGAAGCTTGCGTATGAATCACGTTGCGGTCCAAAACGTTAGCCTAATATTAATTACGTCCAAACCCCGTGTATAATTATGTCTTGAAAGAGGTATGTCATTGGATAAAAAGACATCAGACAGAAATCTGACAGCGAGCTATGGGAGTTAGCAACCATGTTCATTAATTGCCTGAACATGGTAAAAGGTAAAGTATGACTCGCTAAACGGGTATTTAATGTCATATCCTAAACCTGGCATAGATCACACTAGAATTACAGGTATATCGAACAATAGCAATGCAGAATACAAATTGTTGGAAGAAATTGTTTCCTGGAGAGCAGTGATTCTTCTTGAGAGAAATAAGCTGTTACCATCATTGTTGGAAAGATGTCCCCCAGGCAAGAGAAGATGAAATACTACAGCTGTTTTCGTGAATGATGTGTTCGAGGTATTTGATTCGCAGATGGAGACATGTGTTGTCGCACTACATCTCAAAGATACTTATAATAGAATGTCTTCGGATTTCTTAATGACGATGTTGCTGCACGTTTCAGTAATTCCAGCTATTTTTAAGGTTTGTATGACCATACTACAGAAATAGGTGGTTCTTTAGTGTGGTCATTGGGTATCGAAACCAACGGTCAAATGCCCGAGGCTACCGTCGGGTTCCCTTTTGTCTCCGGTGAAGTTTAACGTATGTAGAGTACAATTCACAAACAGTTAAATCACATGGTCCGGTAAATGTATGTCGTATGCCGATGACATATTAGTGTATAGGCGTGGCAACAATAGGGAAATGTGCATCTTTAAAGTACGGAAGCAGGTGGAACGAATAGGAAGGTGATGAGAAGGGGCGTTGGTGAATCCATCTAACTATTTCGTATGATCGTTTTCTCTGAACAATGAGATTGTAAATAATCACATGCCTTGTGTCCCGTTGGATGGGATATGCTTGAAAGAACTAGTATAATGAAATACCTGTGGCTGTTTTTTTGATAGAAGTCTGAGCTTCAAGGAACACATAGACCACATCATCAAAAGAAAAGGTAAAGGACTGGCAGCAATGACGGTCATGGTTGCAGGCTAGTTTGGGTAGAGATTATTTATTTTATCTTTTGTATCAGGGATTTTGTACCAGTAAGTAGCAGTCGGCCATACTATCTCCACATTATCAGTTACATGGGTCGTCAATTCAACAAGAGCAAGGAAAAACCCACCAGAAACTGGTCTAAAGCAATGGTAAGTCCAAAAACTGGTAAGGCTCCTAGAAGGAGCGTGCAAGGCCATTGTGAGTGACACAGGGGAATGATTGGTGAAAAACATAGGTGCTGAGAACAAATACAGTTGGAGAATAGGAAGAGTAATCGTAAGGAGAGGATTTTCTCACCACTTTCCTCTCTCTCTGTTATCCGTTCTTTTCTCGACCTTCTTTCTCTCTCCTCTCTTATTATATGTTGTTATATGCCACCTTTCTTCGAGGCAGTGTTACTCTTGTCATAGCAATACCAGCCCCTACTCGGATACTACGCCCATGCTTTACAGAACGTTCTGGTTTGTCGCACGTTTCCCAACTCCCTGGTTCGTTCGTACATTGACTCAGTTTTTTTGCTTAATATCCGACCTTCGTCTGCTCGATTGTATTTCCTCAAATTGCAGAAGGTAGTTGTTTTTCTTTTACTTTTTTATTTTATTTCATTTCATTTCAATTTATTAGCATGTTATGTTCTTATTTCCCACACGTCAAGTCTCTATACGTCTTTATTTTTGTTCTGTGCACTTGCCCCTTCATACTTACCTCTTCACCCCCTACCCCCTGCATGCTGCCGTATCTCTGCCTCATCCATACTCACCTAAATAGTGTCCTTATTTCTTCTTTTTTTCCTTCATGTCACCACCATGTGTATCTATATGTAATATTTGTTGAGTTTGCTCATTTGTTTATCCTGATGAAGGTATGTTAATCGAAACGTCGTCCGTCACTGCAACTCGTCATTAGGTTGATTTATCTAGTTATATTGTGTTCTTACCCGACAGTGTAAATTGTATCTCTTTGTGTCTCATACTTTGATTATGCGTGCACTAGATGTATGTATGTTGTATCGTCCAAATATCAATGGCACAGCCTACGCTGTTTCAGACGTTAGTATATGTTTGCACATTTGGAAAATACTCATTATGATTTACAGATGGTATGTGGCATCTGGACACAAAGCATATACATAACCAAGTGGTTCTCAGAATGGACACACCGCGTACACATAACCAAATGGTTCTCAGACGTTTTAAAGTGTGATCTCATCTCCTCACAGTTTCGTGGTTTCCTCCCCACGTCACACTTGGCTGGATTACATAAATATGATAATACAGTTTGCTAACTGTCTTCAATATGTTTCGTACTTCTGCATCTAGGTTCGATCCCAAACTCCTGCAGACTAGCAGGAGAACATACTATAGTGTGTGTCTGGTTTACAGATTAGCTACAATAGCTGCTACTTTCAGCATGAACGTTTGGATATTAGCATGACCGATACTTAAACCTTTAATGTAATGGAACTATACTCAGATTCAGGAAATGGGGTTGCCTTGGTTTTTGCTTCACAAAGTGGGGTTATCTTTGGTGTTCCTTCACAAAGGCATGATGAGCCCCAATCCTCTTCCAACTCCGTATAGAATGGATCAACCAAATGCTATTCATGACGACTTCATGTGTCTGGGACAGGGGATTAAAATTAAACAGAATAGTCCTAACGGACACAGCAATCAATATATATATATATATATATATATATATATATATATATATATATATATATATATATATATATATATATATATATATATATATATATATATATATATATATATATATATATGTATACGTGGGCGTTTCCTCTGACGAAAATAAAATAAAACAGACACATATAATATTTGTGAATAGTTCTGTTATAATATAGGGGTGGATGTGATGTTTTACATTCAGCATTTAACCAGACATACAAACGACTCTTGGATAGATCGAATTCCCACGGTTTCATTCCCTTATATAATATACGTCACGTTGCTGCTTCACCTACTAACTCAGCAATTCCGGACACACGAAAGAAGGTGTACAATTATAGCATTATAAACCTTGTGTAATTATAATGTGCGTCATGTGTAGTATGCTTTTTTTTTCTGAAACGTCGTATCTCGATGTTTACAGTGAAATCCTCGCCCGATCGATTATGATGTAAAATGCAACAAAAACATCGATATAAATAATATGTTGCGATTGTTTCGCAGACAGAAAGAAACACGACATCAGAATAAGGGAAACAGAAGGAACACTGAGCGTGTTAAAATATATTAAACGTGCATCGAAGGGGGATCAGTCGTTTTTTTTTCAAATCCTACGTATTACTCATTTGACCTGTATACACAGGTCAGAAGTTAACAAGTTAAACAATTCCTCAGTTTTCTGGGAGTGCAGGAGAACTTTAAACATTTTCGGTGGGCGCCACCGGCTAGGAAATGACACGATCTAAAAAGGTGCTAAATATGGTATGTCTGCGTGCTATTTTCTAGCAGTGCATATATACAATCAAACGTTATGAGCTACGGCCTATATAGTTATTATTTATTTTTCTTTGTACTGTTTGTTGCTACTTTTATACAAATGCCACTTAGTCTTGTGAGTTTTTAAATTCAAGATTCTCGAAACATCTTAATTGTATGTATATGTGTGTATGCGTGTATGTATGTAATTATGTATGCATATATGTAAGTATGTATGTAAGTATGTATGTATGTATGTATGTATGTATGTATGTATGTATGTATGTATGTATGTATGTATGTATGTATGTATGTATGTATGTATGTATGTATGTATGTATGTATGTATGTATGCATGTATGCATGCATGTATCTATGTTTGTGCATTGTCTATGTCTGACTGATCCATTGATGTGCATATTATTACTATTATCATGCTCGCTAGTTTACCAGCTCGTTTATTACCCTAAACACCCGCATGTACAATATAAAATATAGTGATATCACCCAATACGTTTCTTGTGCGATTATTCTCATACTCATTCAGATTCAAAAGATTTAATCCATATAAATTAGTGTCTTGTGTTGTGGCGTACAGTGATGATGAGAAACCTGCATATTTCAGCCCAAAACATCTGACATCATCTAAACTTTTGAGTCACGCTCACCATATACGGTTTACGTCCGCAGACTTCATGTCGTAGTCTCTTTTGTCGCCTCTTCCATGCATTTAGGATAAACAGTGTTGCTATTCTTTGTTCTCCTTGTGGGCATAAGAACCACATGCGAATGTTGATGTGGCATGTGTCAGAAATGCAAGAATACAGTGTGGCAACGTCGTAAGTTATTCAATATGGTATTCAATTCTCTGGACTACATCCAGGTAACAAACAATAGTTAGAGAAAGGCACAAAGACTACTATCACTTGCCGACGTAGACATTAACGGCGCCTCTCATCTCCAGAGTGGGCGAGGATGCTAAAGCAATAATAATATACATTACATTTACTCGTATATATATATATATATATATATATATATATATATATAATATAATATACGTATATCTATTTTACTCGTATATCTATAATATAATATTCGTATATCTATTTTACTAGTTTATCTGTAATATAATATTCGTGTTTTGTCTCTTCGGAACATTCTATAAATAGCCCAATTACGACACATAATTCCATGCAACATCGAATTAAAGCAATTGGTGTGGAAACGAATTTTTTCCCCCCGGAATTCCTCAAAGGAGGAGTCGTTGTGTTATACACATGCTCTCGTAAAGCACGATCAGCAATCTGATCAACGTCGCTACAATATTCCAACATCAATGGGTTTCGTAAACGAAGATGGCGAACCACCATTTCACCAGACATTCGCATTTATTCATTCATAAAATCGTTTGTTATAGACTGTATTCAATGAATTGGTTATGGACTGTATGATGTCATACTCGCTTGTGTTCCCAGTCTGTGAACCAGGTTAGCAAGCAAATAAGCAATGTGTGGCATATCAGGATAAGCAACTCATAAATGTCGTCCTGGCGGGACGACAAGTCCTCACGAGATCCTAGCGAATCTAGTACTAAAATAACATTCAAGACACCAATGAATATTCTACACATAACAATTGAACACACTGATGTGTATTTCAACAATGTATTAATATTGAAACAATATTTGTTTCATAGTATTGTGAGCAGAATTCGAGTTTTTAATAATGCTCATTTTATAATTTTCATTCTCAGTTTTTTTTAATTATCATATGAACTAGTTATCTCCACAGACGATGAAACATGATATTTGAAAACCGTTACTTTCTAATCAATCTTTTATTATGTTTCACTTGGTCAGGTAACTCATTAATGAGATACTAATTTACATAAACACATATTTACATATAATATCAGTTAAAATATTTCCAGAAATGTTATCATACAGAGCTCTACTTCATGTCCATAAAAGGTAGAACAGCCCAATCATGTGGAGTACGAGATGCAAATATGACAATGTTTCCAACATTAAGCAGCTGAAATCAAAGAAATCAATGTAAACATAGACGCTCGATTGTAAACACTTAGTTTTATTAAGCGTCTTTTTCTTCTTCATTGTTTATTCTCAGGCTCCCACTGGATCTCTCTTGTAGAAGGACAATGATCCTACGAGATTTCCAGCAGTATATAGTCAAGATAATGGATATGTGTGATATTACCGTTTAATTTTCACCAATGGCCCGACACATCAGTCTTTGGTAGAAGCGTGTACAAATGATATAAGAAGTTGTCTTTCCAATATCAATACGCTATAATCCTGAAATAATCATTATCGTATCCATAACCGTACCATATGCTACATCTATTCTGTATTCATGTATGGCTCAGAAACATGGACACTAAATAAGCAATTAGACGACACAATTGATGTCTTTGAGATGTCGGTATATAAAAGAATAGGGAGAACATAATGGAAAGAAAAGAAAACAAATAAATCGGTACTAAAACACTTAATATGAAGAAAGAACTACTAAGAGAAATAAAGATCATTCAAATAAAATATTTTGGACACATTAAATGACATGACACCTTACTGAAGACCTTACTTGAGGGTAAAGTCAAATGGGAGCGAGCAAGAGGTAGGCAGAGATACAAGTGGGAGAGCAACATCACACGATGGACATGTTACAGTCTATACAGAAAGATTCTAGAGTGTTGGTTACTAAACACAATAACAAAAATAAAAGTACACATATTTAGTCATATAAAGTGAACCAACTGTTTAGAAAACAAACAAATAATGGAGGGCAGAGCACCTGGGTTTGCGAGAAAGAGTTGATCAAGAAGACGATGGATTGACGACATTAAAGATAACATGAATACGTCGTTTAAAAATGTAACTAGCATGTTCAAAGACAGAGAAAGGTTCATGGAGTTCATTGGGCAGAAAACGTTCTCGAAACATCACATGACACACAGAGTCAGAAGTGTTAAAACTCATCGGGAATTGTGGAGGTTAGAGATACGTGGAGACCTTCATGCACCATATGCCTCAATGTGAGAAACATATGAACCTGACCAATTATGGATTGTATTATTATTATTAATGTTATTATTATTATTATTGCTGTTGTTATTATTATTATTATTATTATAAAGAGGGTCATAATAGATGTACGGAGAGACAAAATACCAGGATCGGATCGAAACTGTAACCCACGTATGTAATATTTGAGTTGAGTATAGGATCGAAACTGCGTGCCGCTGATGTAGTTACTGATGTGGGCATATGACCACCGATTGAATTATCCGGTGAAGACTAAAAACAACATGCAGTTATAGTTCCTAACTCTTGAGGTGTTGGTGAATGGTAGCTCATCTGCTACTGAGGCTGTCACGATCGTGTGAAATAAATCTCATAACTATAGAATTTACCTATCATTCAACTCTCAAATTCCGCAATGTCGGGGATAAATGAATCGTAAAAGTCACGTTTATGACATCACTGACGCAATTCAGCATTGAGACACTTTATGACATCACTGACGCAATTCAGCATTGTGACACATTATGACATCACTGACGCAATTCAGCATTTAGACACATTATGACATCACTGACGCAATTCAGCATTGAGACACAGTAACTATAAGAGAACTTCAGAAGTACAAATCTCACTGACACCGCTGAATCGGACATGTTTCTGCAGCTAATAATTAAGCACGTATATATTTGTATGTTGTACTTGGTTGATAACACGATCATATGTTATGAATAAAGCGATATGAAGGTGTATTCAAGAATTTAACACATACATGATTCATCTTGAAGAAATACACAAAGTCATAATAATGATGGTGTTCGTCCGTCGTGATCGACGATGACCAAAAACTCAACCATAATAATAATAACAATACATAATAAAATAATAAAGTTAATAGTGCGTTTTTAAATGACTAGCAAGTCCAATGCGCGCACAAAATGTTCTTTTACAGAATTGACAACAATAGGAGGTATCTGTGTGAGGTTGAGATGTTTTTTTCTTTTCTACGTGTTCGCTTCTGTCTTGCAGTTTCTTGTCTGAATTCTTCAGCCGCTAGTGCTCCCGTTCTAATGCTGTAACGCCATGCTGTTCTATCCTGAGCGAGGCTCTCCCAAGCGCCTACGTCAATGTTAAGATGTTTCAAGGATGACTTGAGCGTGTCTTTGAAAAGCGTTTTCTGTCCATCAGCTTTTCGAAATGCTGCCTTGAGTTCTCCATAATATATTTGTTTTGGCAAACGCGGGTTCTCCATACGCACAAGATGGCCTACCCAGCGTGCCTACGCCTTCATAAGTATTGTGTGGATGCTTATTGAGGTTGGTTTTTCCAAGACCTCGTAGTCTGGTACTTTGTCCCACCAATGGATGTTTAGTAATTTACGTAAGCAGGTAAGATGGAAATGATTTAACTTTCTTGCATGTCTAGCATACACTGTCCACGTTTCGCAGGCGTATAGTAAGGTTGGTATAACAGCAGCATGATATACTTGTAGTTTGGTGGTTGTTCTTATACCTCTTCTGTCCCATACATTGTTGCGTAATCTGCCAAATACAGCACTAGCTTTTGCCAGTCTATTGTTAATTTCCACATCAATGTTGACATCGCGAGAGAGAGAGTGCTTCCAAGGTAAGTAAAATTGTCGACTACCTGCAGTATTTTCTTATTGACGATGATGGAAGTAGCAGTATGTTGGCTATTTGATGTTGATTGGTGCATGACTTCTGTTTTTTTGGTGTTAATAGTGAGACCAAAGTTGTTGCAGGCCTTTGAGAAGGGGTCTATGGTGCTCTGCATGTTTACGACAGAGTCAGCATACAATGCACAGTCGTCAGCAAAAAGTAATTCTCTAACAGTACTAGATTTAGTTTTCGTGTTTGCTTTTAGACGACGTAAATTGAAAAGACCACCATCCGTTCTGTAATTGCTCATTATGTCTGCTGTTTCATTACTATGGTGTGTTTCCGTTAACATGGCCGTAAATAACAGGCTGAAAAGAGTAGGGGCCAGCAAACATCCCTGCTTTACAACATTTGTGACAGGGAATGCAGGAGATATTCCTCCGTCGCAGATAACACTAGCCATGATGAACACTCCTCTGTCATGAAATTGTCGTATCACAGTGACAAGTTGTGGGGGCATCCGAACTTTGTAAGCACCTTCCACAGTCCTTCTCTGTTAACGGTATCGAATGCTTTAGTTAAGTCCACAAATGTTGCTAAGAGTTCACTATGTTGGTCTTGTGACTTTTCCTGAATTTGTCGTGCAGAGAATATCATATCAACTGTACCACGACCTGCACGAAAACCACACTGACTCTCTGGGAGTAGCTCGTTTAGTAGTGAATTATTTAATCTGTTGAGTATGACACGAGCGAGAATTTTACTAGCTATAGACAAAAGTGATATGCCCCTATGATTATCGCAAGACTGTTTGGTACCTTTGCCTTTATATAGGTGCACTTAGAAGCATCTTTTAGTTAGTTAGTTAGTTAGTCGTCGGATCATCATCACTGCAAACTGGACACATCCATAGTTGCTCCGATCTCTCCTTGAGTGTATCCGCCATCACACTTCTGCTGACAGTACCGGTCCTATGCTGGTTGACCATCATTCTTCTGCGCCCTCCAAAATGTTCACCTCTAGCAACACCGCATCTCAATCCCTGATCTTTAATCCTAGCCATTGAAAAGGAATCATCATCCACATTCGTCTCACTCTCGCGTGTTATATCTCTTAAGGAGTTCAAAACTTCAGCGCGATCCATTGCCCCATCGCCCTATGCCACAATCGCACACGATGCCAGTTGATCCGCTCTTTCATTGCCTCGAACGCCCACATGTCCCGGCACGAAAATAAATGTAACCGCCTTCAAGCTCGCATTTCTCAAGGCCTCAATCCACTGTTCGTGAACGAGACCCACTTGTACCTTCTTAATCATACTCATAGAGTCACTCAAGATGCAGACCTGCATTACTTTCTGTGTGCGTAGCCACTCAAATGCCTTGGTCACCGCCATAGTCTCCATGGTCATACTACTCGTAGTGACCGCAAAGGCACCACTTTCCTCCTTGATCGTTTTACCTGCGCACTGAGCTGTAAAGGCCCAAGCACTGCGAACATGCCTAATTACAGATCCATCAGTGTATATAATCACATCCCCCTCTTTGGTATTCTCACTGATTAAAGCCTGCACTTCTTTCTCCACAGCTGTGGGACACCATTCTCTGCATTCCCTGCTAAGTGATATTACTACTCTCAAACAAGTTTTGAAATCTGTGGGTAGACCTATCCATCTTTTAGACAATGTACCTGAGTTCCAGAAAATACCAAAAATGTCATAATAATAATAATAATATCATAATAATATAATAATAATATCATCATAATAATATAACACATATAACCATAGCCATATATAGACATGTGTGCATACTTACAACAAGCGAAGTATAGCATTCGCTTAAAGCCACCATTGACAGTCGCAGCGAATCTTTTATGCTCAATGTGACAATCGTCGACTATCACAGTCTCGTAACAAGCAACTAATTTTCTAATGAACCTAACACGGATAAAAGATATATAAACGCATATCAGTTACTCAAATACACTGTTTTCTAGTAACTGAATGCAGCTTTTCTAATCACATAATATCCTTTAAAGTAACATAATCTGCGCTCTAGTATCAGAATGTTTGTTTTCTAGTAAAATAATTTGTTTTCTAGTAGTAATATATGTTTTAAAACATAAAATATGCTGTTTAGTAAATTAATGTTTTCGTAACAGAATGTGTTTTATTATAATATAATGCGACTTTTTAAGAAGAGGGGTAAGACAAGGATGCATTTTATCACCAAGCCTATTTAATATCTACACAGAGAATATCTTTAAAAATATAGAAGAAATGCTAGGACTCAAGATCAATGGGAAAATAATAAACAACATTAGATATGCAGATGACACTGTTCTTTTAGCAGAAAGTGAACATGAACTACAAAAACTAATAGATCAAGTCAATAAATCAAGTAATGAATATGGACTGGATATAAACATTCAAAAAACAAAAACCATGATAATCAGCAAAGACACAGAAGAACAGGAGGTAAACATAAACATACAGGGAGAGAAACTACAACAAGTAAAACAGTATCAATATCTTGGACACATAGTCACAAATGATGGCAGATGTGAAACAGAAGTTAAAAGGAGAATAGGAATGGCTAAAAGTACCTTCAATGACATGAGGAAATTATTAATATCTAAACAAATTACAAACAAGTTAAAAATGAGAATTATAAAATGCTACATCTATTCCATATTAATGTATGGCTCAGAAACATGGACACTAAATAAACAATTAGAAGACAAAATTGATGCCTTTGAGATGTGGGTATATAGAAGAATAGGGAGAACATCATGGAAAGAGAAGAAAACAAATAAAGAGGTGCTAAAGACACTTAATATGAAGAAAGAACTATTAAGAGAAATAAAGATCAGGCAAATAAAATACTTTGGACACATTAAAAGACATGACACCCTATTGAAGACCTTACTTGAGGGTAAAGTCAAAGGGAAGCGAGCAATAGGTAGGCAGAGATACAAGTGGGAGAGTAACATTACACGATGGACAGGTTACAGTCTAGCAGAGTGCACCACCAAGACAAGAGACAGGAGATGTTGGAGATACGTTGCAGCCATCCTTCGTTGCGGAGACGGCTCTTGATGATGATGATGAATGCGACTTTTATAGAAGCGAATATGTATTTTCTTGTAACATAATATATGATGTCTAGTACACTAATATATGTTTTTAGTACCATAATATGTTCTATTCTAGTAACATAGTATATATATATTAATAACACAATATATGTTTTCTAGTAATATACCATGTCTTTTAGTAACAAAACATTATATATATATATATGTGTGTGTGTGTGTGTGTCTGTGTGTGTTTGTATAATAATATGCGATAATAATAATATAATAACATATAATACTATACGAACAGAATATGCGTTTTCTAGGAAAACAGTATATGTTTTAGTAATACATATGTGTTTCTAGTCACATAATAAATGTTTTCTAGTAACATGGATGTTATCTATTAATATAACATGCGTTGTGTAGGGGTAGAATATATGTTTACATAAACATAATCTATGCATTTGTTAACATTTGATATGTATTACAGTAACCAATTACACGGCTTGTATTAATAAACAATGCTTTCTAGTAACACACTATTTGGTTTCTAGTACGAAATGGCATGTTCTCAAGTGATAAAATATATTTTTTATTAATATAATATGTTTCTTCTGTTGAGTTCACTTTGTGATAGCCAATACAAGAGTCCGTGTGATTTCTATCGGAGTGTAACAGTACACAGCTCTGCTGATTTTACTTAATCGATTGCGCTATTTTGCACATTCTTGCCGCGCATGTCAGTTTTTGTTTTCCTGTTAATTTTGGGTGAAACTAATTGTCTGTGATAGCCTTCGTATTCATCACCAGCCAGCGGTGTGTATCTATTCTGTGTATCATCACCAGCCAGCGGTGTGTATCTATTCTGTGTATCATCACCAGCCAGCGGTGTGTATCTATTCTGTGTATCATCACCAGCCAACGGTGTGTATCTATTCTGTGTATCATCACCAGCCAACGGTGTGCATCTATTCTGTGTATCATCACCAGCCAACGGTGTGTATCTATTCTGTGTATCATCACCAGCCAGCGGTGTGTGTATATTCTGTGTATCATCACCAGCCTGCGGTGTGTATCTATTCTGTGTATCATCACCAGCCAACGGTGTGTATCTATACTGTGTATCATCACCAGCCAACGGTGTGTATCTATTCTGCCAAATAACTGTTTATAAACCACTATTTCCATGGAATACGCATGCCAAAATATTTTCCAAAGTTGCACTCTCTGAGGAGGCGGTAATCATAGGATTTATATTTGGGTCAGTTAGTTACTTAGTCGTCGGATAATCATCACTGCAAACTGGACACATCCATAGTTGCGTCGATATCTCCTTGAGTGTATCCGCCATCACACTTCTGCTGACAGTACCGGTCCTATGCTGGTTGACCATCATTCTTCTGCGCCCTCAAAAATGTTCACCTCTAGCAACACCGCATTTAAATCCCTGATCTTTAATCCTAGCCATTGAAAAGGAATCATCATCCACATTAGTCTCACTCTCGCGTGTTATATCTCTTAAGGAGTTCAAAACTTCAGCGCGATCCATTGCCCCATCGCCATGTGCCACAATCGCTCACGATGCCAGTTAATCTGCTCTTTCATTGCCTCGAACGCCCACATGTCCCGGCACGAAAATAAATGTAACCACTTTCAAGCTCGCATTTCTCAAGGCCTCAATCCACTGTTCCCTAACGAGACCCATTTGTACCTTCTTAATCATACTCATAGTCACTCAAGATGCAGACCTGCGTTACCTTCTGTGTGCGTAGCCACTCAAATGCCTTGGTCACCGCCATAGTCTACATGGTCATACTACTCGTAGTGACCGCAAAGGCACCACTTTCCTCCTTGATCGTTTTACCTGCGCACTGAGCTGTAAAGGCCCAAGCACTGCGAACATGCCTAATTACAGATCCATCAGTGTATATAATCACACCCCCCTCTTTGGTATTCTCACTGATTAATAGCTGCACTTCTTTCTCCACAGCTGTGTGACACCATTTTCTGCATTCCCTGCTAAGTGATATTATTACTCGCAAACAAGTTTCGAAATCTGTGGCTAGACCTATCCATTCCGCACCTGCTGCAACATCCTGTAATCTGCACACACTTTGTATGACATCCTCAGCACGTCCCATCCACGACCTTCCTCTCTTGAGTCTGCTGCCTTTAACTTTCTGTATTTCGGAATGCAACGGGTGTTCCTTATCTGCATGTATTTGAAGGTACGCCCGTGCACGGCAGTACTGTAATCTATGCTCAGCTGTTGGGCAGTCAAGTAGGTATCGCATAGCTCTTGTCGATGTGTCTCCTGTGCATCCCAGAATGATACGCATTGCTGCATTCTGGACTCTTATCCAGTCTTTCGATCTGAATCTGGCTAAGAGTCAGAATTGCCAGTGCATATTCCACCACAGCCACAACCAAACCTGGTACAAAAGAAATAACAATCTTTGCTCACACTGCGCAGCAGCCATAACCTTCATTGCTGCTAAGACTTTGCCTACCCTTATGATAATGTGGTCAACATGTTCCCTGAAAATCAGGCTTCTGTCAAAAAACACTCCCAGATATCTCATTGTGCTAGTTCTTTCTAAACTTTTCCTGGACAACGAAATATGTGGCATTTGTGTCTTTACCATGTGATTGTTCAAGGAAAACCACGTCACGAATGTCTTAGACGGATTAACCACTGCTCCCGTAACTCGACACCAGTTTGTCAGTCTGTCCAGCTCCTTCTGTAGTTCCACGACGCACTCTTCTCGATTTCTGCCCTCGCTATACACCAGGATATCATCGGTATATGTCCACGTTCTGCCAACACCTGTGATTTGATTGCCAGCGATATGTACTGTGTATACATTGAAAAGTATAGGAGATAGAGGCTATCCCTTTGGCAGGCCAGGGCTAATAACCGTTGGTGCAGATATCCCGTTACCACACTTAAGAACTACAACCCTGTGCATCAGGGCGGCGCCAACCCAACGCACGACAAAAGGATTAACTGCAATATTTAACAGCTGGTGCATCAAGATATCCAAGGACACCCTATTGTACGCATCCTCAAGGTCTATTGCGACTTCACACTTCTCCATGCGCGAATCGAACCCCTCAAAAACATCCTGCGTAAATATGGCTGCATTCTGCCATGTCTTCTTTCCTGGACGATATCCTCCTAACAGTGTTGGTAAACACTTATTTCTTTCAAGATAACACGATACCTTCCGGGCCACAATTTTTTCCAAAAGCTTGCCAATCGTATTCTGCATAGTTATTATTCTGTAGCCATGTATTCTGGTGTGGTCGTTCCCAGGTTTGGGTAGTGAAACTAAATAGCTGTGCAACCAGTCTTCTTTCACTGTGCCCTTTAGAAGGCTATTATTGAACATGTCCGCCAACTCTCCCAACTCCTCATCCGTTCTTCGACTAATGTCATCGTATTTAATGCCTTCTGGCCCTGGTGCTGTGTTTTTGTACTTTTCAGTGCCTTCCTGATTTCTTCAACTGTGATTAGCATATGGTTTTCCATGCTCAAGTTCTTACACGTGTCTGTGATCGTTTTCCTGATTTCTTGATATGCCTCCACATTTCTCTGACCAATTTGTGCGGTGTAGTGTGCCAGCAACGCCGCATTTTTGTCTCGTCCGTCTTCTGCCAGACGGTATAGTCGCTCTGGAAATCGGCAATAGTCACGCGTCTTGTCAGACCATTCATGGACTTGTGCAACCGCCAGAACAATTTTAGTGACTTTTCGCGTGTGATCTCCGTGCAAAATTCGTCCCATTTTGACGCCTTTACTGACTTTGCAATATCTTTGAATGTTTGGACTAAGATATCTTTCTTCCGTTTCCATTGGGCGACCTCCATGGGCTGAGCCGCAACACATTTCCTTGCCCTTTGCCATAGTGATACTCCTTTCCGTTTCTCGCTCCATGCCCTTTGAACCTCTTCGTTCCACCAGGGGGGCCTATACCACACCTGATTTCCCACTACTTGAGCATTACGTTTGTCTTGTCGAATTCTGCTCACAACATCCACTCCTCTGCGATCATACTGAAAGGATCTTACACTTGGCCTTTTCTGCTTACTTTTGTCATTTTTTAAGGGAACAACACATGGGAGGTGGTCACTGCCATGATGCCCCAGCACATCCCATTTGCAGATAGCCACAGAAGCTGATGACACCAATGCCAGGTCGATAGCGCTATCATCATTACCATCCCTGCTTGCCATCCTTGGTATACGGCCATCGTTAAGGCACACCAGGTCCGTATCTGTCAGGGCCTCCTCAAGTTATCTTCGCTGTTTGTTCGAAGCACTATTGCCCCATGATGTACCTTTCGCATTGAAGTCACTACAGAAGAGGATCTGCTGTTCCTGTTCCATTATCTCCCCTAGGATCTTCCAACACTGAAGATCAATGCTCGTGTTGCAGGCATACACATTTACAATCATGATTGGGTGCTGGACCCTCTGGACCCTCACTGCCTGTAACTGGATAGCGACAATATATTTGGGTCGATTATGTCTATCTCGCACGTAGTGCACCGCTGCTAGTGCATTTGGCTCACGTATTTAGATGCATAGTTTCTTGATGTCTGTCACAGGGACAATGGACGGTTGTCTGTATTTGATCATATTGGTCTAAAAGGTAGAGATGGGCGGTAGTCAAGGAAGTGTAATATAATAAGCTCTCTTCTCCATGTATACAGACGATATTAAGTGAAACATAGAAATCATGCTAGCAATGGCAGTTAGAGATTATAATCTGATTAATCTAAGATATGCTGACGAGACAGTTGTGATTGGAGGGAGCGAACACGATCGTCAAGCCCTGTTAGATTTGGTAGTACATGCAAGCGAAAACAATGAACTAAGTCTAAACATGAAAACAACATTAATTGTCTTTCAAGGACATATACTATGTCAATATGCAGTATTACTATCAATGATGCAAATTTTAATCAATCGAATAAAGTCATGTATCTTGGCACCATTTTAACATCACATGACAGGTGATCGAATGACACCATGAACAGGATAGCCCAAGCTAAATCCACAGTTCAAAACATGAGAACCGTGCTATGCGATGGAGTATTATCATTACGAGTTTGACTGTCGAGATAATATATTGAATCAATCCGTCGTTATGGAAGCGAAGTCTATTTATCTATCTATACGCTGCGGCCCTTGTTTGTCTTGCATCGTCAGGGGTGGAAGAGTTCTCTGGAGATGGTCTTCTTGTGTGCTGTTTGTAAGCTTGTTCATGTAGCTTATTTGATTTCAGTGATTCATTTTTACATGATCTGCCTCTGGCTTTATAACCGTTATGTCTATGTGTCAGACGCCATTTGTGGTATGCTGTCTGTTGGTAGTCTGGAAGCGTGTGAAAACCACTTGATCTGTTTTCTTTTGATGTTTTCCAATACTGATATTGTTTTTTGCATTTTGGAAGCGAAGTATGGACAGTAAACAAAGGTACCAAAGAAAACCTGGAGGAAATCGGGATCTGGTTTTTAAGAAGAATAATGAAAACATCAGGGGCAGACAAATAAACTAATGTAGACGTTCTCAAAGATGCTGGGATAAAACAACAAGTAATTGCAAAAATTATAAACAATCAATAAAGATGTTTAGGTCATATGAAGAAAAAAGTGAAACGCTAGTAAGCACTAGAAAGATGGGAGCCGCGTTAGCGCAGTGGTTAGCGCACTGGCTTCGCATATGAGTGGTCCTGGGTTCATTCCCCAGTTGAGGCGTAAATGTTTTCAGATCGCAACGGCTCCCAGGTTGACCCAGCCTTAAATGGGTACCGGATTAATCCGGGAAGTAAAGACTGCGAGGGAGAGGAGATGGCTACCGCCCTCATTTGTAGAGCCTGTGAAATGTGAGATCGCTAACATCTCACACCCCTACGGCATTAATAAATGCTATGGGTTACTTTACTTTACTTTTACTAGAAAGATCAAGGGATGAAGAGACAGAAAAGGAAAAAAAACAACTCCAGAAATGTCTGGATGGGTTATCTGTTCAGCACACAAAGACGTCACCAGCTGAATTTATTTACAACACAAAGAGTTGGGAAGAATCATGACCGCCTACACAACTCACCATGACTCTTCATTGATTGATTGACTGATGGTGGATCATATGTACTAATACAGACTAATGTAATTATGTATGCCATTGTACTGTTGCGTGTACACATATGGTCGCAATTCCTAGAAGTGACATGTATTTATGCATGTGACATTGTATAATTTATGTCCACACTTGAATTGATCATTCTCTACCCTAACTCCCGTTTACAGAAGCCGCTAAAATAACATTCATCAACGAACTACAAGTGGTCATCAGCCTATACTAGCGACATGACCATGGACGTTTTCTATCTGAACTGTTTCGTATTGATGTATATGTTTATCTTGTGGTCTAATTTAATTGCTAAGATTAAAATGGAATACTTTTCTCAGCCAAGATGCATGTGCCCCACCATTGTTGAAAAACACAACACAATTCCATTATCATGACAACTGAATTATCCATTATCTTACTGAACATTTGGTATGGCAATGATCTTGCGACAATAACTATCCAGCAGCAGTTTGAGAATCATTGGAAACGGAGCATAATTTTTAAGCTCTTGAAAGTGTTTATTGAGTCACAAATTACACAAACCTTCACTAAACAAATATCTATAAATCAATCAATGTCTATACGTCATAGTTCTCATTTTACAATGTATATTTAGTAACCCCAACTTAGAAACAAGGTGCCAGAAAGCAAACACAGTGACTTACCAACTTTCACCATTACTTCTTCATCCAAATATCAAAATAGAAATTAAAAAAACAAATAATATCTACAATTTTTATACCAACACTGTGCTACCATTGTCAAACATGGTCTTTAACAGCTTAGCAGCAAAAAAAAATCATCATACGTGAAATGAAGTGTCTGAGAAAAGCTGCAATAGTTACCAAACTAGATAAAATAAGAAATAAAGAAATTAGGAAACGAGTTGGTTTAATATCATGTATCGAACATATTGAGAGACGGCAAGTAAAATAGTTCGGTCACCTTATGAGAATAAAGCCAAACCAAATACCAATAATAGAATATAATACAAGAATATACGTGCGTAAAGACAAAGGTAGGCCAGGAAAATGGTGGATAGAAAACATCAAGATAACCTTGAACACACAAGGATTAAATGCAACCTCGGCAACACATCTGGCCTTGAAACGACAGCTTAAGATACCACCCCTACGCTTAACGGCAAGTGTGAATGCGAACATCAATCATTTACCTGGGGAAAGTCAATAGACAACCCCAATTTATGTAGTTCTGATGTAAACAGTGTACATGGGCTGAGGAAGGAACTACTCGTTGATAAGCACATGCGTATGATACGATTCATGTGCTTTCACACAATCCACACAATCAAAATAAGGCGTGTTCACACTTGTAAAGATACTTACTTACATTCGTCTTCCATGGAAAAAATGGGGCCCCTTGCCATTGTTACGCAATAATAATAATCACACTTTCCCAGCACACACGTCGTCATTGCTGGAGAAACACAAGCACTATTTCATCAATATATAAAAATGACAAACTATAACATACGCTCAACAAAGATCAGAAAGATATTAATCATGTTCATACACACAAAACATTACTTACTGAAAATGTATAACAAGGGAAACATATAAAAAAAGAGGCAACTGTTATTAAGGATATTTTTCAAGTAGAAAATTATTGTTGTGAGACATGCGCACTGACATCGCAAGGAGAAGAACATTCCGGCATTAGAAATGAAAATAGATAAAACGCTCTTAGGAATATCATAGATAAAAAAAAACTAACCAATGGATGCGTTTGTAAATACTTGAGCATTGAAGATGACTAAATCCTGAATTTTTAAATTTTAAATAAGAATATTTCGAACATGCAAAACAACAAGCAATTGTTGAATATATAAAAGACACAAGCACATTTTCAACATATAAAAAAAACACAAGTATATTTTAAACATATAAAAAACAATGTTTTAGAAAATTACTCTTGGATGGAAACATTGAAAAGAGGAAAATAAAAGACAGATGAAGACCTTGATGGACACACCATATCGAAGGCTTTCTGAACAATAAGTAGGCATGAATATTAGAGGAAGGTAGGCATCCATAGATGGACATGATACAGTCTAGAAGAGAGCACCATTAAGGGAAGAGAGCACCATTAAGGGAAGAGAGCACCATTAAGGGAAGAGAGCACCATTAAGGGAAGAGAGCACTATTACGGGAAGAGAGCACCATTAAGGGAAGATAGCATCATTAAGGGAAGAGAGCACCATTACGGGAAGAGGCAGGAGATGTTGGAAATTCGTTGCGGTCAATCTTCAATTTGAAAATATCACCGAGGACAATTATTAGTGAGAAAAACGATCTGAAAGATGACGTGCGGTTATTATAACCCATTGAAATGTACAGAAATGAACTATACACATTTTTTTGTACGAACAATATTTCAAAAGAAGGTTACATTGTTAGACAGAAAAATAATATTGTTTGCGATTGGTTGTCTTCTCCATAGAGTTCTCATTGTTTTCGTTTCTTTATTCATATTTTCAAATATTTATCTGGTACCGACTTCTATTTTCTAAATGTCACTACCGTTGACCCTCAACTGATCTTATCGGCAGTAGAACACATTTTCTCAGAATTAATTAAGCATTCATTTGTTCGTTTTCTTGATTATTTCCGTGTCTTCTGTTGGTCAATATATACATATTTGGAATCGCATGCCAAAAATAGCGAAGGTTATTACATGTTTATACATGTAACAAATGGAAAGTAAGAAAACAATCAAAAACATACCGAAGGAGGACCTGTTTACTTTATGCAGTTAGTTCGTATACTATTGTTGATGGCCACTGTTAACTACCCGTATATGTAAACAATGGGTACGCCCCTCAAACTAATTCCAGCTGACATGCACACATTTCAATTAAACCGACGAAAATTGCACTGCTCATACTTGCTAATAAAAGAAGCTAGAACAACATCCAGAACGAAAGTAATAAAAAAACTTGTTTTATCAAGTGAAGATTTAGGAGTTGTGCGAGAGAGATTGGTGGAGATATCTCAAGCATACGAATTCCTCTAAATCCCGCTGTGGACAGTAAGAACGAAGTGAGAACCCTCACTGCAAAGATTGTGATGAGGACAGACACACAAAGCCATTACACTATTTAAATAGCGACAAAAATATATCGTTGCGGAATACTGTGTAATTTGTTTCTGTCTGTGGTCATCGTAATTGGCAGGTGCTTAGAACCTACGGAAGTAATGCAGGTAGCTATTGTTTGGATGTCGGTGTTTTGGCATGTAAATAATAATATGAGTACATGTATATACTACTAGGAACTAACACCTTGCAGTCCCTGAAGGTGACCTACCTCATTGGGGTAAATCTTTATCTAGATCGACATAACGCGCGTAGCGACTTGAACTTTCAATATTACCATATCAAGTCACACCTACTTAAGGGTTGTTACATTAGCATGTTGACCCAATGAAGTACATTAGAAATGACCAATGCAAATTATTATTATTTACTGATTTATGTTTATGGCGATATCCCAAATGCAAATGCCATTTTTATTGCATGTCATTTAGTTTGACTACATCATAGTCAATATTTGATGGAAGTGATTATTTAGCCGTTTACTCGGCGAGATAGAGAAGAAAGGATCGACATATGTTAAATTCTCGAAGAGAAAATATTGTAAAGTGATTGTGGGAAGAATAATGTTAGGAAGTTAATGCTATCGCACTTTTATATTAGGACGGGTATAAATTCTGAAACATGCTCAGTCGACGCATTCAGGATTAAGTTTCGGATTTCAGCAGGAACTTCCAGCAGTCGGAGTAGGCAAGAGCAGTCAGTGGCCAAGCTGGCAGAAGAGCTGCCGAATTGCCAAAGTGAAATATATCGGTTTGAAACATTGAGATAACGTCTTGAATTCCAAGTGCGAGGATTAGTTTAGAAACTTCGAAATACGTTTAGGATTCTAAGTGTGAGGATTAGTTTAGAAACTTCGAAATACGTCTAGGATTCTAAGTTTGTGGATTAGTTAATGGGGTTTTCCGACCGTGAATACAAGTGTAAGAGATATGGCGAAATGGAAGTCGAACTGCAAACACGTGAAATAGAAAATGTATTTCTTCTGAGAACGAAACATGTGGGTTGCCAGTGTGGAGATTACTAAACGTCATCACAGCCAACACAGACAGAGATCGGACGAGTTCTTATTAATGTACACAATAGATAACTTGATGTTGTGAACAAGTTATTGTATCACAAAATAAGCAGAAGTCTTTGAGTAAGAAGACGATATATGATATTCGTCGCTTGTATGGTGTTCTTCTTTAAAAGCACATCAGTTGTCAGTGATGCTATGTCTGTGATTACCATAATCTGACATTCACTCTTGTTAACACCCCCCCCCCACCCTAATCGTGGTAAAAGAGGCACACAGATACATTATCCCAGTGTCATGACGTTTTGACTGGTAACTCAACAGAGTCTATTTTACTTTCTGAAGTTTGTGCTGCAAGTTTTCTTAGGATTTAATGCCGACAGATCATTGGGCCATGACACATTTTGTCGCTTGATATGCACACGTCTTTGAATGTTGATAACTCCTTCATCCCACCTTCTTCTTGGTCCTTCTGTGTATCTTGCTGTTTACATTTTAATTATTTCCATTTTTCTTGCTGCTCTTGAAGAAAGTGTTAATTCTCATTGGGTGGTCAATCTATTTAGGATCATTTCAACTTTATCACTGACCATGTTCCAACAATTCTTGTAACCTCCTCATTTCTCACATGATCTCTTCTTGTTCCAACAATTCTTGTAACCTCCTCATTTCTCACATGATCTCTTCTTGTTCCAACAATTCTTGTAACCTCCTCATTTCTCACATGATCTCTTCTTGTTCCAACAATTCTTGCAACCTCCTCATTTCTCACATGATCTCTTCATGTTCCAACAATTCTTGTAACCTCCTCATTTCTCACATGATCTCTTCTTGTTCCAACAATTCTTGCAACCTCCTCATTTCTCACATGATCTCTTCTTGTTCCAACAATTCTTGCAACCTCCTCATTTCTCACATGACATCTTCTTGCTATATTTGCTATTTTTCTTCGACATGTCATTTCACACGTAGTAAGCGTTCTCTCTTATTCGTGAGTTAGTGTCGCACGTCTGGTGTTAATAACACAATGTTAACACAGAACAACAACAATACTTACCTGCACAGACCAGGAAGCATAATGTCATATTTAGATGTACCATCTTCATGTTTGCTGGTTATCTACTTGTTTTGGAAATGTTCGTTGATATTACTCGCCTTGTAGCTGTTTTAAGTTGTTTGTTCAGTTCAGTGGAATCTCCTTAAGAACATAGTAATTATTCAATATTATAATGTAACGTATTATTCATCATCTTTGTATGTGCACACATTGATTCTAACAAGAAAATATACATATTTATATGTTTATATAGTATAGTTTTTATTATGGGAATGATCTTCTTCTTCTTCTTCAGCGTTCATTCTCAAACTCCTACTGGATCTCTCCTGTAACAGTACTACTAGATCTCCAGCAGGATGCAGTCCAGAGAATGGAAATGCGTTGTGTCGCCGTTTTATTTGCGCCAATGGCCCGACACATCCGTCTTCGGCGGAGGAATGATCTAATTTATGAGATATTGTGGATGCCATCGTTGGAAAATAATAAGTATTCTAACATCATGTCATGGCAATGAGTCAATAACAATCGTGCCCACATCTACTGCAAATAAAGGAATATTTTCCCATTTCATAGGTTCAAAGACAACATAAGACATGATGAAGTTGGATGTGTCACGCTGAATAGTACAAATAGCATATCAAAGCTGTAAGCATTGACACGCCTCATTCCCATCTCCGGACTGCACTGTAATGAGGTGTAGAAGTTTGAGAGCGGTCACAAAGAATGAAGTCAATACATCTTATTTGAAATAGCTAAACTCTTGTAGTTTCTACTTTCTTTCCCTGTGCAAATATGCACAATTATGTAATTTATCCTCGTAGTTGTATGCCTACCCTCATGCTTCAGATATGTCTTTTTTCATATTAGTTTAATATGTGTTTACATGTACACCATACTTTTCTTGTTGGTCGGACAATCTGAAATATTTCAATGCAAAGATTAGATGATGGGGCATCATCAATGACTTCATCGTGGTCAAATCCTGAAACGGAGTAGTTTAGTCCTACCAGCAAAGACTGAAAACTAAGATTGGTCTGGATAGCCCCAACATTTAACATGGATATTGTACTGTTCAAGAAATAGCTTTTAAGAATGACGGACATTAAATGATGTCCGTTCTGGCAGCACCGAAACGCAACTTAGACTGATTTAACGAACTTGACCTACCACTTTCATAGTATCTGACATGGTCAAATACGGAAAATTTGTTTATTCGAGTTGTAACTCAATTCGATGCTGCTAGAACTGACCTTATACAATTCCTGTCAGCCCTAAGATTTATATTTCATAGATTTGTATGCTTCGTTATGAATTATCTCAAGCAATCACATGTGCTGAAGTCGGAGAGATATGAAAGCGACAGGTTTACCAGCAACCATTGTATCAGTCGACACGACTAGATAATGTCTTCAAAACAACACAGAAAGGATGGACTGCTGGCTTTAGTCCACATGAAGAGCATTTAAATCCATTTTATATGTCATGGTGTGGTTATTAAAGAAAACGATAACATGTATTGATTGCATTAGATCAGGATGACATGAAGATCACGTGATACACAAGTAATAACATGCACAAATGTGGCGTTTGGATTAAAATGGCTATATTAATAATAAATACACAACACACAACAACAGGTGAGAACGACACTGTTGACGTTCACATGTCACAGAAGATCATAAGACTGATACTTGTGAATATTATTTTTTTTCTACATGCTATGTCTTGTTTCATGTGCTTATTTGTGCTGTCTGTCTTAATAATCCACCTTTGTGTAACGTGTTATCACGGGGTGAGGAGGAGGTCTTAGGCAAAGGGAGTAACTCCCCACAGAAAACCCGGAGCGGGAAGTCCAAGACAATTGATGGTGCAGGAAACCGACTTCTAGAATCGCACACACATATAAAGGTTTCCACTATTGTTATAATTTTATTTAATTGAAATTAATCAACAGAGCCGATATGGGGTAACGCAAGAGGGCCGAGAGGGAGCAGCACAGGAGAGCAGAGAGGGAGTAGCACAAGATAGCACAGACGGAGCAGCACAAGAGAGCAGAGAGGGAGTAGCACAAGAGAGCAGAGAGGGAGCAGCACAAGAGAGCAGAAATGGAGCAGCACACGAGAGCCGAGATGAGGTAGCACAAGAGAGACGAGATGAGGTAGCACAAGAGAGACGAGATGAGGTAGCACAAGAGAGACGAGATGAGGTAGCACAAGAGAGACGAGATGAGGTAGCACAAATGGGAAACACACTTTCTCTATAAAATGTGTCCGTGCACGCTCATAATATTTATAATACGCAGTGACTATGTAATAAGTAGTGACTATATGTGATACTTAGTGAATATATGTAATACGTAGTGACTATATGTAATATGTAGTGACTATATGTAATACGTAGTGACTATATGTAATAGGTAGTGACTATATGTAATACGTAGTGACTATATGTGATACGTAGTGACTATATGTAATACGTAGTGACTATATGTAATACGTAGTGACTATATGTAATAAGTAGTGATAATATGTAATACGTAGTGACTATATGTAATACGCAGTGACTATATGTAATACGTAGTGACTATGTGTAATATGTAGCCATTATGTGTACTACGTAGTGACTATGTGTAATATGTAGCCATTATGTGTAATACGTAGCGAGTATGTGTAATATGTACGTACTATGTGTATACATAGCGAGAATGTATAATACGTAGCGACTATGTGTAAAACGTAGCGACAATGTGTAAAACGTAGCAACTATGTGTAAAACGTAGCGTCTATGTGTATAGGTAATTTATACTGTCCTGCTTCCTGAATATTTGTAAAAACTTACAATACCATCACCCAATGCTTGTGTCTATGTATGTAGAATGTATATTTTACTAGCGTGTCTATGTGAGTATTTTAAATGTGTGTTTTACTTGGATGCATGGTTCATGTCGTTCCAACTTGCGAACTCCCTATCTTCGATACAGACAAACAAAATGGCGTCTCGACTTTTCCAAATAATGGCTACGTTCGCAAAATAGAATTTCCTCGCAAAGAGACAACCATAAGTCAATAATAGGGAATGTCCATCCCTAGACAAAATGTCTGTGACGGCGCGCGAGGCAAAGGAATCCAAATGGATCATTTGCTCAAACTGCGAAACAGCAAAGTGCGTGGCGCACTAGAGGCAAGTTCTGCGCATAATAATGAATATTGGCTGGCCGCGATGGAAAAGACTGGGACCTTACCACGTACACACCAAAGCCAAATACGGATCAACACAATATAAAGATTAGGAAACAACATATTAGAATAGGAACTTGGAATGTTAGAACACTTCACCAGCCAGGGAAGCTGGAACATTTATTGGAGTCAGAAGCATTAAATGTAGACATTCTAGGAATATCAGAGACAAGATGGAAAGATTTTATACACAAGAAAGGAACATTTTAGTTTTATATACATTCAGGAGATTATCATAAACGAGGAGTAGGAATACTGATCAAGAAAGAAATAGAAAAATACATCAGCGGGTACTGGGCATATAGTGACAGAATGATTATGATAAAGATCAAAGCAAAACTAGGTGATCTAGCCATGATACAAACATTTGCACCCACTACATATTTAACTGAAGAAGAAATAGAACTGTACTACGAAGACCTACAACAACTACTCAAACAGTAAAATCAACATACATTTTACTATTCATGGGAGACATGAATGCAAAAATAATGAAAATGGAAGACATAAGAACTTTGTAGGACAATTTGGACTAGGGACAAGAAATGACAGAGGAGAAAGATTTATACAGTTCTGTGAGGAGAACAACATGATCATATGTAATACATTCTTTGAACATGAAAATAGAAGATTACATACATGGATAAGTCCTGGAGACAGAAAGAGGAATCAAATAGACTATAGTATGATCAACAAAATATTTAGAAATAGTGTCAATAACAGTAAAACAAATCCAGGTGCAAATATCAACTCTGACCATGATCCAGAGCTGTGCAAAATACATGTCAAACTGAAAAAGATAGTAAAAGAAGAATTCACAGATAGACTCATCAGCACTAAAACAACCAGAAATACAACAAAAATACCTTGTAGATGTAAGGAATAGATATGAACCTCTAATGATAGAGTGCATGGGACAATACAGAAGGGAAAATCCAGAAGAGAAAATAAACACAAATGGGAAAGCCTAAGGAAAAGTATTCAAGCATCAAATGAAAATACACCAATAAGAAATGGCAATATGTGTTGTTCGTCCATCACAAATGATGATGACCATTTGTTACATCCACTTTTGAAAATTCAATTTTAGTTATGTCCTTGATTATGAGTTCGCAGATGGCATAACAAACAAACATGAATGACAGATGAAATATTAGAGAAATGTCAGAAAGAAAGAAAGCTAAAATACCCCAAAATACGCAATTTTACGTTATAGAGAATATTATGTTATAGAAACTAATATGTTATGCAGTTGGACAACTGGTTCTCAAGGTGGTCATCCGCGTTAGTGTTCAGCTACCGTTATTTATATTTTGAGTTCGATCTGAACATTCCACAATCATCGTTCTCTCTCTCTCTCTCTCTCTCTCCCTCTCTCCTTTCAGATTAACCACAGTAGATTTCCAGAAAGTTTTAATCTAAAGAATGGAAAAGTGATGTGTAGATGTTTCAGTTGCAAAAATGACCCGACACATCCGATTTCTGTGGTTACGTCAATATTAAGTAAAAGCACTAGACCAACACAATATATAATACATTACTCACAACTGGAGACTGCTAGTTCAACATATTTAAGAATATTATAAAATTGCTGCCTGGACTAAGTTTATATAATCCTAGTATACTGATATATTTATAGAGTAACATATGTCATAGTTGACTTTGATATCAAGACCACGCCTTCTGAATGATTCATTTTCCTTTTCAGCGTCATAAACCCATATATTTACTAAGTATGTTTCCCCGTCACCTCAGTGTAAAATGGACAAATAAGACCGCCTCACAAATACATATCGGGCGAATTTACTGGTGGATAGAAAATTGATCAGCAACATTGAACTTGCGATATGATTGGGTCTCTGTTTAACCATCAAGTGTCCTCTGCGTTGAAGGTTATTCCTCACTGGTCCCCCAACATCATCTTTCTCTTGGTGTACTATACTATATTGTATTGTGTCAACCTCATAGTGGTTACTCTCGGTGTGTATTTCTGCCTACATCTTACTCTCTGCCCCGTCGATGTCACTGAGTTCCGAAGAAGATGCACACAATACAATTAAAAGTAGTGGACGCTTCTATAACATGATTGATTCTAATTCCAATATTTAACTGCGTCGTGACAATTATTTGCAAGAAAGCAATTCGACTCAACTATATTTTGAGATCGTATGTCTTCTGTTAGTGGACACTGAGAACATATGTAATATGTGAGTGGACACTGAGAACGTATGTCTTCTGTTAGTGGACACTGAGAACCTATGCATTCTGTTAGTGGACACTGAGAACCTATGCATTCTGTTAGTGGACACTGAGAACCTATGTAATATGTGAGTGGACACTGAGAACCTATGCATTCTGTTAGTGGACACTGAGAACCTATGTAATATGTGAGTGGACACTGAGAACCTATGCATTCTGTTAGTGGACACTGAGAACCTATGCATTCTGTTAGTGGACACTGAGAACCTGTGTCTTCTTTTAGTGGTCACTGAGAAACCTATGTAACCTATCAGTGGACACCGAGAACTCAGTGCATTTATTGTAAGACATTGCTTTCTATAGATGGCACATTCCACATATTAATGCAGTTATTGGGAGGTTTTCAACTTATGGACTCCACATTCTACATAACCATGCATTTAATGTAATGTTCTCCTGTGGAACTACATCCTCCTTTCATCTTGTGGAATTCCCAATTCCCACAAAACATCGCCTTTACAGATTCGTTTGTATCAGTTATGAGTACGATGTTTCTCAAATTATTGAGCGCCGGTGAGAGTTAGCAATTCTGTGTGTCGTCTTCTCCATGTGTGATCTAAACTCCCCGCTTTTCATCGAGTAATCAGTTTACAGATTTGCTGTGATATATGAGCCTTTCAGCTTCCTAAAATCACAATTTATCTCGTTTTTTCTCAGACATTTACTTAAATATTAATGCATATACTTCCAACCATATGTTATATTTATCAATCTCATACGTAATACATGTCAATTAGTAATGACTGCATTACTACTTTCCCTATCGAGCCACGACACCACACTAGCAGTCAATTCGTTATAAACCAATCATAAATAAATAAAGCAATTCGTCGGTAATTTTAAGAAGTGGCAAAAATCAATAATCTAGTGTTATTTTTATGATTATTTATTATGCAATTACTGATTTATGTCTCTTACCTGCATTACTGGTTGGTTGCTGATCCAGCGGTCCATGGGCTCATGCCCTTTGACCGAATGCCATTAAATGGCATTATATTGCTGGGAGGTACTTGCAATACTCGTATACATGATTTATGCATTTTCTTTTTAATCTTTCAAATAGCAATTTCAAAATCTACTCTTTTTCAGACGATGTGAAATGTTCTCACATTTATAATACAACATTATGATTAACAGATTATCTTATGGAAACTGGACACAACGCATGCACGAAAGTAAGTGATTCTCAAACTGGACACAGCTTATACACGTAAGCAAGTGGTTCTTAGACGTTACGAAGTGTGATCTTAGCTCAGAGTTTCTTGGTTTCTTTTTCACATCACACTCGGCTGAGACATACAAACACGACAATACATATTCATCACCTTGCATAATTCTTCCACTGCGTACGATCTCAAACTCCTGCAGATTAGCAGGATAACGGACTGTATTGTGTCATGGATTACAACTTGGATGCGACAGCTTCACGTTTAAACCTAAAACTTCCGATATCAGCATGTCCGCCTCTAATGTATTCCTTATCCAAATAATACTTCCGATATCAACGTGACAGTCTCTACTTTAGTCATTTTTAATAGGACTATAATCATGCATTTTCCGAAAAGGGGGACCTGTCTCACTTGATCCTACGCAAAGAAGAAGAGGCGTTGGACCTTGTTGTCCCCCTGACCCTTCGCCTCGAATGAGTCAAACAAGAGCTACTGGTGACAACTCTTAGTATCAGGAACCGGGAATTACATAGACTAAAGCAGTGTTTCGCAACCTGTTTTAACCATGACCCATGTAAGTAATTCTAAAAGTCAGATGCCTCCAACCTTCCCTATGTAACATACATATTTGTGTTATAGTGAAAAATATAATTATTCCCTAAATGAATCCTAATTACTTTTTAAAATTGCCCCCATGAACAATAAAATTGCCCCCCCCCCCCTGTGGGGTGTAGGCCCCACGTTGGTGAAAAATTATAGAGCAATCTTCCCAGTAAATCGATTATAACAAATATACAACAGCAAAAAAACAGACAATCAATATTGTATAGTGAAAGAGTGAAGGTATAGTTAGGTAAGATAAAGACATTCAGAATATCCTCTGCAGGATTGTGATGGCATGTGCGCCCAGGAGTCACATATTAATGAAAGAAACGCATTATGAGAAAATGTGAATGGTCAGACAGTACAGACTAGGCTACTAATGAGGAATGATCATCACTAATATATGGAACAACATACCCACTACCGAATTTGTGCTGAACCAAGATGACACAGAACATATCAGCATCAAGCTGCGTTCAGCTCATTAACCTGTCATAGTAACATAATTACATTGAGCAAATAACAAGATACTACACTTCAAGACAATACTACTCTCAATATCAAGACAAGTATAATTGGTTTATTTTAACAGTCACTACTTCAACTTGGAATATCCAACTATGATATTGATATCCAACTTTGATATTGATATCCAACTATGATATTGATATCCAACTATGATATTGATATCCAACTATGATATTGATATCCAACTTTGATATTGATATCCAACTATGATATTGATATCCAACTATGATATTGATATCCAACTTTGATATTGATATCCAACTATGATATTGATATCCAACTATGATATTGATATCCAACTATGATATTGATATCCAACTATGGTATTGATATTCAACTATGGTATTGATATCCAACTATGGTATTGATATTCAACTATGGTATTGATATCCAACTATGATATTGATATCCAACTATGATATTGATATCCAACTATGATATTGATATCCAACTATGATATTGATATCCAACTATGATATTGATATCCAACTATGATATTGATATTCAACTATGGTATCAATATGAGAAGAAACAGAAGACTAAATTATAATATATTTATCTATGTTCCTTAAGCACACGAACAAGATATGTACTGTAGAAACTAAAACCAACCAGTTGGAGTGATGTAATGATGCTGTGTGTGATTCGTGTATGATGCTGAGACATTTAGTCATGCCCTCTTTGATGGATATTCTACAAAGAGCCTCGATTGGTCTTCCTCTTTTTCTTTTGCACTGAAAACATATCATCAGAGTGGGTCAATTTCTACGATGCAATGTTGAGTAACTTACACAATATATGCGATGTGGGGATTCACGCAGATATAACTACAAAAACATATTGTAGGGTATAAGATCATGCATATAATACATCAAAAAGCAACACATGAAATATGTTGGGCATCTATCAATCGAATGAACAATACTCAACTACTGAAAAAAAACATATACTATAAGCACATTTGGATACAATGCCAAAGGTAGGTCTAGAACAAGAGAGATACATAAAAGAAAGATAGATAAAATGACGGGAACGGTGAATAAACACGAATTAAATTCAACACATCTGGCCTGGATAGACTACTAAAGCTCACAGTCGTCACCCCTACGCTTAACGGAGAGTGTGGATATTTTTACCATCATCAACCTGGGGATAAACAACAGACAGTATGATATAATTTTTATATCAGATGATACAATACGAGATGATATGACATGAGCTGATATAATATGAGTAGATAAAACGTGAGATGATAGAATATGAGATGATAAGATATGAGATGATAAAATATGAAATGTTTCGATATTCGATAATACGATATGCTATCATACACTATCAGATGATACGATAAGATATGATATCATACACTATCAGGTGATACGATAAGATATGCTATCATACACTATCAGATGATACGATAAGATATGCTATCATACACTATCAGATGATACGATAAGATATGATATCATACACTATCAGATGATACGATAAGATATGATATCATACACTATCAGGTGATACGATAAGATATGCTATCATACACTATCAGGTGATACGATACAATATGCTATCATATGATATGATACAAAATGATATGCTATTATGTGATATGACGCATTATGAAACGAAACGGCATAGAGTGATACGATATGAGATAATACCATATCAAATGATACAATATGAAATGATACAATATGATATGATCCAATATCAAATGATACAATATGAGATTATTTGGTAGGCACATGTTAAGACGAAGAAGTTGGAGAGACAATCATTTTTATTGATGTACTTACTTCAGCAGTGAACACTTTGCGACTATGTCGAGAATACAATACCCATGTATTTTGTATTAGGATCTGCGTGTATAGTGGCATGTGACAATAGTCAAGTAAATGACACACCTATAAAATACTTCAAATGGTAAGTCGATAGAAGTGGGATACATTACAAATGTATACCAAACAATGTACAGGAATGGGATATCACTAAGTTGGTTGTATTCTCCCGCTGAGTTCAGAAGAAAACAATTGTTATTTCAAGAATTATTGTGTATATTATTGTAATATGCATTCATATTCACTGCATTATAAATGTATTCAACAAAGATAAAATACACAGCTGCATCGGTGTTAAGATAATATTACACAGCTGAATCGGTGTTAAGATAATATTACACATCTGAATTGGTGTTAAGATAATATTACACATCTGCATTGGTGTTAAGATAATATTACACATCTGAATTGGTGTTAAGATAATATTACTTACACAGCTGAATCGATGTTAATATTGTGTACACAGCTGAATTGGTGTTAAGATGCACCGTTACATGAGGATTGGGGTTGAGTCCCTATCATAATAGCAAGGCATTGGTCTTATAGTTTCTGCCATGTGGAATGGATAGTTCTACTCATGGCAACTGAGCGACTATCTTTTTTTTGTGAAGTATGTACTTCTGAAGTTATCCTACCTATCTACACGTCAGTTAGTGACTAACAAACGTGCCTGTAAATGTTGCTGACAATTCAGAGGGAATGGCAGTCAATACGGGAGTGTTCGGCTGTTTCATTTAAATTTAAACAATGACTCCACGTATTGTTTGATTCACTCAATGTAGAAATCTCTCCCACATCATTTAAAGAATATTAGTGTAGTCGTTGCAATTATATCATGAAAGCGTAGCAGTGACAAGATAGAAGAATAATCATTGTTATACTGATAAACATTTGGTCTCCTCGATAACAACATTTGTCTCGATAAACTTCTCTACAAACACTGCGCTAGCAAAACTTCTCTTACAAAATCTTCACTGTTAAAAATTAATTCTATTAAATCATTTGGTAGCAGATGGCATGTGCTAGAGCCTCTGAAACGTGAGATCTCTAACATATCACAGCCCTACGGCATTAATAAATGCTATGGCTTACTTTACATTTTTTAAAGCGTAAACCATCAACGCAGACTGCAGTTACCGCGAATATAATTTTCTTCTTGTTGATATTAGAGCACGTGAATTATGATCGCATCTATTTACATTAGGATAAACACCAACGAAATCGAACATAGATGCAACATAACATACCATATCTTAGGAAATATGTATCCCAATTTCAATAACAGACATGTGGACATGAACATCATCACTACACGATATGAAACAGTCATCATACCATCACTATGCTACCAATCACAAACATTGGCACTAACAACAAATTACAAAAGAAAACGTGTTACAACAGACATTACTAGTCGACGAACAATTAGCGAAGTAACAATAACAGAGATAAAGGACACATCATGAAACTAATAAACACAATGTCAATCCTAGATTACATCAGAATCAATCAATCAATAAACCCATAACCATTCAGGGTCGTAGGGGTACCACATTGGATTCTTCAGCACACAGAGTCCTCCAGCGAATTCTATCCTCAGCGATGCAGATGAGTGTGGAAATATCTAGCCCTGTCCATTCCTTGATGTTGTCTGTCCATGTGTTTATTTGTCCTCCTCTGCTTCTTCCACCCTCGACAGTTCCCTGCAGTATTGTTTTTGACAAGGAATCGTGCCTGCATACATGTCCGAACCATGCTAGTTTTCGTCATAAGATAACAGACATTGAAGTACTGATGCAATCTACGTATGTACTCCTACATAAAATTGTAGTGAAAATGCAGAAAGACAGAATTGTTTCAATGACACGCTTTAGGCATCCCTGATTCACCTCGAAATGGAAACACATCCTTAAGACAATCTTGCACAAGACCGATCCGACTGGCGCCGCAGAATCTAGATACGTGTCACAGCTGCAGATAACCTCAGATATCAAGTTGCGCATCAAAAACTCGCTAAAGGAACGGCATATTTGCTTAATGTCCCAAAGACTGCCCTACACATGCCCACTGTGTGGTAGACAATCTCATGCAAATGGCGGACACATTACTCACAGTCGTCACACATCATACATCATTATCTTCATAATAATCCAATTTTAGGTAAATGTTCATCATCAACTTGGACTGATAAACAATATTCGGCATTGTTAGTGGTGATATATTGTCATAATTGACCAAACATGAGCTTACTCGAATACCGTCACTCAATTATGTGTTACTGTAAAGCAAAAATTGAAAAAAAAAGAAATACATACAATAGAGAGATCTACTATTCAGTATCCCTAAGACTCAGTATGAACCTTACACGGTTTTGTTATTGGTAAACAAATGACTGTGCATCCTATCATCGTGGGCGATATCTGTTCTAATCTTCAGTTAAGTCTAACAATATCACCGTCTCATATGTCATCAATCGTGTAGTGTGTTTCAAGTGTGTTCTCGTAGATCGAATTGTTTACCCCACCATGTCCTCATTACATATCCTGTATCATATATCCTGTTCACATTGTCCTCCGGGTTTAGGATATACCGCATGTGTATATTATTTGTTTCTCAAGTTATCACATTCGACGATGCTTCTATTTCATCACATTATTCAAAAATTATCTGTCTGCAGAAGTTTTTGACTGGTTCGTGTCTGATATGTTAGATATCAAAGTTGTAGATTGTGAAAGGAACATACTAACTAAATATGTGGAGTTTTCAGTAACATTTTGTTTCAAATACTGCTAGTTTATTTTTCCACTTGGTTGGTGATTGTTCAGCATTCACACCCATATACTGCTACTGGGAATATGCAAGTTCCTAGGAAAGTTGTTTGTAATGTTTTGCAGCAACTCAGTCATAATTTTTATAATTTTATCAGCTTATTTGCCGTCATAGCCAATTTCTTTTTTTTACTTCTTCATAGCAATTACCATTACTATTGATGCACGAACAACGATTTTCTAAACTGCTGACACTTTCTAATACTGATTTGAGAACATGCTATTGATTTTATCGCTTGTCATAATCCTGATCTTGCTTCCATTCAGAAATATGTTTTGATTTTACTATGTTCTTGTATGGAGTTTATGTGGTGTTAGAGTCATGTGTGAGTGCTTGCCAACACGTATATCATAGTTCTGGTATCTCGTAAGCTCCTGATGTAATATCCGTGTTGTGTCAGATCTCCGGAACTATATATAAATAGCGCATTTAAGTGACGGAATTTCGTTCAACATCCAATCAAAACGCTTAGCGTCGTGACGTTAGATAAAGACGACAGTTTTACACACACATTATTGATGCGCTAAACGATAAACATCTGTATCGGCTTGTGGTTCACGTTATATAAAATATATTATATCTACAATATACCAATATAATTTACTTAAAATGATGGACGAAGATGTTCCAATCGCAAAAACACGGTAAACAAACATAAGAGCGAAAATCTAGATGGTTGAGTCGTCAAAGTCAAGAATCTCTCGCTCGGATTCGTACAGCTAATGCGGCATACCACAGTCGTAGAATTGGCAGAGAGATGCAAAGGATTGATCAAGAAATACTTCAACAAAGACATACACGACTTGCTAAGGATGCAGATTTGCATCGGCTTCGAGCTAATGTAGAATCACCAGCACAAAGAGAAAATCGACAAGCTATGAATACATAATAACAGCGTCGTCACAGACATCATGAAACTGTTGAACACACTTAGACACATCAAACACCAGAAATCGAGGATCAGGAATTTTTCCAATTTCTTCGAAGTCAAGTAATTTCAAATAAAACGTCACATTTTGCAGAATTCGTCTTGCTGCACATAACTGTGGAAATGTCAATATTATATGTCAAGTTTATGGTGATCAAGAAGCTTTGGACGAACGTCCTGACGATGTCAAGTTTACAAGTTGCTGTCGAAAAGGAAATACCATTCTCTGTAAGCCACGATACATCACTGAGCTGGAGTATCCCGAGTTCCTGCTCGCTTGCTGCTCTCGGATAATACTCAGCTGAGGTACACACATTTTCGCAAGACTATTTTCTCTTATAATAGCGCTTTTTTTATTCGAGTCTAATAGCGCTTTTTTTATTCGAGTCTAATAGCGCTTTTTTTATTCGAGTCTAATAGCGCTCTTTTTTATTCGAGTCTAATAGCGGTTTTTTTTATTCGAGTCTAATAGCGGTTTTTTTATTCGAGTCTAATAGCGGTTTTTTTTATTCGAGTCACTTGTAGTAAAATTACGGATCGTTAATGTCGATAACTAATATGTTTTAAAAGTTCATGGACAAACTTATTGAACTTCTCATATACAACCACCATACAACAAACTTCCACAGTTTGCTCAGTTGTTTTGGACACTACTAAAGAAGCAGAGATTCGGCAAGCACAAGCAGTAAATGCTACATGCGAAAGAGAGATTCTTGATGAAATTGATCGATTATTTTGTCAGCACAATATACCAGCAGAATCGTATCAGTTAAAGTGTGATATCGAAACAAGAGAGATTCAAAATGTTGCTAAAACTGAAATCAAATCAACAATAGTAAACATGATCTTCAAGCGCCATCATCGATCTGATCAACGTGGCTATAATAAACCAACATCTAATAATAGTGACATGATTTTCATTAACAAAGATGGAGAACAAGTCTTTCACATCGACATTCGCATTTATTGATTTTTAAGAAAAAAAATATTGGTTACTGACTGCATTCGATTAATTAGTATGCATGATGTCATACTCGCTTTTTGTTCCAATACGGTGAGCCCAGGTTGGAAAGGACATTGGCAATGCAAAACATCACATGATGCGCAACCCAATAACTGAGATACATGTTTGCTGTCAGAACTGAGATACATGTTTGATGTCAGAACTGAGATACATGTTTGATGTCAGAACTGAGATACGTGTTTGATGTCAGAACTGAGATATATGTTTGATGTCAGAACTGAGATACATGTTTGCTGTCAGAACTGAGATACATGTTTGATGTCAGAACTGAGATACATGTCTGATGTCAGAACTGAGATACATGTTTGCTGTCAGAACTGAGATACATGTTTGATGTCAGAACTGAGATACATGTTTGATGTCAGAACTGAGATACATGTTTGATGTCAGAACTGAGATACATGTTTGATGTCAGAACTGAGATACATGTTTGATGTCAGAACTGAGATACATGTTTGATGTCAGAACTAAGATACATGTTTGCTGTCAGAACTGAGATACATGTTTGATGTCAGAACTGAGATACATGTCTGATGTCAGAACTGAGATACATGTTTGATGTCAGAACTGAGATACATGTTTGATGTCAGAACTGAGATACATGTTTGATGTCAGAACTGAGATACATGTTTGATGTCAGAACTGAGATACATGTTTGATGTCAGAACTGAGATACATGTTTGATGTCAGAACTGAGATACATGTTTGCTGTCAGAACTGAGATACATGTTTGCTGTCAGAACTGAGATACATGTTTCCTGTCAGAACTGAGATACATGTTTGCTGTCATAACTTAAAAGTAAGCAAAAGTAGCAACACTGTTATAGGTAACCACAAGATGACTATTATACACAATTCTTATGTCTGATGTAGAGATGGGTGTGTCACATCCATTCGTCAAGATCCGCACATTTAAATAAGGCAACTCAAGATCAGTTTAAGATTTATATTTTTATTTATTTGTGAGAAAGTGCTTGTGACTATGGAGATTGTAATTCTAACATGAATGTATTTAATGTGTGTTATATATATATACCACACATGCCATTCTACCATGACTGTATTTACAGTTTATCACATTTATAACATGAATGTTATTCTACAATTACTGACTGTATTTATAGTTTATCACATTTATAACATTAATGTTATTCTACAATTTATTTATTGTTCGACACTTCTCTGATGTAAACACATTAGACTAACATCCGATGTGGAAAGCAGCGTTCAACATAGGACGTTCTAAACTTGTATTTTCACCACTTCATACGCATCTCTACTTTCGAACTGTCAGAAAGTGATTCAAGGTCCATAGTGCAAGACAAAATACCACACTTGAAATTATAAATGTGTTACTATTAGATCAATTTCTTGCAGTGGGACTGTCATCTGGAAATGCAAGAATTCATAAACGTTTAAGTCTGTATTTCTTCTCAAACTGCGTTCATTCTCAAACTCCAACTGGATCTAGCTGGATCATGGTCCTGCTAGATTTCCAGCCGGATGTAGTCCAGAAAATGGAAATGCGTTGTGTCGCCGTTTTATTTGCGCCAATGGCCCGACACATCCGTCTTCGGCGGGTAAGTCTGTATAAAACAACAAGTTCTATTTTTTTCTGTTTTGCGTTTGTCATAGTCATGCCTATATAAATAATCATTTAGTGACTTGCCGACTGGAGCAGACATTCACAGATCTGATAACAGTGTCTATACACATTTCATGTTAATACATAGTTAGTTAGTTAGTTAGTCGTCTGATCAGTATTGCAAACAAGAAACGTCCATAATTGATCTAATCTCTCTCTGAGTGTATCCGACATTACACCTCTGCTGACAGTACCGATCCTCTGCTGGTTAACCATCATTCTTTTGCGTCCTATTAAATGTTCACTTTTATCAACGCTGCATTTCAAACGCTGATCTTTGATCATGGACATTGAAAAGGACTCATCATCCATACGACTCTCACTCTCTCACTGTTATATCTCGTTTGGTGTTCAAAACTGTCCAAATACTAGTCCTGTGTCACAATCGCGCATGATGCCACTTGATCTGTATTTCTTTGCCTCGAACACACACAGGTTCCGACACGACAGTAAATGTAGCTACTTTCAAACTCGCCTTTCTCAAGGCCTCAATCCACTTTTCGTGTACGAGACACATTTCTACTCTACCTTCCTAAATATGCGTAGAGTCACTGAAGATGCAGACCCGTGTTGCCATATGTGTACCTACCCACTCAAATGCCCTGGTTATCGATATAATCTACATGGTCGTGCTACCCGTACTCACAGCAGGGGCCCCACTCTTCTTCCTGATCGTTTTATCTCAATATATTCAATAAACTTGTGACTTGTCGACAGGATTAGACCTTAGTAGAAGATGAAGATGATGTCAACATCATATCTTTTAAGCTTGCGAACTAACACAAAGTAACGACTCTTGGAACAAAACTATCATGTGTTTCAAGTGTGACATTTCCATCATTTAGACATTAGAACTACCAGATGTTCAAGAAACTAGCAGTAGTCTGTTAAATGTGTTGTCACAATTTACTTCACATAATCGTCAATTATTAAGAAAAGATGTATATACATACACTGAGAGGAATGTGTGGAAGAGATATAGACATAGTCAACATATGTGTTAGAGGCATACGACTAGAACGTACAAATTATTCATCTTTTGTTCCTTGTTCGCTCCATTGTAACCAACACGGAATCCCGTATGATTTCGGCCTGGAGCGTGATTACGTTGTGCCACAGTTATGCGCCTTGTCGGCCTAGCAGATCCGATTTCGGCATGCCTTGACAATTCGGGTGGGCTACCCTAGCCTGTGACAGCCTCCCTATCTGTCGCCAGGCACGCGTGTGCGTGGTGACTCTTCGCCTAGATTATTTTTTGCTCACGTCTGTCTCGCACGAGGTGTTCCACTGTCTATGAACTTGCCTCGTGTAATTGGACGTACTGTGCCTGTACCCATCGGGTACTGAACCGTTTCTCATCTGTAAGCCTGGTTCCTTAAGAGGAAGAACTCAACAGAAAAGTTGGACCCTGGCTCTTTCGCCTTCTTAGCCGAGGTGTCATTCACCGACATCGTGAACACCTTGCCCAAGTTCGAGTCCCACACTACGCGTTTGAGAGCAAGGCGTTCTCGAGCTGAGCGACCTTGTCTCAATAGCGCCTGAGCCCATCAAGTACTGAACCCTTTCTCTCTGCAAGTGCATTTCCGGTATAGGAAAATCTGACAGTAGAGTTGGGCTAGGGCTAAACTCGTCGTCTCTTTTGTGCCTGAGCCCATCGGGTACGGAACCCTTTCTCTCTGCAAGTGTACCTCCGGTATAAGAGAGCTTGACAGTAGAGGTGGGACAGGACTGCCATTTTTGCCCCTTTCTTGCCTGAGCTTATCGGTTACGGCACCCTTTCTCTTCGTGAGCATATTTCCGGTATAGGAAGACTCGACATTAGAATTAGGTCAGGTCTTTTTGCTTTGCTAGACGCCCATTATTGCGTATGGGTCTCTGCCTATAAGGACATCAAGTAACTAGAAGCTCGTCACGAGCTAACAGAGCTTGTAGTTCCCATTTCCGTAATCGTTTTCACTTTCTATTTGCAGTTGGGGTTGCCCTCTAGCGCTGTTCTGCTCTTTTATTTTTCATTGTACTCAGTATGAAATCTATCTATTTTTCACCATGCACTCACCTTTTCATGCTTTTTTCATTGGCCGTCCCTTCAATGTTCGGACTGGACTAACTAGCTTCACTGTATGTCGACAGTGTCGCTGTATGTGGTGTTGCTGGTAGTGTTGGAGATATTGTCTGTCTCTTTTGCAGTCAAATCTCTTTCCATCTGCTACCTCCACACTCTCGGACACGATCCCCAAATGATTTGGCCAGAATCAGCTCGAGCTGCTGTTTTTCTGTACATTTGGGATCTTGGTTATCTGCTAACCCTGGTCCGCCTAGAGCAATGTCTTCCCTCTGCACCCCAATTATTTAGATATAAACCTAATAAACATATGTGGGTTAGAAATATACTTATTGAACAAGTGTGACTTAGATATAAACCCCGTCGAAGACGGATGTGTCCGGCCAGTGGCGCAAATAAAACGACGACAACGCTTTTGCATTCTCTGGACTACATCCTGCTGCAAATCTAGTAGGACCATGGTCCTGCTGAAGAGAAATTCAACAGGAGTTTGAGAATGTACGCTGAAGAAGAAGAAATAAACCTATTAAATGTATGTCATAGAGGTTTAAACCTAGTGCTAACATGTGGTAGAGTTGTAGAACTAGCACACATGCTTTATAGTGTGGCCTTGGACTTTTCAAACTGGGAAAGGAACATTTCGAAGATTTTCATCACCCTGATCTATTTCAACTGCATTAAGCTGGGAATCCAGGCCGTTTAATATTAACATTGACACACTACCATAACATTCTGGCGTGACTGTTCCTACTAAAGGCAGCGAGACTTCCGGGTCGTTCAGATGTCAACATTGGCTGACTACAATACCATGCTGCCACAACAGTCCCTACTCGATTAAAGTTTCTGGGTTGATCGAAACGGGCATACTTTAATATGGTATGATAATAGGTCTGCTTCTTTGAAGGAAACAAAGTACATGTCTACGTTTGCATGAACCACACATCTTTTCGATAGAGACTGAAGTTATTTTCAATTGTGCCACATCGACTCCAGCTGTCACAAACATATGCATTACAATTGTACCATATCGACTCCAGCTGTCACAAACATATGCATTACAATTGTACCATATCGACTCCAGCTGTCACCGACATATGCATTACAATTGTAGCATATCGACTCCAGCTGTCACAGACATACGCATTACAATTGTACCATATCGACTCCAGCTGTCACCGACATATGCATTACAATTGTACCATATCGACTCCAGCTGTCACCAATATATGTATATTACTTGTGCCATGTCGACTCCAGCTGTCACTGACATATGCATTACAATTGTACAATATCGACAACAGCTGTCACCGACATATGCATTAGAATTGTACCATATCGACTCCAGTTGTCACAGAGATATATGTGAGAGTTGGACACTTTCTTCGGACATTGAGAGACGATTACAGGTTCCTGAGTACAAATGCTACAGACGAACATGAGAGCGAATTCATGACACTAGTGAAGTGATGAAAACTAGTATGGTTTGGATATGTATTCATAAATGTTTCCTTGTCAAAAACATAATGTGGGGCACGGTCAAAGCAGGAAGGATGACACTTAAATACAAGGACAGACAATATCAAGGAATTGACAAGGAAATATTGTTCCTCACTCATCCGCATTTCTGAAGATAGAAATCTCTAGAGGACTCTCTGTACTGAAGCATTGAATGTTTTTGCTCATACGACCCTGAACGGTTACAGTTATATGGATTACATAAAACAGATCCCACTGATGGCACAGGAGTGGTGTAGCAGCTACAAATAAACACCAGGAGTGGTGTAGCAGCTACAAATAAAAACCATGAGTGGCGTAGCAGCTACAAATAAACACCATGAGTGGCGTAGCAGCTACAAATAAACACCATGAGTGGCGTAGCAGCTACAAATAAACACCATGAGTGGTGTAGCAGCTACAAATAAACACCATGAGTGGTGTAGCAGCTACAAATAAACACCATGAGTGGTGTAGCAGCTACAAATAAACACCATGAGTGGTGTAACAGCTACAAATAAACACCATGAGTGGCGTAGCAGCTACAAATAAACACCATGTGGTAGAAATATTTAATGAGAAGTAACTATCCTAGCAGAAAAGAGATATGATGGTTTATTGAAGACTTCACTCATAGAAATCATGCATTTTGAATTAACAATAAAAACTATGGTCCATCGTGACAGACATAGACTTGCCCAAACATCTAACAAATCCTATTGAAATACTATATCACGAACAACAATCAGCAGTACGAGTGCAGGGAGAAACATCTGAATAGTTCCCTGTTCAAAGTGGAGGGAGACATGGGTGCACTCTATCTCCTTATCTTATTAACTTCTATGCAGAGAATATAATGAGAAATGTAAGAGAAGAACCAGAGTAAAATGAGATTCATTCAATAAATATCGGTGGGTACAAAATTCCAGATATAAGATATGCAGATTAGACAGTCCTCCTTACTACACATCCTAAATGATTCAATTAGCTAATAATAACAACAAGGGATTATAACGAGATAAAAAAAATATATATCTAAACGTACAGAAAATAAAAATTATGACAACAGACAAAACAAAGGTCAAAATAGTAATAAACATAGACAATATAGAACTAGAATGTGTAAATAAATTCCAATATCTGGGAGCAAATATAAACAGTTCCGCAGTATATTCAGTCTAGATTAGAAGAAGACTCAAAATTGCACCACTTAAATTAACACAAATGAGAAAGAAATGTCAAAGTAGAAATAACGACACTTAAGTAACACTTCAAGAGCACGTGTTTTTCCAGATAACGACACTTAAGTAACACTTCAAGAGCACGTGTTTTTCCAGATAACGACACTTAAGTAACACTTTAAGAGCACGTATTTTTCCAGTGGCAAGAAATAGTTGCTAGACATATGCATGGATTTTAAACAAAACAATATCCAAACGTATATTTGACATAAAGTGCTACAGACAGATCCTTCAAATATCATGGACAGAGAAAAAGAAGAACATTGCAGTTTTAAAATTACTGAAACTAAATGAAAGTTGGCTTCTAAATATTATCATAAGAAGGAAGATACCGTATTTTAGACAGTTAAAGCAACATGGCAGTATTGAAAGACTGATTCATGAGGAAATATTGCCAGGAAAGAGAACAAGAGAAACACCAAGAAGACAATTGAGCATCGACATCGAATATGTGCACATGTCTCTGGCCTATGCAGGCCTGCTTGCCCGAAACACGGAGGAGTTCAGAGTATCCACGACGAAGACAACGTTCTTGAAAGAATATGTCACTTGATATAGTGAAAGTTTGTGACATGAATGAAAAGAAACACAATCATAAACATATACAGACAAGCATGCATACTTACTGCAAGAAAATGATTCAATTTCTAGTAAACGCTTTCTAGTTTCTTCAGCTCCATATTTATCGTCTGATGTACAATCAGAGTCAAGTTTCTTTAACATAGCACTTAGACACGGAATCACTTTTCGTGCCCACCTATTAAGAACAGAAGATAAATACAAAAGTATTAGTTTTCAATAATAGTAATTTACGTGTAAGTGTGTATTTCTTCATTGTCCCAATGTTTTTTTTTCTAGTTACGTTATTTTTGTTGTATCCAGCTCCAGGAATTACGAGCTATCAGCTCTTACTGTCTATATGAAACGGACTAGTTTATCTATAGCTATATGTAATAATCACGAAGACAAGCGCTCGGCCAGTCTCTTATTCTTCGTCTACGTTCAGGTCGTTGCAGAGTGAGTATCTGGGCATTATATATGCTGCAGTAGTTTGCCATGTCCTTCTGAGTCGTTTCGGGTCGCCTAATCAGAACGGCTTAATTAAATGATGGAACATTAGCAGTTACTGTCCTCGATATGCCCCAAGCTCAATACGGGGCATTTCCAATTCCCGCCTTCTACTCCGTTAGCTATAAAACGATATTCAAACTTATACACTAGAAAGTGTTGGTACGTTTGGAAAGGATGTCCACTTGCTTCTTAGAAACTGGCTTCACATCACATGGGGCATTCCCATAAGTGCTCCGTCCTCCGTTCCAGCAGCCATCCCAGTATATGTAGACTCAGAGTCCCAGTCAGGTGTTGACTATGTGATCTTTGGGACTTTGCATAATAATACTTTACCTTCCCTCACCTCTAGATACGCCCATTTCTAACATTTTCTGTGTATGTACGTTCTCAGCCTCATTGACATCATCTTCTTCTTGAAATGAATTTATTACTGCGTTCATTAAGTCTGCTTTATCTCTTCTCAGCAGTGAGCCGTCTATCGCCGCATTGCCTGCCAATAAGTCGTCTCTCTCGTTTCCTCTGACCCCAGCATGACCAGTGCAGTATATCCATGTAATGCTCTGGACAATTGAGTTGTTCAATAAGTCCCACCATTCTTTTCTCAGCATGAACTTTTCTATCTTGCGCAGCATGCTTTGGGAATCTGTGAGTATTACCGAGTGTATTGATGTATATTAACAATCAAGTAAGTGCTGCTCTAACTCCGTGTATGTTCATCCCCATGCTTGATGTAACAGTGGAATATGTTGAAGATTTCTCAACCAACTTCTCACCGTTTCTGTAGGTAACAAAACCCCATCCACTTTTGTTTGTGTCTCTGTTAACGGAGCCATCGTTGTATATAATTATGTCTTGTTGTTTGAGTGTAGCTGGGCGAGTCCATGCACTGTGCATGGTCATAGCCTGGACAGACACCCGTTTAATTTTGACACGCTTTATCTAGTTATATTATTAGTCAGCGATGTTTTTCTCAGTGTCTACATCCACCAACTCACTGCCATTTCCTATTTCTTCCAATTCATATACTCTTCGCAGTGTATCTTCAGCCTCTGACATACATGTCAGATTTCTTCCAATTCATATACTTTTCGCAGTGTGTCTTCAGCCTATGACATACATGTCAGATTTCTTCCAATTCATATACTTTTCGCAGTGTGTCTTCAGCCTATGACATACATGTCAGATTTCTTCCAATTCATATACTTTTCGCAGTGTATCTTCAGCCTCTGACATACATGTCAGATTTCTTCCAATTCATATACTCTTCGCAGTGTGTCTTCAGCCTCTGACATACATGATCTGCCAGGATTGATTCGTTTTTTCTTTGTCTCATCTAAACGTTTATGTAGTTGGTGGTGGTTATATTCTGTCCACTTGTTGATTAGATTCCTATAGTTCAACGGACTAATCACGGCCGTTGCCCGTGGATGATGCTACTGTAGACAAAAAGAAAAGTGGAGCCATACGTTAACTGAACTGAATTGTGAATCCGCATATGATCCTGACCCTCTCTAGCTGGGAAGAAAACAGGAGAAGTAAATTGATGCTGTACATGGTGGTTTCTAATAAACATCATGGTGGATGTGAACATGACGCACTGAAAATAAGCATTCATGTGTGAAGGGGTTGTGCAGAGAGCCGACCTCACTCTCTTGTCGGATCCCGCACTCTTTTGGGACCATATTCTCTTGCCGCACCTCATTATCTTGTCGGACCACTGTCTTATTTCATATCTCATTCCCTTGTAGGACCTCACTTTCTTCTCGGACCTCACTTCTTTGTCGGACCTCATTCCCATGTAGGATCTCACTCTCGTGTCGGATCTCTCTCTTATTTCATACCTCACTCCCTTGTCGAACATCACTCACTTGTCTAATGTCACTCTCTTGTATGACGTCACTCTCTTGTCTGACCTCACTCTCTTGTCGGACCTCACTCTCTTGTCTGACATCACTTTCTTATCTGAAGTCACTCTCTTGTCTGACGTCACTCTCCTGTCTGACCTCACTCTCTTGTCTGACGCCACTCTCTTGTCTGACGTAAGTCTCTTGTCTGACTTCACTCTCTTGTCTGACGCCACTCTCTTGTCTGAAGTAACTCTCTTGTATGACATCACTCTCTTGTGTGACCTCACTCTCTTGTTTGACCTCACTCTCTTGTCTGACCTCACTCTCTTGTGTGACATCACTCTCTTGTGTGACATCACTCTCTTGTTTGACCTCACTCTCTTGTCTGACCTCACTCTCTTGTCTGACCTCACTCTCTTGTCTAACCTCACTTTCTTGTCTGAAGTCACTCTCTTGTCTGACGTCACTCTCCTGTCTGACCTCACTCTCTTGTCTGACGCCACTCTCTTGTGTGACGTAAGTCTCTTGTCTGACTTCACTCTCTTGTCTGACGCCACTCTCTTGTCTGAAGTAACTCTCTTGTATGACATCACTCTCTTGTGTGACCTCACTCTCTTGTTTGACCTCACTCTCTTGTCTGACCTCACTCTCTTGTGTGACATCACTCTCTTGTGTGACATCACTCTCTTGTTTGACCTCACTCTCTTGTCTGACCTCACTCTCTTGTCTGACCTCACTCTCTTGTCTAACCTCACTCTCTTGTCTGACCTCACTCTCTTGTCTGACGCCACTCTCTTGTCTGACCTCACTCTATTGTCTGACCTCACTCTCTTGTCTAATCTTACTCTCTTGTCTGACCTCACTCTCTTGTCTGACCTCACTCTCTTGTCTTACCTCACTCTCTTGTCTGACCTCAATCTATTGTCTTGCCTCACTCTCTTGTCTGACGTCACTCTCTTGTCTGACGTCACTCTCTTGTCTGACCTCACTCTCTTGTCTGACCTCACTCTCTTGTCTGACCTCACTCTCTTGTCTGACCTCACTCTCTTCTCTGACCTCACTCTCTTGTCTGACCTCACTCTCTTTTCGGGCCTCACTCTCTTGTCTGACCTCATTTAAAACCAGCAGCAAGACGAGTCACAATGACTGGAACTTCGATGCAGTGGTTGGCCATGTGTTTTAGTGGTTTCATGGTGTCCACAATAGCACAATTATAGCAATGATTACTGAGACGGTGGTGACATGCATGCATTTCCTGCCATTCAAGGGCTCTCTAACTATTCAGGGCTAACATGTTTGTCTGATTCTTTGCTCTCCTAGAAAATGTGTCACCTCATATGCATAGTTGTTTTTCACTACACCCGATAACTCATCGGTTCATAGATAATGTACATAGTAGACACTCGCAGCTACGACCAGGTTCATGATCGGAGTTCACTTGACTCAATCGACATGATTCTCTGAACATGATTTGCGCATGCGGTTGCGTCTGTGGGTCTCACCAATGGCTTACTAGACAAACCAACCATGCAACAGAAAACCTTAGTAGATGACATGCCTTTATATTGAGGTTATCTTCTTATAGAAGCTTCATGGCACGTCATCTATACAATCCCGTAGTCGTAACCTTCGATAACAGTTACCATGCTGTTCCGACAGGCCGACGTTGTGCTTGAACTATTTACGGGGACAGAGTGGGTGGGCGGAACAACAAAGAAACCTGTCGCAATTGCCTGAGTTGTTCCCTGATGTCGACGTCTGTTTCGGCGGCATTAGACTCGAAACACCATCGAGTCGAGTGGCTGCTGGAACAGAGGGCGGAGCACTTGTGAGGCCAGTTTATAATCAAGAAACAAGAATCAAGAAGAATCTCTGAACGTTATATGAATATTCGTCAGTATTGAAAGTATGTGTTTACTTCCAAAGGTCACGCATGCGCATAGAAATATTATATTACTATCAACATGCATGAAAGATATAGCACAGTAAACAGTTTATTTTTATATATAAAATTATGTTCATAAGCAAAGGTCTGTACTACAAACGTAATTGTTCTAGCATCTAAAGCAAAGGTCTGTACTACAAACGTAATTGTTCCAGCACCAAGTGCATTACTTATTTCTAATGCCGTGATTGATTACATTGGTAAAGTATTAAGCTGCATGTCATGTGTAGTAATAGTTCTAATATGCACCATGGTATAGATATACATAATTAGATTTCAATGAAGTAGTAATCTATACATGGCATATAAGTCAAAACTGAGACATAGACATAATGAAAAACAGTTAAGATACTGTAACATTATATCTCATCAACGTCTGCATAAAACCACAAATATGTGAATATGGACCCCATAGGTTGCAATTAGAATATCATTTCTATCGCTGATGAAAAACTGTCGTGTCGACGGGGCTCAAAAGCTTATTAAGTAATTGCGAAGCAGGTGCTCAGAGTGCATACTGTTAGAGATGAAATATCGAGGTTATGGTTTGGAGTCTTGTTCCATCCCATTGACAGTGCAACAGTACAATAGACCAGCAAGCCGTGACGTGGCAAGATATGCCATGTCTAAAGGCGCACACCTAAGATGTCAGTTGTGTCACCTTGGAATCTCTTATTTGGGATAAATGATATTACTTTTCATGATTTTTTTCAACAACTACATAAACATGATTGTTTCAAGCAACTCTCTTTTGGGAAGAAATGTATATGTATAGATTACCTTACAATGTGTGTTTAATTTATACATTTTTATGCAATGCCTTCAAATTCAAATGACAATACACACTCTGTATAACTAATTGTGGTGGTTTAAAGAGAAACAGTCTTTTTGAAAATCATCTAATGAAGAAACATAGTGATCATGCTCTTAGTCTTCACTAGGAAGTAACGGCGTTTCTCCAGATCCATTTTTACAAATTAATAACTTAAATATCAGTAACTGCAACCAAAACATTGAAAAAAAACATATTTTAAAAAATCCTCCTTTTAGAAAATCATCATCTGGTAAAATAGTTCGAGCATCTAGAAAGTACGCCGTAACGGCAAACAAAAGTCTATATAGATGAAAATAGGAATGCTGCTGAAATTCTGCAAGAAAATATATAAGTCAGAAGTGACAGACGACTGACAGACAGGGAAAGATACGTAACTCGAAGGGAACGAGGACTGTTTAGGTACGCAACTTGTGTTTCAGGCTGAAGGAATTCGAGGTCGACGTCAATCTTCTTCTGGCCGGTTTGGCGAGGGGGGGGGGGTGTTTATTAGCTTTTAATTATAATGAACAATCTGACTATGCATCTGACACATGACATCTGGCACACGACATCTGACACATGACATCTGACACACCACATCTGACACATGACATCATACACATGATATCTGGCATATACATCGGACACATGATATCTGACACATGATATCTGACATATGACATTTGATTCACGTCTAAGATGGGAAAATGTAGTTCTATAACAATAGGATGGAGAGTCCTCATGCATGTGTCGTTGTAGCGAACAAGACCGACCACTACAGAAACTCTAGCAATTACTTAATCTTTACCTGTAGGCAATAACAAATAATCACACACAATTCCTTAATAATAACTTATGCATTCATATAATTCTGTTTTCTCTATAACTTCATTTCGATCAACATTGAAGTCTGTAAAGAAGTTGTACTGATGCACACATTCAACAATACGGGTCTAATATTCGATATGATTGGTCCGTTATTACCATACATACCACTGTTGCATGTTACTTTTATATATAATTTATGACGGTATGAAGCATTACGCAGAACATGGGTGTTGCATATATCAATTATACACACGGTTACGCTCGCCATACATGTAAATTGTCACTGATGTTGACAGGAGATCGCTATCCGAACACGCATTGTGGTTGAATCTTCTATTATTCAATATTGTCCCAGTGACAATTACAGATCAGGGGTATGGCAAAAATTGAAGACTTGATTCTTACAAGTAAAGACCATACAATACAGTTAATATTTGCAAATAATAGACTATATAAGGCTTTGCAATATCCCATTCGATTCATTTGTGGTGCAGAATGATACCATATTGATAAATCAAACGTTGCTGCACATTCTACCACATTGGTTTCCTGCATGGGTTACAATTCTTACATAAATATTGTTCGTAGCAATCATTCAAATAATCTCATGTTCAGAAATATTTATCATCAAATCCACGTTGACAGGTATGCAAAAACAGAATCACAAAGTATACGGTATAAATGAACTCATGAAAATGAATTACGTTGAATTATGAAAATGAATGAGTCGAATATACACTTAAAAGATGTCATAAAGAAAGACGTTGATTTTGCTGTTAGTGGTCAAGTATGCAATCTGTATCATGTTTTATAGCATACTCATGTTACATGCACGAAATGACTCGCTATGCAATGATATACATTCACATTTCTGTTAGACCTAATCTCGTCATCACATTTACATGGGATTCAACATGGAAAAAATACATGACGAAGTGCCAAGTGGACACACATACAATATTCACATACGCGTGTCCTGATATCCAGATTAATTTAATTACAATTATTAAAGTTGATGAATTTGTAAATTAAGTTTGACATGTTTAGTCATGTGATATTTCACGTGTTTGGTCATGAATACGAAGAAGAAGACAAATGTCCAACTTTATATGTATATATATATATATCACAAGTAAAATAAGACACATGTACACGTGTAGAGATACTTACATGCATGCCTCTAATCTAAACTTATCAAAATGATCACGTGTGGTTCGATCTCTGCATTGGATAAGTTGATCACATTCACCCAGAACACATGATATCATTGCTAGAAAAACACACGTATCATGTCAGCAATATATATATATATATTGTTACGCTATAGAATGTGCTCATCTAAGATCAGGAAGATATTAGCAGTGATCATACACCATCATCTTTAATGCCTATGTCAGAGCATACACGCCATAGACAGTGCTAAGTAAGATCGATACTAGGTTCATTTGATCACTTTAAAATTCATTGTGCTGTGAGACATGGATTTTTCTACACCCCCTCCCCCAATGTTCATAACATAGATCACATTTTCACAGTAGCCCAACCCAATACCCAATAAACCCATAACCCTTCAGGGTCGTAGGGGTACCACATTGGATGCTTCAGCACACATAGACCTCCAGCGAATTCTATCCTCAGCGATGCAGATGAGTGTGGAAATATCTAGCCCTGTCCATTCCTTGATGTTGTCTGTCCATGTCTTTATTTGGCCTCCTCTGCTTCTTCCATCCTCGACAGTTCCCTGCAGTATTGTTTGTGACAAGGAATCGTGCCTGCATACATGTCCGAACCATGCTATGCAGGCACGATTCCTTGTCAAAAATACAGTAGCAAAGACAACGGAAGAAAATAATCTGAAGGATAAGATAACCGCACTACAATTTGCAGATTGCCACGCACTAATGGCATCATCAGAAGAGCAAATACAAAGACAAATATGCAGATTACATGAAACGTGCCACACCGTTCACGTGAAGATAAATATAGAAAATACCGAAGTAATGAAGACATGGAGAGACCAATATAAATTTTGGACACAACAGACTTAACCAGGTGACATAATTCACATGCCTAGAAGCAATATAACAACACACGCCAAGTGCAGTAAAGAAATGCATAATCTATGGAGTAAAGCATACCAAGAACTAGGGCAACTTACACCAATCTTCATTATCATAATCATCATCACGTGCCGTGCCGTAGGCGATCATATTTCTCCATGTACATCGATCTCTCATATATGTCATCATCTCTGTTGGTGTCGTCAATCGAAGGCATTTAGTCAAACTGTCCAATATCTTTTCTCTGTGTCTTCCCCTTAAACTTTTCCATTCTATCTTTCCTGTTGTCATATTATTCTCAATGCCTCCTCTTTTCATTATATGCCCAATAAATGTTGACTGCCTTTTTCTTATATTATCAAGTATGCATCATTTCACATCCATCCTTTTAAGACATTCGTCATCAGTAATCCTTGCTGTCAAACGAATAAGTAACATTCTTCGAATAAACCACATTTCTGCTGCCTCCAATGATTTTTGTGAAATCTTATTTAATGGCCATGCTTCACTTCCATAGAGTAGCACTGGTTCAATGTAGCATTTGAGGATACGTTTTATAGAATCCATCGATATGGAATTGTTGCATATGATATGTTTTTCATTTTATGGAATGATTGTCCTATTCTGCTTATATTTTCGGTCTTGCATTTACCATCTGAAGTTATTAATGTTCCTAAATATGTGAAAATATTCACCTGCTTTGAAGTTTTCTCATGTAATACTATGTTACTCTTTGGTGGGGTACTATTTCTTAATAGTATCATTGTCTCTGTCCATAACCCTTTATGTTTAAACTAAGACATGTGTGTTCACTTTCTATCACCGTCCTGGTTAACAGATCTTGGAGATTTTCTTGTATTTCTGCTATCAACACAGTATCATCTACATATCGTAGATTATTGATATTATGTCCTCCTATTTTAATGCCTGGCATATTCTTAATTGATCTCAAGATATTCTCGCTGTTAAGAGAAAATGAATCTAGTGACAATACACATCCCTGGCGTACACCTTGTTTTATTTGTGTATACTTCCCTGTTATATTATCCACTTTCATGGTTGCTTCTTGTTGCCAGTATATATTGCGCACAATTCTAAGATCTTTACTGTCCATATTAATATCTTCTAATATTTGGATAATTTGGTCGTGTTGTACTTTGTCGAATGCTTTGGTGTAATCAATAAAACAAATATATACAACTTTCTGAACTTCTAGTGATCTTTCAATTAAAGTTCCTAATGCATATATGACGCTTTGGGTTCCGCTCTTCCAGAAATCCAAACTGTTCATCCGCTATTTCCTATTTAATTTTCTGTCTTGTTCTTCTCATAATAATACTTAACAAAATGTGAGTTATAAGACAGGAAATATTAATTGTTCTATATTCTTCACATTCCATTGCTCTCTGTTTCTGTGGTAACGGTATAAATGTTCATTTTAGAAAGTCATCAGGTAAGTGACCACTGTCATAAACATCATTCAATAATTTTGCTATTACTTTTTTTTCGGCGTCTTCCAGAGTCTATAGTCCTTCCACGGAAAAAGTATCAGTGCCTGTTGCTTTAACTTGTCTTATGTGTTTTATGGCACCTCTAATTTCCTCTTCTAAAACTGGTGGTCCCTCACAATTTATTGTACTTTCTATTAATTCTAGTCTTCCTTCTCTATAAGTCTTTTCTAAGTATTATGTCCATCTTTTTATAATGTCTTCTTTCTTCAGAAGCATTTTGCCATTTGTAGATTTCTAGCATCCTGTGGTATATTTTGTTTTTCTACCAGTACGTTCGCTAATCCTTTTGTGTATAGTTTTTGTGTCTTTATTATTAGATGTTTCTATGTGTTTACATTGCTGTTAAGTTTTATCTCTTGCTCTTTAAGTTAATGTTCACGTCATACATTGATAACACAATGTTCGCACACATCAATCAATCAATCAATCAAGTGCCATTTCGAATGACAAAGGGGATTATGCTTCTTCTCGACTCTCTGTCTCTTGTGCTGTCAATAAGCTCTGATGGTGAGCTTCTACCGTGCCACAATACAAGTCCATCTAGTAACTTTTCTCTTTGTCGTCCCCTATCTCTTCTCCCCTTGATCTGTCCAGTGGTTATTAAGTGTTCAAGCTGTATTCTTCTCAGTGCATGCCCTAGAAACCTTGACTGTCTGTCTCTAATGTTTGATATGATTGATCTATTTACGCCTGCATCAATGACAACCTCTGAATTAGTTTTCTTGGCTGCCCATGGTATTTTCATCATTCTTCTCAGAAACCACATTTATGTAGACTCTAATTCGCATTGATTTTTTTTTTTTTTTTACAGTCCCTGTTTCACATCCAATAAAAAAGAATTGGTTTGATATAACATCTCAGTACTAGAATTCGGGTGTGCATTGATAGTCTTCCATTACACAAAATTGTTCTCATATTTCTGGAATGCTGATTTGGCTTGTTCTGCACGGCTCTTTATCTCACGTGTGCATCTACCTTCTGATGTTAACATGGTTCCAAGATATTTCACTTTTTCAACTTGTGCTCATTTTGTGTCATTAATTATGCACACACATAAACAATAATATTTACCTGAACAGACCAGGACGACTAATACAGTATTTACATGTACCATCTTGATGTCAGGTGATTAGTTTCTTGGTATGTAAATGTTAATCGATATTATTTGCTCTGTAGATGTTTTAAGATGTGTGATCAGTTGAATCTCATTATCACTATCGGAAATATTCAATTCTTTAACATATCGTACTACTCATCATATTCAACTGTAATACTTCGACTTTTAGTGCATGAGTTTGCGTCTGTGGGTCTCACTAATGGCTCACTAGACAAACCACCCATGCAACAGAAAACCTTAGTAGATGACATGCCTTTATATTGAGGTTATCTTCTTAGAGAAGCTTCATGGCACGTCATGTATACACTCCCATAGTCGTAACCTTCGATAACAGTTACCATGTTGTTCCGACAGGCTGACGCTGTGCTTGAACTAGCAGGCACGGCGTGGGTGGGCGGAACAACAAATAAACCTGTCTCAAGAGCCCGAGCTGTGTCCTGATGTCTACCTAATGTCGGCATTAGACTCGAAACACCATCGAGTTAGATGTCTGCTAGAACAGAGGACGGATCACTTATGGGAATGTCCCATGAGCTGTGAGGCCTGTTTCTAATCAAGAATCATACAAGTGAAGGATGTACTTTGGAAAATATTCCTGTGAGAAGAGAGACGTGGAAGAGTCATATTCAGAGATATGTAACACCGATTCTTACATTTAGATACACATCTAGTGCAGCTGTGATATGGTTCTAATGTAGAATAATTTACATACACATCTAGTGCAACTATGATGCTGTTCTAATTTAGAATAATTTAGATACACATCTAGTGCAGCTGTGATGCGGTTCTAATTTAGAATAATTTAGATACACATCTAGTGCAGCTGTGATGCGGTTCTAATTTAGAATAATTTACATACACATCTAGTGCAACTATGATGCTGTTCTAATTTAGAATAATTTAGATACACATCTAGTGCAGCTGTGATACGGTTCTAATTTAGAATAATGTTGAGATTGGTAGCTACCAAATCTGACAAGAAGGTTGTGAAATAATTGCGAATGTTGCTAGACGGGTGTTACTCAATAATGTCAGAATGAGACACAAGGGGCTACATATCGGATCATTGCGGGGCAAGATAAAAAGCGCCAGCTATACAGGATCTCCATCATGAGAAAATATTAACTATATTGGTATAGTGGTATGATTGGTATAGTGGTATGATTGGTATAGTGGTATGATTGGTATAGTGGTATGTCAGTGAGTTAATGATGCTGATACAATATTATGCAAATAGAGAGGAATTGTAGGCTAAGGAAGTAAAACCACACTGACAATCCGGAGAGGAGAGTTTATTGCTTGAAATGATGGTGCATGTAACTATCTTCTAGAATCTCATGAATATCTGTTTGTTTCCATGCGTGTTCGCGTTTTATTTCCTTGGTATTAATCAAAAGAGTCAGCAGGTAATTCATGCAATTGAACATGGCCCTATCTCCGTAAAAGCTGCTGAAGACTATGAAATATATGAAACGTATCGACTATGGCTGATGCACACGTACAAGTTCATACTTCGTGACCGTCTGTAAAAACGCAGAATGTCATTCCTCAATCGTGGAACTCCATATGTATTGCATGGGTATCCACTTGTGATTCCATGTGTAGAATGTGTGTATTACTAGCGTGTCTATTCGAGAATGTACAATTATTTATTTTTTTTCAACTGGCGTGCATTTATGCATGCAAAACTGACATGAAAGTATGTAATAATTTTCTGATATAAATGTTCATCACTATCAAAACGTCAATGATGGAAATCGTCTATGCCGTGTATATCAGGTATCAACTGAGTTTGTCTTGCCATGTCGGCATCATGTTAGATGAGCTCTTTTCTAACGTATTGTTCTATGGTACACCGTTTTTATATAAGGTTTCAATTGGAATCCTACAATGTTTAAAACAATGAAGCGACATCTCACGCACTGTACAATTGGTACAATCTCTAGTGAATTCCTTGACATCGTAGCCGGACATGGTCAGATCCATGCATGCATAACGTTTTTGAAAGAAGCAGAATAGTGCAAGAGATATAAAGTAGAGAAATCATGAAAAGAACGTTCATAAATTTACCCACCGCCCTACAGTTCTGGTCACACAACAACATGTGTTTAGGTGTCCATATTTGACTACTCATCAAAGTTAGAACACATAAACATTAAATCTCTGTTTAATTTTTGTCCAATCTCACGACTATATGAATCTGCGAAGAAGGCACATTAATATTAACCACATATCCAATATAAATGTATATCTTCATCGTGATCTAGGCATATTTTAATACAAGCTATAATACAGTCGATCAATGTTTCTCAGATCGATCATACGTGGCATCTTGGTTCGCTATTCAGTAGTGATTCATTTGTATATACATCATATAAGAACTTTGGCTCAGCATGCACAACGATTACCTAGAAGATTGGAACTTACTCCGGATCCGCAGTAAATAAAAATGTCTCATAAATACTGCATGAGAATTCAATCGTTATCTTTTTATGTGGGGATCTCACAATCCTTTTGACCCTCTCTCTTGTAAAGAGAATGACCACATTAGATTCCAAGCAGAATTTAATACAGATAATGGACATGCGTCATGTCCATGTTCACTTTGTACACATCCGAGTTTAATGTCTATGAGTAATGGCAACATGCAAACAAATGTATAATACTTTACTCACCTGCACACCTTGAGACAACTAGTTCAACTGATTTAAGAATATTATAATATTGCTACCTGCAGCAGAATTATAAAACCACATTATATTCATATACATTGAGTGTAACAGATGTCATAGTTGGCACCGATGATGTCAAAACCACGCCTTCTGAATGATTGATTTTCTTAACATGTTGCATGAGACCATATATTTCCAACGTCCTTATATGTCGCTTCAGTAATAAAATCAACACTTTAGACCGCCTCGCAAACACATGTCGCTTCAGTAATAAAATCAACACTTTAGACCGCCTCGCAAACACATGTCGCTTCAGTGATATAATGCACATTTAGGAACGCCTAAAACATACATGTTGCCTCAGTGATAGAATGCAAAAGCGGGAAAGCGTAACAAATACATGTCATCTCAGTGATAGAATGCACAATTGGGACCGCCTCACACATACATGTCACCTTATTGATATAATGCACAATTGGGACCGCCTCACATATACATGTCACCTCATTGATATAATGCACAATTGGGACCGCCTCACACATACATGTCGTCTTAGTGATATAATGCACAATAGGGACCGCCTCACAAATACATGTCATCTCAGTGATAGAATGCACAATTGGGACCGCCTCACACATAAATCTCACCTCATTGATATAATGCACAATTGGGACCGCCTCACACATACATGTCGTCTTAGTGATATAATGCACAATTGGGACCGCCTCACAAATACATGTCATCTCAGTGATAGAATGCACAATTGGGACCGCCTCACACATAAATCTCACCTCATTGATATAATGCACAATTGGGACCGCCTCACACATACATGTCGTCTTAGTGATATAATGCACAATTGGGACCGCCTCAAAATACATGTCATCTCAGTGATATAATGCACAATTGGGACCACCTCACACATACATGTCACCTCATTGATATAATGCATAATTGGGACCGCCTCACAAATACATGTCATCTCAGTGATATAATGCACAATTTGGACCATCCTCACACATACATGTCGTCTTAGTGATATAATGCACAATTGGGACCGCCTCACACATACATGTCACCTCATTGATATAATGCATAATTGGGACCGCCTCACAAATACATGTCATCTCAGTGATATAATGCACAATTGGGACCGCCTCACAAATACATGTCGTCTCAGTGATAGAATGCACAATTGGGACCGCCTCACACATACATGTCACCTCATTGATATAATGCATACTTGGGACCGCCTCACACATACATGTCGTCTTAGTGATATAATGCAAAAGCGAGAAAGCGTAAATAATACATGTCATCTCAGTGATATAATGCACAATTGGGACCTTCTCACAAATAATGTCAGTCGTATATGATGGTAGTTAAATAAATTCATGAAATACATTGTACTGGCGCTACGATTTGGTCTGTCTGCAATCATGAAGTAATCTCAACGTGTTGAGTGTTTGCTTCACGGGCCCTCCAACATTATATGTACCTTATCTTGATGGTGCACTATGCTATATCGTATTGTGGATATATAATGGTGTTTCATCTCGATGTATATTTCTGCATACAAATGTAGAAGAGGATTATCATGAAATAAAAAATAATAATCGACTTATCGAGTAAAAAAATAATAATCGATTTATCGAGTAAAAAAATAATAATCCAAATATTTGACGTCGTCGCGTTTATTGCTTCACATCCACATTTAATATTTTATCACAACAGTGAGGTTCATGGTTCATATCCAGAGTTAGTGAATTATTATCACAACAGTGAGGTTCATGGTTCGATACATAGTAAGAATTTAGTAGATTTTTGGAAGGAAGGTAATTATTTTTTAGACCCACCCTGTACAAGACGTCGTGACAGAAAAAGCATCCGTCTTCAAGCACATAACTAAAACATCCCTCTCTGCAACACCTTAATGGAAAATACTCAGTATTTCTCATGTTTTTGACACCGTATATTTCTTTTACTATAAAATAATCTGGCCCAAATATATTTTCGTTTTCACGTGTGTTCTCAACTGTAATGGTTATTAATATTTCAATCCGGATGTTTGTGACAGATACGTGAAACTTTCATGAAACATCATGTTCTGAATGATATTCTATATGCTTTTGAATTTGTAAAATCGATTTTTAATCATTAAAATTCAGCAATTTAAAAAGTGCTATTTAACAAGGTATATTTTTCATATATACTTTAGAAGTTAGGAGACAAATGATCTACAATATATTCCTACCAACACTGTGTTACCAGTGCCAAACCTGGTCTTTCTCATCTTCACATTACAGAAACATAGTAACATGTGAGATGAAATGCTCGAGAAAAGTTCCGGGGTCACCAGTCTTGACAGATTGCGAAATGAATATATCAGGGAAATAATAGGTATAATATCTTGTACATAGAGAGAGAGAACAGATCAAGTGGTTTCGGAACATTATGAGAATGCATCACAAAAAGTTGCCCGTATGAGATCAGGGTACAAAGCCAGAGGAAGACCACGGAAAAGATAGATAGAAAACTTCAGGGACATCCTATACAGACACTTTCATAGCACAGCCGAGGCCACACATTTGGCTTTAGAACGCAAGCTCGAGCTCTAATCACCCCTACGCTTAACGGCAAGAGTGGATCACAAACCACCTGGGGAAAGACAACAGACAATAGACTTTCATTGTATTTAGCTGTCTAATTCGAAATATTAAGTATTGATACCGCTTTAGTTTATTTCATCATTCAGCGTGTGTAAAAATGTAGTCTTTCCACACAAAAATGCATTATAGAGAAAAAGGATCCACACCCATAAAGCATAAAGCATTAATGTGCAGCTTTACCACAATTGTGTTATTTATTATGCATACTTGAACCTAATACACTTGCAATATTCAGCAATTATATTTTTTTTATCATAGAACACGTTAAATGGAGTAATGCATAATCTTCCATCAGCATTAGTCATCTGCTAGAAGTCACTGAGAACCTACGCGTTTGGTGCAAATGATATAGTGTATGTTCATAATTATATCCACATATTTATTGCAAGGCTTTCTTCTTCTTCTTCTACAGCGTTCATTCTCAAACTCCCACTGGATCTCTCTTGTAGCAGGACCATGGTCCTACTAGATTTCCAGCATGATGTCGTCCAGAGAATGGTATGCGTTATGTCGCAATTTCGTTTCCGCCAATGGCCCGACCCATCCATATTCGGTGGTATTCTAAGGCTTTCATCTTGTAAAGTACTCTACTAACACAAAACCAGGCATCCATTGTACGTCGTCCTTCATCACGTGGTGGAAATCTTACTCCCAATAAAACCATGAAATTATTATAAGTACTTCACCGTGAGGACGATCCCCTTTCCCTCACATAGTACTGCAGTTACAGCAATTCTTTCATCTTGTGAAAGTCCCACTCTCAAATAGCCATCTATTTATTGTGAGGTTTTCAACCTGTGAAAGTCCCACTCCCAAATAACCATCTATTTATTGTGAGATTTTCATCTTGTGAAAGTCCCACTCCCAAATAACCATGTATATATTGTGAGGTTTTCAACCTGTGAAAGTCCCACTCCCAAATAACCATCTATTTATTGTGAGATTTTCAACTTGTGAAAGTCCCACTCCCAAATATCCATCTATTTATTGTGCGGTTTTCAACCTGTGAAAGTCCCACTCCCAAATATACATATATTTATTGTGAGGTTTTCAACCTGTGAAAGTCCCACTCCCAAATATCCATGTATTTATTGTGAGGTTTTCAACCTGTGAAAGTCCCACTCCCAAATAACCATCTATTTATTGTGAGGTTTTCAACCTGTGAAAGTCCCACTCCCAAATAACCATGTATATATTGTGAGGTTTTCAACCTGTGAAAGTCCCACTCCCAAATAACCATCTATTTATTGTGAGATTTTCAACCTGTGAAAGTCCCACTCCCAAATATCCATCTATTTATTGTGAGGTTTTCAACCTGTGAAAGTCCCACTCCCAAATATCCATCTATTTATTGTGAGGTTTTCAACCTGTGAAAGTCCCACTCCCAAATATCCATGTATTTATTGTGAGGTTTTCAACCTGTGAAAGTCCCACTCCCAAATAACCATCTATTTATTGTGAGGTTTTCAACCTGTGAAAGTCCCACTCCCAAATATCCATGTATTTATTGTGAGGTTTTCATCTTGGGAAAGTCCCACTCCCAAATAACCATCTATTTATTGTGAGGTTTTCATCTTGTGAACGTCCTCCAGCCGCTCACATAATTCGTATGCGTATTTTTCTATCACCTCTGAAGGAGATGCTCTGTAAAGTATTGCGCACCCGTGAGAGTTAAAATATTTTGTCTTCTCCTTCTAAGTGTGTTCCAATCTCCTGGCTTTGAAGGATGAACAATTATTTAGATTGACTGCGATATCTCAATATTTCACCTTCTGATATCAAAACACAGCTTGATGTTTCGTCAACAGTCACTCATATAATTTGACATATAGTTCAACCCCTATACCATATTAACAACCTCTTAAGTATTACATGGAGATTCAACAATATTACAATTAATAACAATCATTTGGAGCCACGACACCACGCTAGTAATAAATTAGTTATAAACTAATAATACATAAATATAGCAATACGACTACAATTTTAGTACTCGGCAAAATCAATATACTAGTGTTAGTTGTTGGTTATTTATTGTGTTTATTTTACTGGTTGTACTTATAAAGTTGTAATTGATGTTTATTATATATTAGATGTAGTAATTTAAGATACTGCACATATAGGTTTATTATCTCATTTAGAATAGGCCGTTAGCTTAAGCAGGTGGCATGAGGAGTGAATAACACGACATGTCAGCGAGCAGTTCTCATAAGTGTTAACGTATACTCTCAACTCTTCATTGTTTCGTGGTTTCCTCCACACGCAAAACTCTCCTGTGACACACAAGAATAAAACTTCAGCTTGTTAACTGTCAGAAATATATATTCATCTTCTTCTACTGATCTCACACTCCTGTAGATTAGCAGGAGATCAGAATGGGTTGTTATGGTTTATAACTATTCTGTGATGTCATCGTCTTCTGTGTCAAACTTACTATTTAACTCTTAATGGTATGGAAGTATACTCAGATTCGTTTCAGAAAATCTGACTGTCTCTGTTGTTCCTTCGCCAGTCTGGTGGTCTGGAATCTGACCTGTGCATTTCTTAATCACTAGAGTCGTCCACTTGTAATGCATTTCCTAACCATCGCCAGGCGCGGCATGTGTACTTTGACTCATCGCCAGGCGCGGCATGTGTACTTTGACTCATCGCCATTTCGTATATTACCAAAAGAAGTAGGTTGAGTAAGCCTATCTCTGACAGAGAGCTTCACAGTCGTTACTTGTGTGCTTGGGAACCCAAATCTCTCTCTATGAGTTTGTTGGGCAACATGTCATTTCAATTGGACTAAGTTGCGATGTTTAAATACATAGATTTGCATCCTGTTTACGTTGCCTATGGGGTGCGACAGATCTCGCATTGTTCTCGTGCAGACCACGGATTAGACACCATCCTAACAGTACCTACTCGTGTTACAACCTGGAAACAGACATATAGCTGCTCTTGGTGTATTCCAGGCTAACAATTTTAGGGTTGTGTCTGTAGATATGGATGCTGTAGATGGAATGACAACGGCCTCCAGAGAGACAAGAAATATATCCGAATCATCTACACCATTACATCAAACATATGCAATGCATCTGTGCAGTCTGACTTGGCCGGTTTAAAAAGCAGAAGCATATGAGAGGCTAACAATGGCAATGTCCCTAACATGCGGCAATCTTACAAGTACACAACGAATCCGGAAAAGGTAACACGCTAGAGGCAGCCTAGCGCCCGTGTTTTTTACGGTGCCTGAAAGGGGAGCAAAGAATAGCAACACTGTTTACCTTCCACGTATGTCGTAAAAGGCAACTAAGGAGGTTATGGGATGGAGTTGGCTGCCCCATCCCATATAGGGTCAGTGACCCAAAGCCATGCTGACGTTGGATGTGTCAGGACGACAGGCGCAGATATCACATGACTGCTGTAAACCATTACACAACGCATTCCTTTCTCCAGACTACACCCTGCTAATCTGCAGGAATTTGAGAACGAACGCAGAAAAAGAAGAAGAGGCAGCGTAGTGTACTAGAGTCGATTCAGTGGTAATGGAGACCAGAGAGCAATTCCTAGCACGAGACCGACTGGCGGAAGTGCTGTTACTGCGTGAGAACACACTGAAGCTCTCATATTCCATCACAACTGACCCCATTCAAAATATGAGGAGTCATGACTCAGGTATTGGATACGTTAACATGACCGTGCACTCCTGGGTGGAGTATGTAATAAAACATTGAATACAGCTCCACATTGCACTCCTGGGTGGAGTATGACAGAAAACATTGAATACAGTTCCACATTGCACTCCTGGTTGGAGTATGAAATAAAACGTTGAATACAGCTCCCCATGCACACATGACAAGCATTTAACAAATTTCGGGGAACGTATTGTTAAAATTACTGACTGTAGCAGTGTTGAGACTCGAATCTATACACTGTGGGCAACGTAGAGGGGGTCGGGAGGCGGCAAGTCGCTAACGAAACTACAAACATAGCCCAACTCGACGGTAGACAGTGTTGCCCAACACGGCTCATACAGAGAGAATTGGGTTAACAACCAAGGGCCCACTGCGAAGTTCCTCTTCGGAGCTACGTATTTTACCTACTTCTTTGGATAATATGCGTAATGCAGAAGAGTCAAAGTACACAGACCGTGCCTAGCGATTGATTTAAATTATATATCAAGCGGAGGAAGCGAGTGCGTGAGAAATGCACAGGTCAATTCCGAGACCACCGACGAGTTTGTCGAAGCAGCGCCTCGTCTATGGTGCATCAATCTTGAGCCTAATTCGAGCGTCGCCGTTACCAAAACACGGCTAATACAGAAGAAATTAGGTCTGGGACCTAGAGACACAAATGTAGTAATTGAATGGTCTTCCAACATCAGGAATAGCTCGATGGTTTGGGCTCCGCTTTTCCGAGGACAATGGGTGACCCAAGCAAATATCAGTTGTCTCGTAACATGTCGAGACATTAAACTAAGGCTAAAGGTGACGTAATGTGTTACTGGGGGGGGGAGTTGGGGATGCGGGGTTTGGCTTTATTCACATCTTTCTTTCATACCCATTGTGTACATGTTTGATTCAACGGCCTGGTTCAATTCCCGTTAGTCTCGAGAATTTTAAAAAATTGTCTTCTGACTTCCTACTTAAATTTACTTGTATGAACAATTATTTGAAGCAAAAATTGTACGGTATATATATGTTATCCATGTTTACAAGAAGACCTATCGGCCCTTGTATAACTAATACAGATATTATGTTATATGTTTGTTGTTACTGAGGATATTTCAATACCTGTACGGGATGTTTGTTGCTGTTGTAATAGTCATTTTCTCGATTTGTCCGTTCGGGTTACTTTGAGTGCACGCTTTGAATGACTTGACCAAATCGCATTTATTTTTTGGAGATGCGGTTAGTCAAGTACGGAAGAACGCGTGTGCAATAGTTGCTAGGCGATTTGGAGTCGTTGAACGGACTGGCTCAATTTCCGTTAGTCGCAAGACTTTTCACTTTTTTATCCACAGCTGCTGGATACCATTCTCTGCATTCCCTGATAAGTGATATTACTACTCTCAAACATGTTTCGAAATCTGTAGACTTATCCATTCCGCACCTGCTGCCACATCCTGAAATCTGCACACGCTTTGTATGACATCCTCAGCATCTCCCATCCACGACCTCCCTCTTTTGAGTCTGCTGCCTTTAACTTTCTGTATTTCTTATCTGCATGTTTTTGAAGGTACGCCCGTTACGGCAATACTGTAAGCAGTGCTCAGCTGTTGGACAGTCAAGTAAGTATCGCATAGCTGTTGTCGATGTGTCTCTTGTGCACCCAAGTATGATACACATTGCTGCGTTCTGGATTATATCCAGTCTTTCAATCTGAGTTTGGCTAAGAGTGAGAATTGCCAGTGCATATTCCACCACAGCCACAACCAAACACTGGTACAAAAGAAATAGCAACCTGCGCAGCAGTCATAACCTTCATTGGTGCTAAGCCTTTGCCTACCTTTATGATAACGTGGTCAAAATGTTCCCTGAAACTCAGACTTCTGACAATTACACACCCAGATATCTCATTGTGCTAGTTTCTTATAAAATTTTCTTGGTCAACGAAACTTGTGACATGGGTGTCTGCGAATGTCTTATGCGTGGTACTCTCAGCAAACAGTATGCCACTTCGATGAGTGATATGGACCACATAGTGATAACCCGAGCACTTCGATGAGTGATATGAACCACATAGTGATAACCCGAGCACTTCAATGAGTGGGATGGACCACATAGTGATAATCCAAGTGCGACTGCATAAATCGCATTTGCGTTTTCAGAAGAAGCTAAAAACGACATTACTGAGATGGGCCGGGCATGTTATGATGACACACACAACCCGAATCAGCTGATCTAGAAGGAGCTTGTTGAATGTTAACGATACCATGTCTTTAGTGATATCATTTGGACATCAAAAATGTATCAACGACTCTGTCAAGAAATGGTATCTAAAATAATTAACAATCAGTCTTCTGATTGTGCTGAGTTTCGGCCACTAAAACAAAAGTACCACATACATACATAAACAACTACCCAACCCAAAAAGGACAACATTGCAACTGTGCTAATTTTTCTCCCACTAAAGCAAAAATACCACACACATACACGCTACCAAACCCAAACAAAAACGAAACTTGCATTTACGAATTAGTACACAAAAACAATATAAGTACATACATCATCATCACACACATACCAACATTACACTCCCCAAGTAGAACATCAAATACAATCTAAAACATGGAAATAATAAATTTACCTGTATGATATTCGAACTAATTGAATTTTCTGATTGAATGATGTAACATGTTTCAAATATATGAATATCGTATGATACCTGGAAGAATAAGGAGCCATACAAGTAAGAACATGAATATGAACAGGAACACGAATGAGATAAATGGCTACAAGTTTTGAATATCTATAGAAGCAAGTATATAAAGTACAAGAGAGAGTATGAACATGTATGAGGGTACAAGAGAGAGAGTTAGAAAATGTATGATGGTACAAGAGAGAGAGAGAGTTAGAGCATGTATGAGGGTACAAGAGAGAGAGTATGAACATGTATGAGGGTACAAGAGAGAGAGTATGAACATGTATGAGGGTACAAGAGAGAGAGTATGAACATGTATGAGGGTACAAGAGAGAGAGCATGAACATGTATGAGGGTACAAGAGAGATAGTTAGAAAATGTATGAGGGTACAAGAGAGAGAGAGAGAGAGAGAGAGTTAGAGCATGTATGAGGGTACAAGAGAGAGAGTTAGTATGAGGGTACAAGATAGAGAGTATGAACATGTATGAGGGTACAAGAGAGAGAGTATGAACATGTATGAGGGTACAAGAGAGAGAGTATGAACATGTATGAGGGTACAAGAGAGAGAGTTAGAAAATGTATGAGGGTACAAGAGAGAGAGAGTTAGAGCATGTATGCGTGTACAGGAGAGAGAGTTAGAGCATGTATGAGGGTACAAGAGAGAGAGTATGAAAATGTATGAGGGTACAAGAGAGAGAGTATGAACATGTATGAGGGTACAAGAGAGAGAGAGTTAGAAAATGTATGAGGGTACAAGAGAGAGAGAGAGTATGAACATGTATTAGGGTACATGCGAGAGAGTTAGAAAATGTATGAGGGTACAAGAGAGAGAGAGAGAGTTAGAGCATGTATGAGGGTACAAGAGAGAGAGAGTTTGAACATGTATGAGGGTACAAGAGAGAGAGTTAGAAAATGTATGAGGGTACACGAGAGAGAGAGAGAGAGTTAGAGCATGTATGAGGTTACAAGAGAGAGAGTTAGTATGAGGGTACAAGAGAGAGAGTATGAACATGTATGAGGGTACAAGAAAGAGAGTATGAACATGTATGAGGGTACAAGAGAGAGAGTATGAACATGTATGAGGGTACAAGAGAGAAAGTTTGAAAATGTATGAGGGTACAAGAGAGAGAGTTTGAAAATGTATGAGGGTACAAGAGAGAGAGTTAGTATGAGGGTACAAGAGAGAGAGTATGAACATGTATGAGGGTACAAGAGAGAGAGTCAGAAAATGTATGAAGGTACAAGTGAGAGAGAGAGTTAGAGCATGTATGAGGGTACAAGAGAGAGAGTTAGTATGAGGGTACAAGAGAGAATGAACATGTATGAGGGTACAAGTGAGAGAGTTAGAGCATATATGAGGGTACAAGAGAGAGAGTTAGTATGAGGGTACAAGAGAGAGAGTATGAAAATGTATGAGGGTACAAGAGAGAGAGTTAGAGCATGTATGAGGGTACAAGAGAGAGAGTTAGATCATGTATGAGGGTACAAGAGAGAGAGTATGAACATGTATGAGGGTACATGAGAGAGAGTATGAACATGTATGAGGGTACAAGAGAGAGAGTATGAACATGTATGAGGGTACAAGAGAGAGAGTTAGAGCATGTATGAGGGTACAAGAGAGAGAGTTAGATCATGTATGAGGGTACAAGAGAGAGAGTTAGAGCATGTATGCGTGTACAGGAGAGAGAGTTAGAGCATGTATGAGGGTACAAGAGAGAGTATGAACATGTATGAGGGTACAAGAGAGAGAGAGTATGAACATGTATGAGGGTACAAGAGAGAGAGTTAGAGCATGTATGAGGGTACAAGAGAGAGAGTTAGATCATGTATGAGGGTACAAGAGAGAGAGTATGAACATGTATGAGGGTACACGAGAGAGAGTATGAACATGTATGAGGGTACAAGAGAGAGAGTATGAACATGTATGAGGGTACAAGAGAGAGAGTTAGAGCATGTATGAGGGTACAAGAGAGAGAGAGAGTTAGAACATGTATGAGTGAACAAGAGATAGAGTTAGAACATGTATGAGGGAACAAGAGAGAGAGTTAGAGCATATATGAGGGAACAAGAGAGAGAGTTAGAGCATGTATGAGGGTACAAGAGAGAGAGTTAGAGCATGTATGAGGGTACAAGAGAGAGATAGTATGAGGGTACAAGAGAGAGAGTTAGAGCATGTATGAGGGAACAAGAGAGAGAGAGTTAGAGCATGTATGAGGGAACAAGAGAGAGAGTTAGAGCATATATGAGGGTACAAGAGAGAGATAGAATGAGGGTACAAGAGAGAGAGAGATAGTATGAGGGTACAAGAGAGAGAGAGATAGTATGAGGGTACAAGAGAGAGAGAGAGATAGTATGAGTGTGTAAGAATAAGAATATAAATTGAGACACATCAAATGTTCAAGAACGAGAATGAATGTATGACTAAATAATGAGAATGTAAAAATAAGGAATGATAATGTACAAGATTAAATAATAATCTTAATGTGTGCTTGTAATGAATATTTTAGAGTGAGTGAACAGATAACTAGGGAATAAATGAAATCTGGGATACTATCATAACGATGTACCATAAAGGTATGCCAACATATTTTCTACTATTATATATTGGTGAAAAGATAAGCGGCGTGTATAAGATATATTTACCTGGTATTGTATACCCACACTATGTATTACATGCACATCATATATGTAAATAGCTCTAACCAGTAAAATTATACCATATGATTTATATATATATATATATATATATATACATATCTTAAGGGAGTGCGAGTATATATATATATATATATTGCATATTAAATATTGTGTATACAACATATGTGACAATTATACTGTCAAAAAATATTTAAAAGCAAAATGACACAGGTACACAAAATGACACAAGTACAACGAAATCACTACATGTCAAACAAGAAATGGTGACTTCACTCCTTGTCAAAAGTGAAACTGCAAGAAACAGTAGAACATGCATAAAGCAGATTAGAAAAAAAAACTCAATAATTGACATATAGCATCAGTGTATTGAGATATGTCGGCACTTATATAGCATATCTTCTGACGAATACATCGCAGTCATTCGTGCACATTTACACATTAAATCAGTCATTCGTGCACATTTACACATTAAATCAGTCATTCGTGCACATTTACACATTAAATCAGTCATTCGTGCACATTTACACATTAAATCAGTCATTCGTGCACATTTACACATTAAATCAGTCATTCGTGCACATGTGCACATTAAATCAGTCATTCGTGCACATGTGCACATTAAATCAGTCATTCGTGCACATTTGCACATTAAATCAGACATTCGTGCACATTTGCACATTAAATCAGTCATTCGTGCACATTTACACATTAAATCAGTCAAAAAAGACGCAATATTCAATTTATTTGTATTTAATTATATTTAATTGAAGGCAACAGAGACAGAGGGCGACAATGTGAGAAAATATTAGTTTTACAATAAGGCACGGCAGGGAAACAACAACGATCTCGCTTACGCCAGACGGCATGGCACCTGATGATAATACAATTTATATTTTTATTTATTCGCAAGAAAGTGTTTAGGACTTTGGAGATTGTAATTCTAATTCAACCGTAGCTTTTTTGTTTTGTGTCACATCTCTGACACAACTGTAATTCAACCATGACTATATGTATCGTGTGTGACATGTCTGACATCTTGCTGTAAATCTACCTTGACTTTATTTATTATTTTTCAAACCTATGATATACTTATAAATCTATCATTATTGTATGTATCATTTGTGACATTTGTGATATAACTGTGTCTCTAACATGAATTTATGTATAATTTGTCACATGTCGGACATAACCAAATGTGACCGATGTCAGCAGTTGAAAGCAGCGTTCCTATCCACACGTTCATGTTATGTATATTCATGACTTCATACACAACTCTACTTCCGAGCTGTTAGCAAGTGACTCAAGATCAACAGTCCCAGACACGAAACCACACTTGACACTGCACATGTAATACTATTAGAACCATTTCTATTTCGGTGATCTGGAAGAAAAGTATTCGTAAAAGTGAGATTAATGTGTACACAAGTTGATGACAAGTACATACGGCAATGTAATTATTCTAAATGCTATTACATGTGATAGCCATGTTTGTATAAGTGATTATCAAGTGACTTGTCGACATGAGCAGACATTCATTTATTTAATATTCATGATTATACAATTTTTCAGGTTAATAAATGCAATTACCAAGTGGCTTGTCGACTTTTGCATACGTTCGTAGTTCTCTAGTCATATGTATAAAATCCTTCAGCTTAAATTAATTACTATAAGTAATCAACAATTGACTTGCCAACCGATATTCGAGGATCAGAATAACTTGTTATACACCCGCCGAAGACGGATGTGTCGGGCAATTGGCGCAAATAAAACGGCGACACAACGCATTTCCATTTTCTGAACTACATCCTGCTGGAAATCTAGCGGACAATGATCCAGCTAGATCCAATTATCAATATAAGATGGAAGAATCGCGGAGTTATCAATATAAGATGGAAGAATCGCGCAGTTATCAATATAAGATGGAAGAATCGCGGAGTTATCAATATAAGATGGAAGAATCGCGCAGTTATCAATATAACATGGAGAATCTCGCAGTTATCAATATAAGATGGAAGAATCGCGCAGTTATCAATATAAGATGGAAGAATCGCGGAGTTATCAATATAAGATGGAAGAATCGCGCAGTTATCAATATAAGATGGAAGAATCGCGGAGTTATCAATATAAGATGGAAGAATCGCGCAGTTATCAATATAACATGGAGAATCTCGCAGTTATCAATATAAGATGGAAGAATCGCGCAGTTATCAATATAAGATGGAAGAATCGCGGAGTTATCAATATAAGATGGAAGAATCGCGGGGTTATCAATATAAGATGGAAGAATCGCGGGGTTATCAATATAAGATGGAAGAATCGCGGAGTTGTCAATATAAGATGGAAGAATCGCACAGTTATCAATATAAGATGGAAGAATCGCGGAGTTATTAATAGCTATATACTTACTGTACATCGTTTTTTTTTTTTTGCTACAACAAACTATTTCTTCTTAAATGCTTTTGCTATTTTTGTGATCACAATTGTATCGGATTTGACCCTTTACAGACAAATATGTGTCGATGGATTCCTGTACAGATAAATATGTTTCGATGGTTTCTTGTAGAGACAAATATGTCTCGATGTATTCTTGTACAGACAAATATGTCTCGATGGATTCGTGTACAGACAAATATGTCTCGATGGATTCTTGTACAGACAAATATTTCTCGACGTACTATTGTACAGACAAATATGTGTCGATGGATTCTTGTAGAGACAAATCAATCAATCAATAAACCCATAACCCTTCAGGGTCGTAGGGGTACCACATTGGATGCTTCAGCACACAGAGTCCTCCAGCGAATTCTATCGTCAGCGATGCGGATGAGTGTGGAAATATCTAGCCCTGTCCATTCCTTGATGTTGTCTGTCCATGTCTTTATTTGTCCTCCTCTGCTTCTTCCACTCTCGACAGTTCCCTGCAGTATTGTTTTTGACAAGGAATCGTGCCTGCATACATGTCCGAACCATGCTAGTTTTCGTCGTTTCACTATTGAAAGCAATGGCTCCTGGACACCTGCACACATCTCTACTTTATTTCTTACGTACACATTGGTCTTATGTTCCCTATATAAATTCGTAGAATTCTTCTGTAGCATTTATACTCGAAAGCCTGTAATCTTCTCTCGAGACAAATATGTCTCGATGGATTCTTGTACAGACAAATATGTCTCGATAGATTCTTGTACAGACAAATATGTGTCGATGGATTCTTGTAGAGACAAATATGTCTCGATGGATTCTTGTAGAGACAAATATGTCTCGATGTATTCTTGTACAGGCAAATATGTCTCGATGGATTCTTGAATGTATCTAGATTATACATGATTTATGTGATATGAAGTGTTCATTTAAATTTTGTAAATCAAATTCTGTCAAAACTATTGTGTAAATTGTGTGTGCATGTTACAACTATTATTTCTTTTGTGTTTAGTATGATTGTAATTAGGTAACAGAGACAGAGGGCGACAATGTGAGAAAATATTAGACAGTTTGACAACCTAGCACGACAAGGAAACAACAACGACCTTGATACATAATAATGTGGACAGAGAGCTGTGGAGAGCCATGACCGCCTACGCCAGCCGGCATGGCACCTGATTATGATGATGATGACTGTAATTACGTTTTCTCAAATGAAATATTCAGTAATTGATATTACTTTAATGTATCACTACATTTTGGTTTTGCACCATTATTCTTTCTTCCTAATTACATATCATCTAGAAAAGGATACCAGGCCGGTATAACGTTTAATTTACATATTTTCCGAAAGTTTATTTAAATATTATACATGCATGAACGTGCTACTATTGAACTATTTTGTAATCCAATTGTGACCGGTAATGGAGAAAACTAGATTCGAACCAGTTGCACTCTGATGGCGCGTACCTTCTAGAAATAGAGTCAACCTGTTGTTCGTGCTCGACCACACTACATCTCTAAAAAGGTGTGGTTAGACAAAACTTTCAACGTTAAATCACAATCTAAACTAAAAATAACATCATGTGTCCGAAAACATAAAGGATATTGTCTAATGATGTGAGACGTGTAGGTGCCTCATTTGTGATTATATGGTTAAAATTCCGTGTGTTGCATTATGGTTCATCGTTTTCTGACGGTTTCTCTTGTCAGGACGATTAAATTGCATATTGTACTCGAGTTATCGTCCTGCTGCCTCATTTGTGATTATATGGTTAAAATTCCGTGTGTTGCATTACGGTTCATCGTTTTCTGACGGTTTCTCTTATCAGGACGATTAAATTGCATATTGTACTCGAGTTATCGTCCTGCGTCTCTCTGTACTTTAATCTACATTGTGTAAATGTTTCCCCAAAATGAGTACATAATATCGAAACTGTGGCCTGAAATGTAAGGTGTAAGTGCTGACTAATGGAGTTTTGGCATGAAGTGGGCTGTCAAATGTAATTGTCTGCCAATCAGAAAGTTTAACGTGACTCATAATTCAGGCTGAAGTTGGATGTGTCAGGACAGAAAGCGCAGATATTATGAGAAAGATTTAAACAATGACGTTATCCAGACAACATCACGCGAAACTGCTGGAGTTTGTGAACGTACGTAGAAGATGATGACGAGGAAATGTCTTACAACCTTATCAACTAAAAATAAATAAAAACCGTTGTCTATTCTTGTATAACGTTATTAGTTTCAAATGTGACTTTCCCAGTAGTTGTTCATTATTATTTGCAGATGTTAAGATACTATAGGTTGTATATTAAATGTGTTTTCATTTGTTTGTTTTACATCATTGTAGATAGAGTAGTGAAAGAAAGCGAAAACAAAGGCTTCAGTTTAAACAAAAAGAAAACCAGAAATAATGGTTGTCTCGAGGAGACATATACCACCACGATGCAACAGTATATTTAGCGACACAAAAAAATTCGCAAGTTGAAAACGTGAAATATTTGGCAACATGTTCACATCAGAAGGTAGATGGTCAAGTGAGATGAAGAACCGAACAGCACATGCCAAATCAGCATTCCAAACAATGAGAAGCATTTTGTGCAATGTAAGACTATCTATGCAGGACCGAATACGAGAGCGGGGATGCTATATCGAACCAATTCTTTTAATAGAAATGGATGCATCAAATGTTAAGATACATGTCGGAGAAATATAAAACTAGGGAACGCACATAAACCGATGAAAGACACCTGGTAGAGATATCAACCTAAAACACCTGGTAGAGATATCAACATAAGACACACCTGGTAGAGATATCAACCTAAGACACACCTGGTAGAGATACCAACCTAAGACACACCTGGTAGAGATATCAACCTAAGACACACCTGGTAGAAATATCAACCTAAGACATACCTGGTAGAAATATCAACCTAAGACATACCTGGTAGAAATATCAACCTAAGACATACCTGGTAGAGATATCAACCTAAGACATACCTGGTAGAAATATCAACCTAAGACATACCTGGTAGAAATATCAACCTAAGACACACCTGGTAGAAATATCAACCTAAGACATACCTGGTAGAAATATCAACCTAAGACATACCTGGTAGAGATATCAACCTAAGACACACCTGGTAGAAATATCAACCTAAGACATACCTGGTAGAGATATCAACCTAAGACACACCTGGTAGAGATATCAACATAAGACACACCTGGTAGAGATACCAACCTAAGACATACCTGGTAGAAATATCAACCTAAGACATACCTGGTAGAGATATCAACCTAAGACATACCTGGTAGAGATATCAACCTAAGACATACCTGGTAGAGATATCAACCTAAGACATACCTGGTAGAAATATCAACCTAAGACATACCTGGTAGAAATATCAACCCAAGACATACCTGGTAGAAATATCAACCTAAGACATACCTGGTAGAAATATCAACCTAAGACATACCTGGTAGAAATATCAACCTAAGACATACCTGGTAGAGATATCAACCTAAGACAAACCTGGTAGAGATATCAACCTAAGACACACCTGGTAGAGATATCAACATAAGACACACCTGGTAGAGATACCAACCTAAGATACACCTGGTAGATATATCAACCTAAGACATACCTGGTAGAGATATCAACCTAAGACATACCTGGTAGAAATATCAACATAAGACACACCTGGTAGAGATACCAACCTAAGACACACCTGGTAGAGATATCAATCTAAGACATACCTGGTAGAGATATCAACCTAAGACACACCTGGTAGAGATATCAACATAAGACACACCTGGTAGAGATACCAACCTAAGACACACCTGGTAGAGATATCAACCTAAGACATACCTGGTAGAGATATCAACCTAAGACACACCTGGTAGAGATATCAACCTAATGTGGTTGGGATAAACAGATGTAATTCATGTAATCCAAATATAAAATGCAGGCACCCACATGCTATATATATAACATGATGATCTTTTTATGGTAGAGATATAAACCTAGGTTACACACGTGATAGGGATACCAACCTAGGATATACACGTGGTAGAGATATAAACCTAGGATATATACGTGGTAGAGATATAAGCATAGGATACACACGTGGTAGAGATATAAACCTAGGATACACACGTGGTAGAGATATAAACCTAGGATACACACGTGGTAGAGATATAAGCTTAGGATACACACGTGGTAGAGATATACGCCTATGATACACACGTGGTAGAGATATACATCTACGCCATATAAGTGGTTGAGATATAAACCAATCACATACGTGCAGATTCATTCAACTAGGGAATATATGTGGTAGGTATATAAACATTGGGGGTATATGTGGTAGAGTGCCAAGGACATCTACGTGTTCGAGAAATAAACAATGTACACATATGTTTCAGCGACATAAACCTTTGGGACGTATCGATATAGATATAAACATAGGACATACACGAGCTTGACATGCATACCTAACGTTTAAAGAGATATCAACATATGATTCTGAAATGGAGGGTATGATAATAGGGAAAATATCTGGTACAGAAATAAACATTGGGCACAGTTGTAGTAGTGTGGTCTGGAACCCACACTTCTGGTACCATAACAAACGACAGTTTTTCATGAACCTGGTCTGTCTGTTTTAAATTCAGACAATTGGTCATCAGAAGCGTTCCGTATCATAGCATACTGTTGTGACAATTCCTATTGCAGACAGCTGGAGATCGGACTGCTGAGATGTCAACACTGCCTGACTTCTAGACAATTCTGCTGTGACAGATCTTACAGTAAATTAAAAACATTTTGGCTTGATCGACATGGGTTTAACATGGTATGCTATGATAATGTGTCTACTACCTTCAAGAAAACACCATGAATGTCTGAGTTTTCTTCTGAACCAGCACTTTTATGTTTAGAAACAGAAGCCATATCAGCTGCCCCACAACAACTTCAGCTGTTACTGATATATATATATTAAGTTGACCGTAATTATGGAAAGTCGGTAGACTGGTTTCAGAATATGAAATATCAAAGATCAACTATTCAATCGCTATCAGTTGCCTAGATAATTATCGATAACCTAGATTAATGACTTGATTTATTGACTTGATTTATTGGTCTTTGTAGTGCATGTTCACTTTCTGCTAAAAGAGCAGTGTCATCTGCTTATCTAAGGTTGTATTATTATTTTCCATTGATCTTGAGTCCTGGCATTTCTTCTATATTTTTAAAGATATTATATGTATATATATTAAATAGGCTTGGTGATATAATGCATCCTTGTCTTACCCCTCTTCTTATTCCTATGTATGGAGAGTAGCTGTTTCACACCGTATTGTTCCCAGTTTGTTCCCAATATATATTTCTAACCAGTTTGATGTCTTTTCTATCTAAGCCTATTTCTTGAAGACATTTCATTAATTTTTCATGTTGGACTCTGTCAAAGTTCTGGCTGTAGTCATTGAAGCAAATATAGATACCTTTTTGGACTTTTATATATTTATCTATCACTAGTCGGATACTCAGTATAGCTTTTCTGGTTCTATCTTTTTCCTAAAACCGAATTATTCTTCACTAACCTCCGTGTCTATCTTGTTATTAATTATTTCATGTATTATCTTTAGGAGTATTTTAGTTAAACGACTCATTAGACTTATTGTTGTATATTCGGTACAGTCCACAGCCTTGTACTTCTTAGGTAATGGTATGTATATTGATGTTATTAGGTCTCTATGCAAACAATATAAACAGTTAAACCAATTATATTAGTACAGAATCACTAGAACACATACATTGGCCTGTATGGTGCACAATGTGAAAAAAGCATACATGTGCTATTATATATTGTCTTTCCCCAGGTGAATGATTGTTGATCGCATTCACACTTGCCGTTAAGTGTAGGCGTGTGAGCTTGAGCTGTCTTCCCAGGGCCAGATGTGTCACCGAGGTTGCATTTAGTCCATATTTGTTCACGGCTATATTGACGTTTTCCATCCGCCGTTTTCTTGGTCTTACGACCAGATATTCTTTTGTTATATGCTCTTATTGGTATTTGGTTTGGCTTCATTCTTATAAGGTGACTGAACCATTTTACTTGCTGTCTCTCGATATGTTCGATACATGATATTATACCAACTCCTTTCCTAATGTCTTCATTTCTTATTTGATCTAGTTTGCTAACCATTGCAGCTTTTATCAGACACTGCATTTTACATGAAACTATTTTTCTTTATTGCCAAGCTGTTAAAGATAATGTTTGACATTGGTAGCACAGTCTTGGTATAAAAATTGTAGATATTATTTGTTTTAAAAAAATGTCCATTTTGATCTTTGGATGAAGAAGTAATGCTGAAAGTTAGTAAGTCACTGTGTTTGCTTTCTGGCACCTTGTTTCTATTTCTCTTTCCAGTCTTCCACCTGTGGAAAAAATGTTGCCTAGATATTTAAATTCTTTGGCTTGTTTCACATTGGTGTTATCTTTTGTTATATTCATTGGTGGTGAATTCTTGCTTGTTTTCATACCTTCTTTTTAACTGCTTGTTTTTGAACATTAATTTTCAGTTCTGACATGCTAACAGCAATACATAGGCGTCCTTTTGCAAAGTTCCCTCATCTGTATACATATATCATATATATGTGTGTACATGTGCATATCTAGTAGAAATGGGTGATATTATGATAATGTGTATCAGAAATATATTTGAAGGTGTATTAAAGACTTCAGTCATGGATTAGCTGCTAATCCACAGGTCAATGGACGTATGTCCTTTGACCCAATGCAATTCTGTGATATATGCATGTGTTTCTAAGCTGTTGTTGTCTTCCATATAATGTGGTCCACTTAACTGATCCTGGGTGGACTTCACTCATAGAAGTGATGTATTATGAGCAAATAGTGATAGTTTATGCAATAATACACACATCACACACGCACACACATACATGCATGCATTCGTTATCATTGTTATCACAATCAGTATTAGGATTGTCTAGTATATCTTTAGTGAGAGCATCATGGGTAGAGAGGAAAACAATCAAAGATGTTGCACAAAACTTTAATATGAGAAATATTTATTAAAGGAACAAATATCAAGAAAAAAAAAGATGTTGGATACATTAAAAGATATGACACCTTACTGAACACCTTACTTGAGGATACAACCAAAGGCAAGTCAGCAAGAGGTAGAAAGAGACACACGTGGGCGAGTAACATCACAAGATAGATAGATTACAGTCTAGCAGAGTATACCACCACAACAAGAGACATGGAATGTTAGAGATTTGTTGCAGTCAAACCTTTGTTGCGGAAACGGCACTTGATGATGATGCTGACCATATTTTTAAAACAAGTAATTGCTTGTCGGGCTTACCCTGAATGGCAAGTGATCAGTAATTAGATGTACACATATACAGACAAGTATGCATACTTACTGCATGAATACACTTCAAATTTTTCCAAGTTCTTTATTTGATATAGTGATTGTTCTACATCGTCTTTATCACAATCATCAGAATGCTCGTCTAACAATTCTTTAAAGCAATAAATGGCTTTTTTCGTGTACCTAGTAACGACAACATATAGACAAAAACGTATTAGTTGTTCAGAATAGAATATTATATGTACTTTTTATATGTCTTCATGTTGGTCATGATTGTGTGTTTCCATGTTATGGTATTGTTGTTATATTAGTCACAAGAAATCCCCAATGATTAGCGCTATTGTCTTTATGAAATGGGATTGTTTTTTCACGTGTAAGGTGTAATCCTTACATAAAGATGTATGTACTTTATTAAAGGACTTGCTGAGTAATTTTACGTAATTCAGCAGCATAGCCAAACTCCTTGACCGTGGGTAGCCCTACTTCACACAGACAGGGTTATGTTAATGGGAATTTGTGTTTATGTGAGCTAGGCAGAAATCTGAGAGCCAAATATGATTATAACCCCCATGAAACAAATAAAGAGGAAGAAAATTATGTATTGTTTTTGCGTTTGGACATTTCCGCAATATATTTATATTTTTAAAAACTGTCATTGTTGCATGTTTTCCAGTGGAGGAGTACAGGGAGTTATTCCATGGGGCGGGGTGTAGCAGTAAAGGCCACTTTGCCATATCAGACGCCGCGACATGTACAGGAAGGATTGTGATTGTACCTCCCTAAGAATCAAGATATATACATATACCCATAAAAACATGCAAATATATGCACACATGTATACATGAACGTATCCACATGCATTAACACAATTACATACACATTTATACATACACACACATATATAAATATATATAAATATATTATATATATATATATATATATATATATATATATATATATATATATAAAGGTATTACTATTTATATTCATACTTATTATATTTGTATTAATCTGACCATATAATAGTTTTAGCAGACGGTATTATTCAATGACCTGTCCAGAATAACGTGTACCTGCATCCTAATCAACTAATGGAAAAAACGCTTTTAATGACCATATATTTTTGTAATGTGAAAATGATTGGTATGAAGCTTGTGGATAGAAATAATGAATAGGTGTACACGGTGTGGACCTAATATTTGGTCAAACCTCATTTAAAAGACATGTCGGAATAAATCTTGAAGACATAAAATATAAGTCGCTGCAATGATGAGCACAGTGTTCCACCTTGCTCATAATGGTCACAGATAGTGAGATATACCCCACTTGTATCTATATGTGCGATATCGAGCTACTTAAACGAAACTTGCATAATGTGTTGGCTGAAAACATGGTTATTTTACCTAGATGAGAATCAAGTACGACACGTTGCCCGTACAAGCATATAACCAAATGAGATAAGGGTACAAAGCCGGAGGAAGACCACGGAAAAGGTGAGAAAACGTCAGGGACATCCTGAACAGACGCGGTCATAGCACAGTCGAAGCCACACATCTGGCTTTAGAACGCAAACTCGAGCTCCAATCACCCTTACGCTTAACGGCACGAGTGGATCACAAAACCACATAGGAAAAGACAATAGACAATTTTTACATAATCATCCGGAATTCCCCATTTGGATAAACGTGAAACCACATATGTAGATGTATACAGGAAACATTGGACAAAAGAGAAAGCACATATGTAGATATCCATAATAGACATTCATAACACGTTTTCCGTACTAACGAAGGAAACAGCCATTTCCAACCTATATATATATATATATATATATATATATATATATATATATATATATATATATATATATATATATATATATATATATATATATATAATATGACTTTGTTTCTGGGTGTACATACGTATATTTATACCACTTTATCAATTATTTTTTATGGGTATAAAGCATAGTCTGTAAACAAAAACTTAAAGCAAATTAGAGGCTACATATATGATGTTTCTGAGAAGAACGATGAAAATTAGAGAGGCTACATATATGATGTTTCTGAGAAGAACGATGAAAATTAGAGGCTACATATATGATGTTTCTGAGAAGAACGATGAAAATTAGAGACTACATATATGATTTTTCTTCTTCTTCTTCTTTCGTTCACTTGAAACATGTCTATATCTGTAATTCTGTCTCCTAATAAAACTCACTGTCTTTTGTAGTTCATACAGTGTCCCATAGAGTTTTGATTTCAGTGTTGTTTCCTCTGGCCAATATGTCTGCCTCAGCGTATCATGCTCAGAACACTCTTGAAGTATATGTTTGGCACTCTGTGCTGCCTGTCCACATGTACACATGGCCGTGTTGCCAATCTTGAACTTTGTATACATGTGACTGCGGAGTCGGTTGTGTCCTGTTCTGAGACGTAGAATTATAACTTGTTCTGGTCTGTTCATAATATGATAGTCATCTTGTGTTGGTGTTTGTGGCATTCTTATTGACTTGATCATATGTTTTTTTCAGATGGTAGGTGATTGGTATATCTGATTGGTCTTCGGCAGCACCTTCCTTAGCCAGTTGGTCTGCTTTTTCATTTCCTGGTATTCCACAGTGACAGGGTATCCACTGCATGGTTACCCTTTACTGGTAAGACAATTCGCTAAGTAGTTTTTTCAAGTCTGTTAGTTTATCAGACTGGAGAGCTTGAAGCACTGACCTTGCATCTGTCAGGAATACCACAGGCTGTAGGTCAGAGTTGGAGTTCAGCAGTTTTTTAGCTGCCACACTAATTGCCTGGATTTCTGCATCATAATTATTGCAGAATTTTCCTGTCGGTGTTCTGATTGTATCTCTAGGCTTGTGTGGATATTCTATATATACACCTGCACCTCCATTCCTCAGGGCATTCTGTGCTGACCCATCTGTGTATACTCTGATCCATATATCTTGTGGATATTCCTTATCCAGGAAACTGAGGGTGACTGTCCATCGCTGCACACTGTTCTGTTCGTCATCGCTTAGTATTCCTTTCACATGGGTCTGAATGTATATTGGCATTCCATGTCTTTCACTCCACGGGGTTTGTTCTGGTACAGGCCTTAAGGGGCTGTCAACTTCAGGTAGGTCTGTAAGTTGTCTGCGGAGTCGTTTAGCTTGATGGATAAAACTGCTTCTTTTCAGTCGTCCCATTGCTAGATTTTGGAATCTTTCCTTCATTGGATGACTTGGCATACAATGAAACTTTTTCTGCCTGAATTAGTACTTTTGTGTCTCTGCGTTCGCCAAGTGTTTGCATTCTTCCCATTTTCTGCACCTCTGCTATGGGTGTTGATTTCATTGCTCCCAACATTATTCTAAGTGCCTGGTTTTGCACTTTATCTAGATCTTGTAATGTGGTGTTTGATGCAGGACACCACGCAGCTGAACCATATTCCAGGTGTGGTCTTATGCCTTGCTGGTAAACTTTACTGAGTATATTCCCACTGGCTCCCCATGTGGTTCCACTTAGTTTTCTCAGGATAGCTAACTTCCTCCTGGCTTTTGTTGTTGCTTTGTTTATGTGCTGCTTCCATGTCAGTTTATCATCAAAAGTAACTCCGAGGTATGTGGGTTGTTTGTCTTCTTTCAAGAGCTATCCATCTATTTTGATATGACCGGCTTTTTGTTTTGGTGAGAGGGTAAAAAGTGTAGTGCTGCACTTGTCTGTGTTAATGCTGACGCACCATTTATTAGCCCATAAGGTTAGGGCATCGATAGCTCTTTGTATTTGTATAGTGGCCACTTTCGCATGTTCTTCTGTGCACCAGATCACCAGGTCGTCAGCATACATTGCCACTTTGATCCCATGTGGTAGTTCAGCAACTAGGTCATTGATGTAAACCAAGAAAAGTGTGGGCGACAGGACTCCTCCCTGGGGGACTCCATGACGCAGTAGAACTTTCTTGCTCTTGCGCCCATCTAATTGTACCCTGGCTCTTCTATTATGCAGGTATGCTTTTACCCATTTGTACATTCTTGAGCTAACCCTGCAATTTCGCAATTTCTTTAGGAGCCCTTCTTTCCAGACCTTATCAAATGCTTTCCTGAGGTCTATCCATGCTGCTAGTACCAGTTTCTTATCTTGGAAGGCATCCTCAATCTCCTGGGAGAGGTAGGTTGCCTGATCTTCAGTAGAGTAGCACTGTCTGAAACCTGCTTGCTGTGATACCAGAAGGTTTTCACTTTCAAGGTACCACTGCATCCTAAGATTGATAATGCGTTCTTTTATTTTGCATAGACAGCTTGTGAGGCTGATGGGCCTGTAGTTGGAGACAGTGTTGCCATCTTTTCCTGATTTGAGGAGTGGTATCATTATTGCTTCACATATATGATGTTTCTGAGAAGAACGATGAAAATTAGAGGCTACATATATGATGTTTCTGAGAAGAACGATGAAAATTAGAGGCTACATATATGATGTTTCTGAGAAGAACGATGAAAATACCACGGACAGCTATGAAAACGTATGCAGATGTTCTCACATAAAAAGAACAATCATGTCAAGCATTAGAGGCAGACAGTCAAGATTTTTAGGGCATGTGATGAGAGGTATCCATCTTGAACACTTGGTAGCCACTGGAAAGATCTAGAAGAGATATGAGACGACAAAGAGAAAAGTTGATTATATGGACTACCATGTGTGGCATGGTAGAAGTTCACCAACCGAGCAAATTGACAACACAAGAACCAGAGAGTCGTGGAGAAACATGATCGACTACGTCATTCGGTATGACAGTTGATTGATTGATACGTACGTACGCCATATACGTACATTATCTGTGGTCACTGTGGCTCTGAGCAAGAGACTATACTGTGCATGGGAAAAAAATAATGTGCATAGTGCTGACTCCAAGTATGTAAATAGGGACGAATCAAAATTACGACAATAATCAAAAACGTCACAAAAGAATTCCTAATTAGTTTTGAGCAGAGGGCGTACAAGAACTATAGATTGATGGCTTCCAGTTTAAGTTTAGATATAGTCCGAGAAGTGATGAGTGCGAGAAAGAAGAGATGGCTAGCCCCTTCATATAGTGCAGCCTGTGAAACTAGAGTTCACTATATAATCTGACACCCCTACGGAGTAATGAGATATCGCTAAAATCGGACATTGATCAGCGGACATAATTCGTTAGGAGAAAGGGTTGCATCCCGTATGTTTTTCGAATGCTAAATTATTGTCATATCATTGTCTATAGCGGTGTTGGTACTTGGATTAAATAAGGTAGAATATAGATACAGTAGAATTCCAATTATTCGAATTAATTGGAAATATGGCCGATTCGGATAATAGCAATTCGGATAATTGAATATAGCTCAGGAATGAAGCAAAACATGTGTACACACTTATAATCAAACATTGAAATGAACAGAATCGGAATTTTATTAATAATATACAGTAAAATTACAAAGTACAGTAATAATAAGCAACAATGTATTGCAAATAAACTGCATAGACTACAGTACTGTACGAATATTCACAATATACTGTTATAGAACTCAGATACACAAAGATTACTTTTTAAAGGTGTTTCTTATATGAAAAGTTGTATAAATATATTGATGTAATACACTATGTTTGTGTGTGTGTGTTATATCGTGGCATATTGCCGAGATATTGCCACTAAATATGTTGGTATTTTTCGCAATCTAACAAATTGTCGTGATGTAGCCACTAAATATGTTGGTATTTTTCGCAATCTAACAAATTGTCGTGATGTAGCCACTAAATATGTTGGTATTTTTCGCAATCTAACAAATTGTCGTGATGTCGCCACTAAATATGTTGGTATTTATCGCAATCTAACAAATTGTCGTGATGTAGCCACTAAATATGTTGGTATTTTTCGCAATCTAACAAATTGTCGTGATGTGGCCACTAAATATGTTGGTATTTTTCGAAATCTAACAGTAGACATACCTACCCTTTTTTCATAGAAATACAGCATTTATATATTTAAATATATCACAATTCAACTAGACATGTATACACTTTTATTATATGCTTACCAGCATACCACTTGTATTATATGCTTACCTGCATAGCACTTGTATTATATGCTTACCTGCATGCCACTTGTGTTATATGCTTACCTGCATGCCACTTGTATTATATGCTTACCTGCATGCCACTTGTATTATATGCTTACCTGCATAGCACTGGTATTATATGCCTACCTGCATGCCACTTGTATTATATGCTTACCTGCATGCCACTTGTATATATGCTTACCTGCATACCTCTTTTATATATGCTTACCTGCATACCTCTTTTATATATGCTTAACTGCATACCTCTTTTATATATGCTTACCTGCATGCCAATTGTATATATGCTTACCTGCATACCTCTTTTATATATGCTTACCTGCATACCTCTTTTATATATGCTTACCTGCATACCTCTTGTATATATGCTTACCTGCATGACTCTTTTATGAAACTATCATCATGTTCGTGGGGAATACCTCTGCATTTAACATATTGAGCGCAATACCCTTGCACATACGTCACCATTGCTGGAAAGATACACATTATGTCATCAATATATATTGTCAAACTATAGCTTGGGCTCAACAGAGAACATGGAGATATTAGAGAACATGGAAATGTCCTACGCTCAGACATAAACAGAATACACCACAGATCTCTTGAATAGATACCTACAGGAAAAAAGACAAAGGTAGGCAAAAAGAAACACTATGAAGAAGAACATTAGAGAAAGGAAAACAAACAATATTTATATATTTGAAGAACTGCATAGTCTAGCTTTGAACAGACAGAATTGGAGAGATCTGACATCTGCCCTATGCGCTAACTACAACTCTAAAGGAACATGAATGAATGACAAGTGAATATGAGAAGAAAAGTTACAACTATTGAGAAGCTATATTTTTACAGTGGCAATATATAATTACGAGACGTGGACAATGTCTACATTTGAAATGACATGCTATGGATAAATGCAAAGCAGAACTAAAAATAAGGCTGGGGATGGCTTAGCGTCCTTGTCAAGGCTAACTGTGATTTGGAAAAGCAACATCAGTGTTGGAGTGAAAATCAAACTGTATAGGTCGCTGGTGCTTTCCGTTGTGTTGTATGGTTGTGAGGGTTGGACACTCACTGCGGACATGGAGAGAAGATTACAGGCTTTCGAGTATAAATGCTACAGAAGAATTCTACGAGACGTGGACAATGTCTACATTCGAAATGACATGCTATGGATATGTTCACAGAATTTCATGGCTAAAAAGACGAACCCACGCAGACGTCTGCGATGACCATAGAAGAATACTGGCTCCTCAAATCTATCCGTTTGAGGATAGTATTGGAGGACAATATGTCAACTGATAAGCGATGATCAGTTCACTATTCTTCTTCTTCAGAGTTAATTTTCAAACTCCTGCTGGATCTCTCTTGTGGCAGGACCATAACCCATTCTAGATTCCAGTAGGTTGTAGTCCAGAGAATGGAAATGCGTTGTGTCGCAGTTTTATTTGCGCCAATGGCCCGACACATCCCTCTTCGGTCGGAATTCAATATACAAATGTTGTAGTTTCATTTATTGTGTTATAAGTATATACTTGTTGACAGACCACTGATTACGACCACTGATCATCACAATTATCAGAAATAAAAAAAATAACATTTTTTTTTGAAATATATAAAAAACCTCTTGTCGTTCGCAGGTTAACATATCTTGTCTTAAGAGGTTGTATAGTCTAGTGTCAAGTGTTGATTCAGAAGAAGATAACTTGATCAGTTCTGTTGAGGTAGTGATAGATGTGCTGTATGCGAGAGGCATACCTAATATCTTGAATGCTTATCCTCTTCTCCAGGTACATACCTAATATCTTGAATGCTTATCCTCTTGTCCAGGTAGGTGAGTCTTTGATATATATGTCCAGGTTCTATTTACTCATGTGCTCGCATATCTGTTTTAATGCACTCTTATGGCACATGCTGATGATATCCACTGTAACACTACCCTTATACAATGCTCAATTCTTGAATAACGGCAGGCAGATTACTGTGGTATAGTTTTTGTATGCCAGGCATTTCGTCAGTACAAAATAACATCTGTTGACATTTTTAGTTAGTAAGTGTGTTCATTTCGTGCCGTAGACGATACATGGGGCAGAGGTCTTGACTCTCCATGTTTTGCGGCCCGCTACCTTGACATTGGTGTGTGTATTTATTATTTCTCCATTAATAATTATGCTAAGCAATTCCGCAGAATAGTTGGATCGGAACTCCAGAATGTTGATTATGTCGATGAATTTCCTTTGTCCATATATTTCACGAACATTCCAGCACAACGTTTCTTCACTTATTTGGTTGATGATGCATCAGTATATATATTTCTTCACATTTGTTTGATGATGCATCAGTATATATATTTCTTCAATCTTTTTTTGATGATGCATCAGTATATATATTTCTTCAATCTTTTTTTGATGATGCATCAGTATATATATATATATTTCTTCAATCTTTTTTTGATGATGCATTAGTATATATATTTCTTCAATCTTTTTTTGATGATGCATCAGTATATATATTTCTTCAATCTTTTTTTGATGATGCATCAGTATATATATTTCTTCACATTTTTTTTTATGATGAATCAGTATATATATTTCTTCAATCTTTTTTTGATGATGCATCAGTATATATATTTCTTCACATTTTTTTGATGATGCATCAGTATATATATTTCTTCAATCTTTTTTTGATGATGCATCAGTATATATATATATTTCTTCAATCTTTTTTTGATGATGCATCAGTATATATATTTCTTCAATCTTTTTTTGATGATGCATCAGTATATAAATTTCTTCAATCTTTTTTTGATGATGCATCAGTATATATATTTCTTCAATCTTTTTTTGATGATGCATCAGTATATATATATTTCTTCAATCTTTTTTTGATGATGCATCAGTATATATATTTCTTCAATCTTTTTTTGATGATGCATCAGTATATATATATATTTCTTCAATCTTTTTTTGATGATGCATCAGTATATATATTTCTTCAATCTTTTTTTGATGATGCATCAGTATATACATTTCTTCAATCTTTTTTTGATGATGCATCAGTATATATATTTCTTCAATCTTTTTTTGATGATGCATCAGTATATATATATTTCTTCAATCTTTTTTTGATGATGCATCAGTATATATATTTCTTCACATTTTTTTGATGATGTATCAGTATATACGTAACTGCACCTATTTCTGGACCTCATATCACGCATATGCTCAAGAATGCTGCACATTATTGTTATAGATTTGAGAGTACTCCGTTCTTGCATATTGTAAGTGTTTACGTTGGTTCAGGAAGTTACATATGGAATTGCTTTCACGGCATTAACAATACTGCTAGTAATATTTCTATACTATGTCTGCTAGTTCATTCGTGTTTTTTGTTTATATTCTTGATTTCATGAATTACAAACTGATTTCCGTCATAATTCCACTGGCTAGTTCACCGATGTTGGCCTTCATTTGGGTTGCTTTCGTGCTATTGTACTTTTCAGCTTGGATGACACTCTTTGTGTCTTTCCTGCATGTTTAATGTGCAATGCCTGTATTGTGTTTTCTATTTCATGTATGGATGAGTTTTTGATGAAACCTGTTATAAGACAAATGTGCATCTTGTTTGCACATGAGGGTTGACTGTTGCCATTCATGTTGTTGATTTATGTCCTAGTACTAGTCTAAGTGCACCTTTATTTATCTTTTTTCTCAATTTAGGTACTCATGTCAATATATCATAAATTATTTCGTCCAGATACAACGGCATCTCTTTAGTTTGGGTATACGTATTTCTAAGATTGTTTCTCTGCTTTCTCTTTATTTACAGCGTGAATAGTGTTTTGGAAGACTTCTCAGCAATGTTGCTGCCACATAAAATTTAATGATTAAATACACAATATCAAGTATATTTATTCGACCCACATACAAACTAATGAATCAATACACTATGTCAAGTACAGTTGTTCGACCCACATACAAACTAATGAATCAATACACTATGTCAAGTACAGTTGTAGGAGACACATTAAAAACACTTTGTCAGCATTATGCCATTTTAACAGTAAGTCGACACATATCTATATACTGTCTTTTCTCGTCTTTTATTTAAAGAGTCCTAGCATTTACTGTCACTTGACAGGCATTAATATTGTAACGTCTCTTAATGTTGGTAACTCCTTCAAACAATCGTTTTATTTTTTCCCTTTTTCTGCTTTCATTGTCCTGTTGTTTGCCCGTGATCCTACTCATTACATATGTATTATCATAAAGTGTCCCAAACATTTCAGTCCACTTTTATCAATGCAGTTGACAAAATACGTCCCTTCAGCATGTAATGTAATATCGTCGTTCCTCGCATGACATATTCTTGTTGTGATTGTTGTTTTAGTTGAATATCTTATTCCACATGTACAAGGCTGCATCCTGTGTTTTGTAGTTAGTGTCTATGTCTGACATTGAGAATGCACTGTTATCACACAAAAACATCAATAATTACCTGCAAAGACTAGGAAACGCAATGCCATATTTAGATGTATCATCGTGATGTCATGTAAGCTGTTTTTTACAAAATGTTCTTTGATATTACTTCAACTGTAGATGATTTCAGACATTTTTTTTCAGTTTAGACAAATCTCATTATCAACAACGGACAAATTCAATGATGTTATTATATCGAATGATCCATCATCATCTTGTGTTCAATGTGATTCTCCAGTATCAAATATTTCCAGTGTACAGTGTTTATTGTGATACGTGAGATGTTGGTATGTATTACAATAATTGCTTCCGACGGAACAATCTCACCAGAGCAAAGAAACAAATTAGAGCAGGTACAAATATCATTTAAAACAAAAAGAGAAATATCATATGTGATATGTTCCTGTCGATACCGTTGAGGGAGAGAGCTATTCAGAACGTATCATCATCAGGTGCCATACCGGCTGGCATAAGCGATCATGACTCTCCACAGCTCTCTATAACTAGCATTATACATCAAGATCTTTGCTGTTTTCATGTCGTGCCAGGTTGGCAAGCTGTTTAATATTTTCTCACATCGATGCCCTCTGTCTATGTTGTCTTCAATTTTTCCTGTTGTGCATATGTTATCCTAACCTTCATGTTTCATGAATTAGCCCAAAAATGATCATTTTCTTTTTCTTATATTATTGATTGAGGTCATTTTCGTATTTGACTCTTTCAACACCTCCACATGAGTGTTTCTAGCAGTCCATGGTTCAAAGCCACATATTATAAAATATGGATGCAAGACATTTACAGGAGATGTAGTTCTATTTAAGAATAATCATCATATGGAAAGTTAACATTTTTAACGATAACGTTGCGAAAGTCAAATGCTAGACCTGGATTTACAACATAATGTCAGAAAGAGAAACTGTATATATTGTGGATACATTAAGAGGCATGGATGTCTACATAGCATAGTTTTAACAGACACGATAGAAGTCACGAGAGATAGATGATCCATTCGTGCAGTGGTTATTAAGTGTTAAAGCTGTGTTCTTCTCATATCATGCCCTAGAAATCTTGAGTGTCTGCACCTAATGTGTGATCTTTTTACGCCAGCACCAATGAGAACCTCTGCATTAGTTTTTTAAGCTGACCATGGTATTTTCATCATTCATCTCAGAAACCACATCTTTGTAGCCTATACTTCATTTGAATTTTATTTTTTGTTTACAGTCCATGCTTCACATCCATAAAAAAGAATAGGGTCGATATAATATCTTAGAACTCGAATAAGAGTCTGCATTGATAGACGTCCATTTTACAAAATGGTTTTCAATTTTTGGAATGCTGATTGAATAAAGACCTATATCGAAATAGAGATAATATGAAAACAAATACCTCGGACCATCCATTTTGTGAGAACTTACAGCAATTCACTATCCAAAAAACAATTACTAAATAAAAAATCAATAAGGGCGCATTGTCAACAATCATGAGGGCATGTGGCCTAGACATGTAAAACTATAAACAGCTACCCATCATCAGAAATCAAAGAATACACTGATCAGCTTTCACGGCAACCTATTGTACTGGATCTTCTTCTTTCTTTCCTCTTTTACCCTTTACATGTGTTGAGGGCGATACAATGTTCTTGTTCTCGCTTTTCTGGCAGCTTTAGATAATGTTACGAGTATTTGGTGTTCGTATAATGTCTCTTTCTTCTTCTGCGTTCGCTCTCATATAACCACAATGAATATTTCGTGTGATTTCCGCCGGGGAGCGTGAAGTACGTTGTGCTGCAAGTTCCACAGTAGAACTGTGATTATTTGCACCCCGGTTGGCCACTTGTGGTCAGGACGTCCGAGGTCAAGCACATCCGTTTTCGTCATTCGTTTATTTCGGGTTTGGTCCCTAGTCTGTGACAGCCTGTCTATATGTCGCCGGACACGCTGGTGTGTAGTGCCTCTTCGCCAAGACGCCTGTCGAGCGCGTCTATCTTGCACGAGGTGCTCCACCATCCATGAATCCATCTCCTGCACTCGGACAAGCTGCCTGTGTCCATCGGGTACTGCACCGTTTCTCATCCACGAGCCTGGTTCCGTATGAGGAAGAACTCGCCTGAAGAGTTGGACACTGGCTCGTTCGCCCTCCTACCCGAGGCGTCATTCATAGACATCGTGAACACCTCGCATAAGTTTGAGTCTCACACCAGGCGTTTGAGAGCAAGGCGTTCTCGAGCTGAGCGACCTTGTCCCAAAAGCGCCTGAGCCCAGCAGGTACTGAACCCTTTCTCTCTGCAAGTATATTTCCGGTATAGGAAAGCTTGACAATAGAGTTGGGCCAGGGCTAAAATCGTTGTCCCTTTTTTGCCTGAGTCCATCAGGTACGGAACCCTTTCTCTCTGCAAGTGTACTTCCGGTATAGGAAACCTTGACGGTAGAGTTGGTTTATGCCTTCTTGCTTTTCCGAACGCCCACGATTGGGTCTGGGTCTCTGCCTATAAGGATCACAGGTAACTAGAAGCTCGTCTCGAGCTAACAGAGCTTATAGTTACCCTTTCCTGGGCGCTTTTCACTTTTCATTTGCAGTTCGCGCTGCCCTCTGGCGCTTTTCTGCCCTTTCATTATGTCATTGTACTCATTATGACATATATTTGTTTCTTTCCATGCATCCACCCTTACGTGCCTTTTACATTGGCCGCCCCTCCAATGTTCTGACTGGACTAACAGGCGGCACTGTATGTCGACAGTGTCGCTGTATGTGGTGATATAAATTGTGTTCGAGATATTGTCTGTCTCTTTTGCAGTCAAATCTCTTTCCATCTGCTTTCTCCACATTCTCGGACACGATCCCCAAATGATTTGGCCAGAATGAGCTAGAGCTGCTGTTTTCTGTTAGCAGGGTGCACCGCGAGGAGGTAGATTTGGGATCTTGGTTATCTGCTAACCCTGGGTCCGCCTAGAGCACTGCGTTCCATTTGCACCCCTAATGTCTCTTTGATGCTGTCGATCCAGCGTACTCTAGGTCTACCCTTGGCTCTTCTTTCTGCTCCTCCTCTCTTCGTATATGCTTTATAAACTAATGAATCACACGGCATTCTTTCCAGATGACCAAACCATTGTATCTGTTGGTTTTGTATGTATTGTAGAATTGATATGACACCCACTATTTCTCTTATGACATCGTTTCTAATTATTTGTCATCTGGTCACTCCTGTGGCTTTTCTCAGACATCTCATCTCTGTTGTAACCAGTTGTCTCTTATGTTTTGTTGTTAAGGACTATGTTTGACATTGGTAGCACAGGGTTGGAATGAAGATACTTTAGATAAGATGTTTTTTTGTTGACATTGGTAGCATTTTGTGTTGCAATAAAGGGGATAATTGATCCAGTATTTCTTCTTCTTCAGCGTACATTCTCAAACTCCTGCTGAATTCTCTTGTAGCAGGACATGTCCTACTAGATTTCCAGCAGAATGTAGTCCAGAGAATGGAAATGCGTTGTGTCGCCGTTTTATTTGCGCCAATGGCCCGACACATCCGTCTTCGGTGGAGATCCAGTATTTGATTCGCTTTGCTAGAACGAATGTCTATTTCTATGTCCATCTTTCCATCGGAAGAGAATGTTACGCCTAAGTATTTGACGGTGTTGGTTTGTTTAATGACTTGATTTTCCACTGATATATTTAGATTGTGTGTATCCCTTCATATTGCTATGGTTTCTGTTTTATCTATGCTTATCTTCGTGATGTTGTTCTTGCACTCGATGTCCATGGATGTTAAATGACGTTGAAGTTCAGTTTCTTCAGTTTTGCCAGATATGACCTAAATATAGGATACCCTGATGGACCTGCCTGAGAGTTATGCAACTATTGTGCTGAAATATCCCAATTGATGAAGTAGAGGATAAGGACATCAAGACAGCCTTTGAGTTAATACACCAACAGTTTGATCTCATGAAACAAAAACCATCAAAAAATAGTCATTTTTACAGAATATGTCAGCTTTGCAAGCACTCAAATATACCCCATATCTGTAGGACAGTCTGTAAATATACAAAATGTCATCACTCAGGTTGGGGTGATGTGTGAGTATGTAGAATGAGTGTTTTTCTTGCAAGTCTATGTGGGTATGTATAATACACTTTTTACTAGCATGCCTATATTAGTATATACAATGCGTGTTTTACCACCGTGTCTATGTGAGTATCCAGAATACACGCTTTACTAGCATGTCTATGTCAGTATCTAGAATACACGCTTTACTAACATGTCTATGTCAGTATCTAGAATACACGCTTTACTAACATGTCTATGTGAGTATCTAGAATACACGCTTTACTAACATGTCTATGTCAGTATCCAGAATACACGCTTTACTAGCATGTCTATGAGAGTATTTAGAATACACGCTTTACTAGCATGTCTATGAGAGTATCTAGAATACACGCTTTACTAGCATGTCTATGTGAGTATCTAGAATACACGCTTTACTAGCATGTCTATGTCAGTATCTAGAATACACGCTTTACTAACATGTCTATGTCAGTATCTAGAATACACGCTTTACTAACATGTCTATGTCAGTATCCAGAATACACGCTTTACTAGCATGTCTATGTGAGTATCTAGAATACACGCTTTACTAGCATGTCTATGTGAGTATCTAGAATACACGCTTTACTAGCATGTCTATGTGAGTATCTAGAAAACACACTTTACTAGCATGTCTATGTGAGTATCTAGAATACACGCTTTACTAGCATGTCTATGAGAGTATTTAGAATACACGCTTTACTAGCATGTCTATGAGAGTATTTAGAATACACGCTTTACTAGCATGTCTATGTGAGTATCTAGAATACACGCTTTACTAGCATGTCTATGTGAGTATCTAGAATACACGCTTTACTAGCATGTCTATGTGAGTATCTAGAATACACGCTTTACTAGCATGTCTATGAGAGTATTTAGAATACACGCTTTACTAGCATGTCTATGAGAGTATTTAGAATACACGCTTTACTAGCATGTCTATGTGAGTATCTAGAATACACGCTTTACTAGCATGTCTATGTGAGTATCTAGAATACACGCTTTACTAGCATGTCTATATCAGTATCCAGAATAGACGCTTTACTAGCATGTCTATGTGAGTATCTAGAATACACGCTTTACTAGCATGTCTATGTGAGTATCTAGAATACACGCTTTACTAGCATGTCTATGTGAGTATCTAGAATGTGTGTTTTACTGATGAACTTGCGGGCATCAACTAACATGCTTGTATGTTTGAATATGATGATAACAATATTCATGACAATCAAACATGATATGATGTAAATCAGCTATGTCATGTTGATCATGTCACAATTTATTGTTACTTGTCATGTCGTGTTGATCAGGTCACAATTTATAGTTACTTGTCATGTCGTGTTGATCATGTCACAATTTATAGTTACTTGTCATGTCGTGTTGATCATGTCACAATTTATTGTTACTTGTCATGTCGTGTTGATCATGTCACAATTTATAGTTACTTGTCATGTCGTGTTGATCATGTCACAATTTATTGTTACTTGTCATGTCGTGTTGATCATGTCACAATTTATTGTTACTTGTCATGTCGTGTTGATCAGGTCACAATTTACTGTTACTTGTCATGTCGTGTTGATCAGGTCGCAATTTATTGTTACTTGTCATGTCGTATTGATCAGGTCGCAATTTATTGTTACGTGTCATGTCGTGTTGATCAGGTCACAATTTACTGTTACTTGTCATGTCGTGTTGATCAGGTCGCAATTTATTGTTACTTGTCATGTCGTATTGATCAGGTCGCAATTTATTGTTACTTGTCATGTCGTATTGATCAGGTCGCAATTTATTGTTACTTGTCATGTCGTGTTGATCAAGTCACAATTTATTGTTACGTGTCATGTCGCGTTCATCATGTCACAATTTATTGTTACTTGTCATGTCGTGTGCAAGATAGATGAACATTTTCTAATGGAATTGTTCTGCATTGAATTGTTTATACACAAATTATACAAGATATTAACTCGAATATGCAGATATTTCAAAAACAGCTTGAAGAAATCTCTCTCATAGTGTACGATACATCAAATATCATCCGTATCAACATTCCTTGGCCCCATCCTCCCATCCAGCCAGACATGGTCAGATTAATACATATATTTAAAGTGGTGAACAGAGCAGATGTCAAGAAAATCACAAGAGACACACGTGAATGGATGATTTATTCTGGTCTCCCTGCTCTCATGTCTTACAGAACTCATGCTGACACTCCAATATATTTTGTTCCCGTATTTGAAAACATACATTTTTATCCAGTGCAACATAGTAATGCGAGACTTGGACTTTAATTAAACACCACAATATCTAAAAGAGAAAATTCGTTTGAAATAAAACGCTACAGAAACAACATACGAGTATCATGGACAGAGAAAGAGAAGAGCATTATATTTTTTAAATTACTTAAACAAAATGAAGGGTGTCCTCTAAATACTATCATATGAAGAAAGCTACATTATTTTGGACACATAACGAGAGATGATGGTTGGTTTCAAACGCTGATTATAGAGGACATAATACCAGGAGAGAGAAGTAGAGGAAGACCATGGAAACGGTGGACCAGCGACATGGAATAGTGTATTAAAATGACCCCTCGTCAATGCATGCATGTTTGCCCGTGACAGGGATGTGCTTAAAGTATCTACGACAAAGACACAGTTCTGGAAAGAATATATCTCTTCACACACACACACACCATACACACACACGCACACACACACAGAGAGAGAGAGAGAGAGAGAGAGTTTGATAACCCACACATACTAACCCTAAGTTCATAATTTATCCATGTCATGCTCATCTGTATTTGTGAAGAATTCACATCATTATTCTAAGTTCATAATTTATCCATGTCATGCTCATCTGTATTTGTGAAGAATTCACATCATTATTAATCACACATTTAATATGACTATCTCTGTAATTGTATCATTATTAATCACACATTCAATATAACTATCTCTGTAATTGTATCAGTATTAATCACACATTCAATATAACTATCTCTGCACATGTATAATTATTAATCACACATTCAATATAACTATCTCTGCACATGTATCATTATTAATCACACATTCAATATAACTATCTCAGTAATTGTATCATTATTAATCACACATTCAATATAACTATCTCTGTAATTGTATCATTATTAATCACACATTCAATATAACTATCTCTGCACATGTATCATTATTAATCACACATTTAATATAACTATCTCAGTAATTGTATCATTATTAATCACACATTCAATATAAATATCTCTGCACATGTATATCTTGTGATCTATATATATATGTAGAACATACTATATCATATTAACGTATGAGATAAAAAGTGAATCGATGTCTCTCAAACGTTGTTATGTGGACATGTTCGCCCATGATACATCAGTGACCGGTCTGTATTTCATCAAGGAAATATTCTTATATACATCATATATGACATTAGACTCATTATTTAATGTTGTGATTTACAAATCAGATGTGATGTACACTGACGGATCGGTAATCAACAAGCAGTCTAACAATCGACCTATTTGCCGTACCGCAGACACTTAACCGGCTGAATTCGCAATCCTATCCTCATGGGTGCATACTACGTGACTCAATTAGTATGACTTAGAAATGCAAATCAGGTGATGTATGTAGGAGATGGGTGGAGTCATTAGATAGAACTAACACGCGGAATTAGATAGAACTAACATCAATACGGAAACTAACCTTTTTCTTTATTTCTGACGCGGTCGTGGAGGAAAACGAACGAGCTGACCAATTAGCTATCCTAGCTACCATAACAGATGGTCAGCCTATGGACCGAGCGGGTATATACGCATTGCTCATCGTGAGTCGGCACGATCAGATATTGTGCGATGAATGAGCATGATTCAATATCGAGAATGCGCCAATTGGGAGTGAAGATGGACGTGGCCCGTAGATAACACCTGACAAAGATTTCAAAAAGAGCAGTGAACCAATAAAGAACCGGAACCATCAAACATTATACCCTGAGGGATTTATCAAAGCGGAGATATGAGCGCTTATGAACATGCCCAGCGTGCAAGAAGAAAAATCAATACGTAAAGATTCAGCATCCACGACGATTTCGAGAGTATTGGAAACCAAACCCAGGCTCCAAGTAAAGAAGAATGTGGGAAATACAGAACGAGAATTCTACTATTATCTTTTGAGTGTTCCATCTCAATTTCCCACTTGATCTCAATTTCCCACTTGATCTCTATTTCCCACTTGATCTCTATTTCCCACTTGATCTCTATTTCCCACTTGATCTCTATTTCCCACTTGATCTCTATTTCCCACTTGATCTCTATTTCCCACTTGATCTCTATTTCCCACTTGATCTCTATTTCCCACTTGATCTCTATTTCCCACTTGATCTCTATTTCCCACTTGATCTCTATTTCCCACTTGATCTCTATTTCCCACTTGATCTCTATTTCCCACTTGATCTCTATTTCCCACTTGATCTCTATTTCCCACTTGATCTCTATTTCCCACTTGATCTCTATTGTAGCAGAATAACCACAGTATATTTCCAGCATCAGTTATATCCGATATTGAAAAACCATCATTGCGCTGTGTCCGTTGCGCACTTGAGCCGGCACATCCGATTTCGGTGACTATGAGTAACGACACCCGACAATTGCAATATACAATACGATACTCACCTACAACTGTAGACAACAGATTTAAGAATAGTATAAAATTACTAACTGGACCAAGTTTAAATGATCCTATTATACTCATATACCTGTAGAGTAACAGATGGTATAGTTGTCGTCGATGTCAAGACCACGTCTTCGGAATGATTGATTTATTGGATGTTCTTCATCAAACCATATATTTAACACATCTTTATCTGTCGCCTCAGTGGTAAAATAGTGAATTCGGACCGCCTCACAAATGATGTTCGTCCGTCGTGATCGACAATGACCAAAAACTCAACCATAATAATAATAACAATAAATAATAAAATAATAAAGTTAATAGTGCGTTTTTAAATGACTAGCAAGTCCAATTCGCGAACAAAATGTTCTTTTACAGAATTGACAACAATAGAAGGTATCTGTGTGAGGTTGAGATGTTTTTTCTTTTCTACGTGTCAGCTTCTGTCTTGCAGTTTCTTGTCTGAATTCTTCCTCCGCTAGTGCTCCCGTTCTAATGCTGTAACGCCATGCTGTTCTATCCTGAGCGAGGCTCTCCCAAGCGCCTACGTCAATGTTAAGATGTTTCAAGGATGACTTGAGCGTGTCTTTGAAACGCTTTTTCTGTCCACCAGCTTTTCGAAATCCTGCCTTGAGTTCTCCATAATATATTTGTTTTGGCAAACGCGAGTTCTCCATACGCACAAGATGGCCTGCCCAGCGTGCCTGCGCCTTCATAAGTATTGTGTGGATGCTTTTTGAGGTTGATTTTTCCAAGACCTCGTAGTGTGGTACTTTGTCCCACCAATGGATGTTTAGTAATTTACGTAGGCAGGTAAGATGGAAATGATTTAACTTTCTTGCATGTCTAGCATACACTGTCCACGTTTCGCAGGCGTATAGTAAGGTTGGTATAACAGCAGCATGATATACTTGTAGTTTGATGGTTGTTTTTATACCTCTTCTGTCCCATACATTGTTGCGTAATCTGCAAAATACAGCACTAGCTTTTGCCAGTCTATTGTTAATTTCTACATCAATGTTCACATCGCGAGAGAGAGTGCTTCCAAGGTAAGTAAAATTGTCGACTACCTTCAGTTTTTCCTGATTGACGATGATGGAAGTAACAGTATGTTGGCTATTTGATGTTGCTTGGTTCATGACTTCTGTTTTTTTGGTGTTAATAGTGAGACCAAAGTTGTTGCAGGCCTTTGAGAAGCGGTCTATGGTGCTCTGCATGTTTACGACAGAGTCAGCATACAATACACAGTCGTCAGCATAAAGTAATTCTCTAACACTACTAGATTTAGTTGTAAAATAGTGAATTCGGACCGCCTCACAAATACGGGTTGGTCATCATCATCAGGTGCCGTCTCCACAACGACGTTTGGTTGTAACAAATCTCCCACATTCCCTGTCTCTTATTTTGGTGGTGCACTCTGCTAGACTGTATCATGTATATCGTGTGATGTTACTCTCCCACTTGTATCTCTGTCTACCTCTTATTCGCTTTCCTTTGACTTTACCCTCAATTAAGGTCTTCAATAAGGTATCATGTCTTTTAATGTGTCCAAAATATTTTATTTGAATGATCATTATTTATCTTAGTAATTCTTTCTTCATATTAAGTGTCTTTAGCACCTCTTCATTTGTTTTATATGATGTTCTTCCTATTCTCCTATATACACACATCTCAAAGGCATCAATTATGTCTTATATTGTTTTAGTGTCCATTTTTCTGATCAATACATTAATATAGAATAGATATATCATTTTATAATTCTCCTTTTTAACTTGTGTGTAATTTGTTTAGATGGTACTATTCTCCTCATGTCATTGAAGGTATTTTGACCATTCCTATTCTTATTTTAACTTCTGTTTCACATCTGCCATCATTTTATTATGTTTCCAAGATATTGATAATGTTTTACTTGTTGAAGTTTCTCTCCATGCATGTTTATGTTTAGCTCTTGTTCTTCTGTGTCCTTGCTGATTATCATGGTTTTGTTTTTTGAATATTTATATCTACGCATCGGTGGACCTGTTTGAATACAATATCACTCAATTTGATCTTGAAAACTGTGTTTTTTTTATTTCTTTGAAATAACCATTACTTCTGTTCTCCTTTTATATGTTTGCTTATTTGAGCATGTACCTAATTCAGTATGTTCTTGTCTGGATGTTGCTTATTTAGATGTTGACATGTTTCTATTTTATGTCTAGGATGGTAATTTCTTGAGATATTTCTGGCGTAGTGGTTAAGGCGTTCAAGTTGGGCTCAAGAAGTCACGGGTTCCACTAGTGATGACTTGTTTATTCTCGCTTTGGAAGCACATGTTATACGTGGTATTCGTGGACATGTGCGTGAGCTTCATTGAGGGATAATTGCATATGGATAAAACAAGTACAGTGCAATTAATCATCTACGACTTTTGAGCATGTATAGGTGTCCTGAGTAATATAAACTTGGTTTCATCTTAACTTGATACAGTCTATACTTGCTTCGCTGTATGTTCGTTGTGTACTTGGTTTTATCTTAGTTTTATACAATCTGTATTGATTTCATTGTATGCTTCAGTTGAAATTTGCTTCTACTAATTCTTGCGCCTATAAAAAGTGTTTTAATTCATGAATATAACGCAACGTCATGCACGCGACAATTATCGCGAGTGTCCATCTCGTCCGTAAGTTCCAATCAGATATTTAAGTTTGTTTAATTTAATTGTTTCTGTTTCAAGACTGCTTGATTAAATGTTAGACTTTTCCCCAATCTATTCGTTCTCGGTGTATAGGGGTATTTTAGGGGTATTGTTTGTAGGGGTATTTTCTAGTTATCATGTTTGTTTCTTTTGATATTTCTCTTTGTTGATGTTTGACTGAACTGATGTTTGCCTGTATGATATCGATTAATTATTCTTATTATCGTATCGCCAATAATCGCGGCTATAATCAAATACAGGATAGTCTTAGAAAATGGTAGTACGGATTTTAGGATCAGACTGGAGGAGGGGGGTACATGATTCTACGGGCAGTTGAGTTAATGGAATGAAAAGTGAGGGCATGTTTAACTCTATCAGAGAAGGAGTAAGTACCCCAAGTATTAATCAATGTATAACGATGAGATTAATTACGGACATGAAGCCAAGCCGCTGAGAAGACACTGTCCGGGTTATAGAGTCTATAAAATAAGTCAAACATATCATAAAAGCTATGAAGGCTAAGAATCTGGGAAAATGACAACAGTTGCGACAAGCAGGAGTATAGGAAAATGTGTACAGCTGCCAATCATGTGCAAAGACGTAATCTTTATTCCGATCATGCATTTATATAAATGTTGGCTGCTCCCTTAATGTCTATGAATTTATATATATATATATAATGTTGAAAGAAAAATAAGCACGACGTGATTGGAGTTAGTTTTATAACATATATACTCAGTTGGACATTATTCAACCTATCGACTATGTCCACTTGGTCTTTAACTGTTCGTGGTTACCTGCATAATTATAACCTTCATGAGTCTTGGGACCATGAAAGCGATCACGGTCAAAATAACATCTTTGGCAATAGCTCATGACAGGTTCATGAGAATCATGTGAAACTTAATTAATACAAAATTCTCGGACCATATTAGTGAATTCCTATAAAGGATTGACGGTCCTGGATAAATTTCAGTTGAAAAATCAATGCGCAAATATGGTTAATCTCACTACAGAACAACGTTCATCATAATTGAACGTTTACAAAATGAAAACTCACAAAGTGTAATATCCATACAAATTATATGTTGCTAGAAGCACCATTAGTCGCCTTTGGGCACGATTTCAACAAACTGACTCAGTGATAGACCTGCCGAGCAGTGAAGAACCCAGTAACAACTCCTGCATTTGCATCCTCATTCAATACCAGCAATTTTCCGAATTTGAAATCAATCGCTCAGGAAACGGCTGCACGACGCTGGTCTTTCAACTAGAAGACCCTGCAGAGGCCCCGCTCTTACGGACCGGCATCATCAGTAAAGACTGTAGTAGGCGAACAAGCATCGTCAATGGACTATTGGGAATTACTTAAGACCGGCTTGGTTTTGTGATGAATCATTTGTTCCAGCTAGACGGATACGAGTTTACCGCAGTCAGTGAGCTTTACGCCAGATCAGCGTTGATGAGACTCCTACACGTGATGGTGGATGTATACTGATGCTGGCAGCTATCAACTTCATTGACAGAAGTCACTTGCGAAAATTGAAAGCCGAATGCCGAACTATACGTCTCTGAAATTGTTCTTCCTAGTATTCTTCCAATTTTGGCTGCACGAGGGTCAATTTATAAACAAGATAGCGCTCAGCCTCATGTGGTACAACTTATCACCCCGTTCCTCACTCAAGGAAGGGAACTAATCACCCAATCTAATAGTTACTACTGCTCAGTACAAAAAGAGTTATATGTACTCCTGACGGCAGGTTACTATGGAACATACCTTTTAGTTTACTTACACATTCAATCTCTGAACACAGAACGTCCTTGCCTTTAACAACACACACTTTAGAGAAAAGGGTACCACACTAATTTAATACAATTATAACTGTTTCATTATTTATTTGTGTGCACATCTGCACCTAATACATTAGAAATATTTAGTGAGCATATATATATATATATATATCGTTTTCTTTTCTTCCGTTAATCTGAACTCCTCGTTGTCCGGGCAAGAATGTCTGCATTGTCCAAGAACATGTTCATATATTGTTCGATGTCCCTGATCAATCTTCTTCTTGTCTTCTTCTCTACCAGGTACTTTACTTTCTAGAATAAGCTTGGACATGTCTCTGCAATTGTCCACAAAACTGTAGGTAGCTTTTAATGATTGTGTTTAGAAGTCGCACTTCATTTTATTTCAGTATTTTCAAAATGGATATGTTCCTTTTCTTCTATGGATATGATATTCGTAGGATCTATCTGTAGCACTTTATATATGAAATGAATAAATATTTTTTCTATTGTCTTGTTTGCATCCATATACTGCCATTGGGAAACGTATGATCTTGAACTTTTAAAAAAAATATCATTAACACTAATTTCCTAGACCTTTCTCATTTGCGGTGAGTGCTTGCATTGCTACTCGTGTATATATATCGTCGTTTCAAACATTTATTGATGTTATATATATATTTATAATATATAATGATAATTTCGATACTAATCATAAGTACATCGATTGGCTCATGCAATAGTCTAATGTAGTCTTGTTAGAAATAATGTCAAAATAACAAGTCCTAGACAGGTAGTAAAATGTGCAGTTATATTGGCCGCGCCATCAGTTTTTGAACCACGAGCTGGTTTAGCTGTAGCAAGACATGTTTTTCCTGAAATAAATAAACGACTGTACGAAAATGCATTAAGATAGTGTCGCAAATAAACAAAACAAGTATGTTATACTGGAATATTACATGCTGCCTAGTATATCCTAACACTCTCCAACAAGCTGATAAATAGAACTGTAATATATATGAAACATATTATAAGTTATTCTTGTTGGTCACTCTAAAATAATGGAAAGTAAAAAAGAAAACTAGCTAAACAACAATATATGCGTGGAAAATATTATGTCCATTTAGAATGCCATGACAATCTCGAACAGATCATAAAAGTTGGGGGTGTGGGGGGTGTTAGGTTTAAGAAACAGAAGAAGACTATGAAGACGATGGATGCGACATATCAAAGACCATAGGAACATGACAGTCACAGAAGGAGGAAGATTATAGGAACATGACAGTCACAGAAGGAGGAAGATTATAGGAACATGACAGTCACAGAAGGAGGAAGATCATATGAACATGACAGTCACAGAAGGAGGAAGATCATAGGAACATGACAGTCACAGAAGGAGGAAGATCATAGGAACATGACAGTCACAGAAGGAGGAAGATCATAGGAACATGACAGTCACAGAAGGAGGAAGATCATAGGAACATGACAGTCACAGAAGGAGGGAGATTGATTCAAGATCGACATGATTTCTTGGGGTCGACCACCCCCCCCCCCCATCTATGTGACGTTCACGTAACAAAACGTTGTCCACATTATCCGTATGACAGGGTGTCAGTACTATGCAACCTACCCAACCTTTTCCAGTGGCATGTTGAGAATATCTTCGATATCACGTGTCCATTGTAGTCTTTGTCTGCCCAGTAGTATCTTTCCCTGGTCACATCCATTCATAACTAATCGATATCAACCAACGTGTCATTGTATATTTTTTAAATATGTTAGTTTGCACTTTTGATAGTCTTAAAGAGTCATTATTCCTGTATGTTCAGGTTTTTATAGATGTCTATGTTGATTCTTCTTTCTACCACGGATAAGGTCATCTAGGACAGTGAAAGAGTTTTCTTCAGAGTTATACATCACATCGATTCTAACATGTTGATGTTAATCTTGAAAATAATCTTACACAATAATCGTACACAATAATCTTATACAATATTTTCACACAATAGCCTTTCACCATTGAATGGTAGTAAAACATTAAAGACAACAGATTGGGTATTTATATAGAAGAATTATAACAATAAAATTGACAGAAAGAAAACTAAAGATAAAAAAGTTAAATTCAAGACTTGGTAACTTAATGAAACCATAAAACGAGATTTCGTTTAAGTTGTGTTAACCACATTATGAAATAATGAAGTTTTGGGAATAGAGTTACATCGGGTAAATTTAAGGACACGAGAATTCGTGGACGACAGCGAGAGAAAATGGTATATGCAGTCTGACAGTGTGGCTTGGGAAGAGTCAGCAACGGTCGTGATAACATACACAGGAAACATAGAGTTGTGGCGACTCATGATTGTTGGCGCCAGGCGATATCATGATTACGATGTATATAACTACATATATATCCACTTACCACATGAACTGTACGTTGTTGAATTAGCCGTGTCCTCACATTTTGAATATGTTAGTTGACCATTGTTGCAGCGGACGTTGTAGCAAGTTGTGCTGCAGAGAAATGGCAGAGATAATAACAGACGAATCGTTGAATATGCTGCTAGTGGATATGTGTGTGTCGATTTATTTATCACAATTAATGCTTTATGTTTTTTTTGTGCAGATTTAATTACCCGGGATATACACGAAAAAGTGAAGGTGTAATATTTTAGGACTTGAAACATTTTCCTTCAGATAAAACTTATTTAGTGCCAAATAGTCGTTGCAGTATGTATATCTGATTGAGCATACCATTCTTAAATGTCTGCGGTACTATTGGAATGTGCATACATATACAATGTATGGATGTGTTACTTGTATCTGTATTCAGTGAATTAAGTGCAGATAAGCTTTCAAGCGGAGGTCAGAAAAACGCCTCTAGGACTACTTGAAGAAATCTCACAAGCACTGCATCATAGACCTAAGCTCTTGGGAAACCCCAGCTCTTGACCATGCACGAGTCATATCAGACCGGATATAAAGAGTCATATCAGACCGGATATAAAGAGTCATATCAGACCGGATATAAAGAGTCATATCAGACCGGATATAAAGAGTCATATCAGATTCGGTATTAAAAGTCGTGAACAGTGACAAATATTACAGACAATTAAAAAATCACGAAAACGACATGAAACAAACGACTATTTTTCCTCATATCAGGACCGACTACAATAGCCCGTATTAGATCATTACTCATTTTAATACAAACAATTGACACTTTTGAAAAACCTGCTCATGATTGCCTGCAACGGAGGGACACCATCATGCGGTGTGACCATCGTTTTCATGTCTATCCACACCTTTCTGTTGCAAGTACTCTACAGAATGTCTTCTCATTACTTAATGCGCGTTTCGTTGGTTATCAATCATGTGTTTCCGAGATATCGGTTTTGTGTGTTGTCAATCATGTCTGAAAGTCAATGTCGTGTTACATTGATTATCGTGTCGCTCCAGAAACTTCTGTTTCCTGTACTGTCAATCATGTCTTCTTATGGTCGACACCGTGTAGCGTCGAATATAATGTCACTATTTGCATGTATTTCACAACCTTCTATTGCATGTGTTTCACAACCTTCTATTGCATATGTTTCACAAGCTTCAATTGTATGTATTTCACAAACTTATATTGCACGTATTTCACAACCTTTTATTGCATGTGTTTCACAACCTTCTATTGCATATGTTTCACAAGCTTCAATTGTATGTATTTCACAACATTATATTGTATGTATTTCACAAACTTCTATTGTATGTATTTCACAACCGTTTATTGTATGTATTTCACAAACTTCTATTGTATGTATTTCACAACCTTCCGTTGTATGTATTTCAGCCAATGTTTTTTTGGTCCATGCAGTGTGGCGGGGGTCATCCTGTCTCTCCCCAACATTCTGATTTGTGTATTATCAATTATTTCTTTTTCCATGTGGTGTGAGCTTGTATCATGTCCTTCCACCGCCTTCTATTTCCTGTCATGTCAAACATTTCTAATATTAATGTTCTCTCAAACCACACTAATATTTTGTCAAGCATCTTTAATATTGTTCTTCCTCTACACTTCTTAACCGTCATGTTACCTGTTTTTACAATGTACAATGAGTTACTTCTATAGTCTTCTGATGATGCATCCAAAACATGTAGCATTTATAGAATATGTGTAAACAGCTCTATTTGTGAAGCGATTTCTTTAATGCTCATAATATGTTTTTGGCAACTGCCAGATGTGTTCTTGAAAGTATACTATAACATCTACCATCTGATATATTATTTATCTATTACGCTGAATATTTCAAGATTATCTTTCATACAAAATTATATTTCCATGTAATGTCTAAGGAGAATAATAAGGAATATGTATTGACAACAAATAGCTGTCATAAAATAAATAACCAAACAGAAGTGGATTAACACTGAAAAAGATGGACTTATAGATTGATGTGTGCTGGCACCTGGTTTATTCAATGTATATGGTGAACTGATAATGAGACCGATACAAGATATGACAAGAAGATCAGTTGGATGCTCTATTATCAACAACATACAATACACGATGATTCAGTTTTGAAAGGCGAAAATGAAACAGTTACAAGAAATGAGGAATATCATTTCACAAGATATTGCTTAATCTGAATATCAGAAAAACCGAAGTAATGGTAATATCAAAGAATAAATGCCCTCCATAATGCACCATCAAAGCAGATGGGATCTGTCTGAAGTAGGTCAATACATTCAAATATGTGGGTGCATTGATAACATGAGATGGAATATGAATAAAATAAGTCTAACAAGGAATTGTTCAGACATAATCAAAATATTACAGCACAAAGACCACCCTATGTAATTATATCTTTGTCAGTTGAGGTGAGAAAGCGAATTCGTAGGAGTTACATAGAATCGATTATGTACCAACTTGTTTGCAAGTGAATTTGAGCGTTCAGCATACCCTATGAAAAATTATATTAAGAAATCAGAGATGTGGTTTTATAGAAGAATGTTGAGAACACCATGGACAGATAAAAGGGGTAATGAAGATATATTGAAAGAAGTTAATTCAAAAAGAGACCTGCTTACCCGCATCAGAAAGAGACAGTTTAAAATTGTTTAACAAAAAATGAGAAGAAACCAGATATCTATTAGATGAAGAGTATTCTACAACATCTGATATACACGATGTGAAGTGGCAACGCATGACTAGAGAGCTGAAGACACAACTTGAAATACTCGCTTAATATATCTAAGGAGTTTCCGCATCAACCCCACATCATGGGAGTATGTCGGTAAAACATTGCCCAGTGTGATGAAGCAACATCAGCAAAGGTGCTTACTTCGCTGAGACACAGCTAACCTCCGAGGCATAGAGACGTCATAAGGCCGGAACCGACAGAAGATTAAACACCCAGATACCCAATTCTCAAATGGTGCCCAACATATGACACGGGATTGTATGCCAAAGTTTTTTTTTTCTCTCAGCATACACCAGAGAAATGAAACAACACTAGTCTAATGGTGTTGTCATCAGAACCTGCAATGTACGGCTATTAGATGACATGCATATACAAAGACTATAATGAAAAGTTTTTCCCGATTTCCTAAATAGGCATACAATAACAGAAACACACTATAACCTGTAAAATAATAAATAATAAATGCAATTGGTTAATGTTGTAAAAAGGTAACTACGTTATAAAGGAACGCGTTGTAGGGGGATGACATTGATTAGTAGACTTCAGAAAATCTCACGGCAATTTTTTTTACAAATAGTTGTTGTTCCTCATTCAATTAGGAAGACTTATCCCAATTTAGAACATTGCTGGAAACTGCAGCCGTAATACAGTTTTTGAGAAATGTCCTGCTGCTGCACAGCTGGAAACAAGAGCTATATTGATCGTATTACCTCCTGTGAAGTAAATATATCGTTATTCCATGTGTACAGTAATCTGAAGACATATTACGGGTAGGAATAAGTTACCAGAGGAGATGACGATGGTGAAATAATCCCTTTAGTTGTGAGCGGTAACTCTTGTGTCTCTAAAGCTTTCTGACAAAATGTTCTTCTGTTGTGCAACTAGGGTGGCAATCGAACTATTATATTGATAAATCAAATATATGGATATATAAAGAATATAGTTATATCAAATATATTGATATATCAGATATGTGGATGTGCAAAAACATTTAAAGGATGCATCTTTAGTTCCAGACGGGATATATTCCAGGGTACTAGCACACAAGTTTTACCGCACGTTGTTAGGGAACATTCCAGGGTGCCAGCAAACACGTTTTACAGCATGTAGTCAGGGGAACATTCCAGGGTGCCAGCAAACAATATTACCGTTTTTTGTTAGGGGAACATTCCATTGTGCCAGCACACAAGATTGACTGCATGTTGTCACGGGAACATTCCATGGTGCCAGCAAACAAGTTTTACCGAATGTTGTCAGGGGAACATTCCAGGATGCCAGCAAACAAGATTGACCGCACGATGTCTGGGGAATATTCCAGGGTGCCAACATGCAAGTTTTATAGCATGTAGTCAGGGGAACATTGCAGAGTGCAAGCAAACAAGTTTTGCAGCATGTAGTCAGGGGAACATCCCAGGGTGCCAGCAAAAAATATTACCGCTTGTTGTTTGGGGAACATTCCAGGGTGCCAGCAAACAAGATTGACCGTATGTTGTCAGGGGAACATTCTAAGTTGTGAGCATACAAGATTGACCAAATATTGTCATGGGAACATTCTATGGTGCTAGCGTACAAGATTGACCGCATCTTGTCAGGGAAATATTCCAGGGTGCAAGCAAACAGGTTTTACCGAATTTTGTCAGGGGAATATTCCAGAATGCCAGCAAACAAGATTGACCGTATGTTGTCACGGGAATATTCTAAGGTGCCAGCATACAAGATTTCCTCATGTTGTTAGGAGAACATCCCAGGGTGTCAGCAAATAAGATTGATCGCATGCTGTCAGGGGAACATTCCAGGGTGCCAGCACACACGATTGACCGCATGTTGTCACGGGAATATTACATACTTCTGGATAACTATTTCAGTATTCTTCTGTAACATTTAGAGACCAATTAGCAATGATCACAGATGTAGATTTTCTCGTCACGTGGGAGTCTATCACAGAATAACAACGGTACCATGTCATGCATCCCTTCGTCATGTATTTTATAGAATATTTAACACCAAAAAAATGAGACAAGATTTGCTAATGATGGATCTGTCAAAGTGGCAGGTTGTCACCTTATCCCCCCCCCCAACTTTCCTTAGTCACCTCCTCCTACGACATACCTGCAAATATAGCATTGATACTATGCTGTGCTCCCTGGACTAGTAGTCCAGACGCCGTAGGACTTCATCCACCACATTGAAGGTGAGGGCAGTAAAACATAGATACATAAGACCAATGTTGTCAATACTTACACGCAAATCTCGCCCTGTGTTGATGTTTTATACTTGGTATAGTAACACAGCTGGGTGCTACACGTTCCTGTTACTTCTGAAACAGAAAATACCAGATATAACTGTCTCAGAACAGTAATTATTACTATATCTAACAACGTTGATTACTGCAGACCCGAGTCCATTAGGAATCAGCAGATCACTGGGGTTCTGTGTAATATTATGGACAAGTGTAACACTAATGATATGTGTAATACTTTGGACCAATGTAATATCAGGGATCAGTGTAATACCGGGATCAGTGTAATACCAGGGATCAGTGTAATATTAAGGACACGTATATGATAATGATATGTGTAATACAAGGGATCAGTGGAGTAGTGTAATGCCAGGGATCAGTGTAATACCAGGGATCGGTGTAATAGTATGTATACTTGTAATATGAGGAATCCGTCTAATACTATGACTCAGTGTAATATTAGGGATTAACACTACTAGGGATAAATGCAACACTAGTTATAAGTGTGCTAATATGGATAAATGTAATACCATGGATCAGTGTACTACTAGGGATACATGGAATACTAATGATCAATATTCTAATAGGGATAACTATAATACTAGGGATCAATGTAAAACTATGAATCAATGTAATACTACGACTCAGTATAATACTATGGATAAATATAATACTAGTTATAAATGTAATAATAAGAACGAATGTACTACTGTGATCAATGTAATACCATAGATCAATGTAATACTATAGATCAATGTAATACCATAGATCAATGTAATACCATAGATCAATGTAATACCATAGATCAATGTAATACCATAGATCAATGTAATAATATGGATACAATTAATACTAGTGATTAATTTCATACTAGGGGTCAATGTACTACTAGGGGTCAATGTAACACTAGTGATCAATGTACTACTAAGGGTCAATGTACTACTAGGGGTCAATGTACTACTAGGGGTCAATGTACTACTAGGGGTCAATGTAACACTAGTGGTCAATGTACTACTAGGGGTCAATGTAACACTAGTGGTCAATATTGCTTGAGGTGTAGTTGATATCAGTGCCCATTACAGATCGTGTTGCTTTGGCAAAGTGTTTTACTGATTACATTTTGGGTTCCTCAGGATATGACTTCATACAGAGACAGTAACAACGACTATTTTCCATTTACAGAAACACTAAATACCGGATTTAAGAGTAACATTGTTACATATAATTATGCACATATAATCAACTCGTTGTGTGATCTTACACGTGCATTCTATTTCCTATGTTTGTATATGCATATGTGTACAGTTAGCATCATTGTTGTCAATCATTCACCTAAACAGGATTTTACTCTAATGACTCATTTTCATATATCAATCCACTTTCCTTGTTTATTTTTATGTATCGACTGAGTGTAACATTCAAACAAGTGCAGCTACTGATTATGCCTAAGCATGATCAAGTTTTAGCACAAATACAATGATACTCGGTTGTAAGACCATCTCATTGTATAGCCAGATGTGTGTGTTTATTCCTGGTTCATTTTTGTTCATTGATAAAGGCAAATGTTGGAACGTAACACAAAAAGACGTTGGTGTTTTATTTTTTTATTTATCATTTAAATTATATTTGCTGTTTATTAGTTATATTATTAATCAGTAATATTAATATTTTATCATAGTCGTTGTCCCTCGTTATTTATGTTATTACGGCACTATCCATGTTGTGAAATATCCTCTGAGAGCATGATTATTATTTACACATAGTTATATTAATTACATTGCACGTGTTTGTTCTTTCTTATCATATTCACATTTGGCATGTTACCTTTTAATATGACCTGAATCTTTCCAACAATTTGACATTTTCGTTATTGTGGTAAGCACTTGGTCATGCATTCAAACAATTCAAGATATATGCGTGTTTATTTGTTTGAGAACCCCAGGAATTGCGAACGATAAGCTCTTACTTCCTATGTGCAGTTGGGTGGTTTTACTGAGCTTTCTTTCATACACAGGAGTCTTCAGTTTTCGGCTTAGTGCAATGCCTATTAAAGGAGCATTCTACTTAACATTCTACTATATCTGCATTGACAACATGCTACAAATCTCCCATAAGAGAGCCTCAATATAACGGCATGTCATCTACTAATTTATTATGGGTGCATGGGTGCTTTGTTTAGTGGATCTTTAGTGGGACCCACAGATGCAACCGTATGCGTGTTTAACATATATAGTTCCTAGTAGCATTGTCAATTTATTACACTGAAGACTTTATTAGAGATAGCAACAAATTGACATCATGCTTGCATGCTAGTATTAGCGTTGTACACTGCAATCAATGTAAAAAAAATGTACTTACGACAATTGACTTGTTGCTGTTTAGTTTCCATATTGTGCTGGTCAATCAGCTCATTGTCTTCAACAATGCATTGACTTGAAGTAGTTGTGCTACTATAGCACACGTTGTTGTTGCGGTATGTCCTATGTGGGAATAAGAATGGGAAATAGACACGACAGTTTTGATTCAAATTGTGAGAACATATGTCAGTTGGAGGGAGCTAGTTCAAAACCCGGTTGGTTGAGATCGGTATATGTAAATCATGGATGATAACAAAATGTATCATTAATAAAGTATTAGTAGCAATAATATTATTAACAGCTCTATCAATATTAGTAGTAGTAGTAGTAGTTGAAATAGTAGTAGAAATAGTAGTAGTGGTGGTGGTAGTAGTAGTAGTAGCAGTATTAGTAGTGGTAGTATTAGAAGTAATATGGTAGCTGCAACAGCAATAGTAGCCGTAGTAGTAGTAGTAGTAGTAGTCATATTGGTAGTAATAGTGTTAGTAGTATTAGTAGTTGTAGTATATTTCGCAACCAATTATGGTCCTCTGTTGAGTTTGTTACAATACATGTAGTTCTTGAATTTCTCCAGATCGCCACCTTGTTTATGTGTCACATGACTTATTCTTTCCAGAACGCTGTTTTCCCAATGAACTCTCTGAATCCTTATTTGTCTTGGGCGATGCGTCTTGCATTTTCCAATGACGTATTCAGGTTATCCTTAATGTGGTCAGTCCATCATCTTCTTGATCTGCATTTCCTCCTCCGCCCACGTGCTCTGCCTCGATTATTGGTCGTTCTAAACAGGTGTATCTCTTTATATGACCAGACAGGTGTAGTTTTTATTTTTGCTATTGTGTTTAGTAACCAATACTCTTTAATCTTCAATGTGATTATAATATCTGAGTCCACAAGACCACAATCCTAGAGATAAAGTTACATTAATCCCTTTGAAATTTCTAGGCACAATAATCCTTGCACATGAATGTGCATAATAATCCTTTCACATGAATGTGCATAATTCAAGTTTAGACTATTCTTGATGTTGTTAATGCGTGACTTTCTTTGATCCAAGTTCTTCCTGTTCTCATAATTGTTCCCGGAAAGATTGTATTAGATAGAGAGATTTGTAGCCGAAATGCACGAACTGCATTTGCTTTCTTGTGTTATACTCATATTTATATGTTCGTGTTTGCTATAATCGTTATAACAGATTCGTAGTTTGATATAATCGTTATAACAGATTGGTAGTTTCTGCTTCATGTTTAATTCACTAGAAAGAACAATACCCCAGTGATATGGAGGTCACAATGAAGAGGATACCTTGACATTACAACATCCGGCAAATGATACAGTAAACCTACTTGATAAATAATAGGCATTTGGCGCCTTGCAACAGAGTGAATTGGAAAACAATTACAGAGCAGCTAGACGGGGCCAGACTATTCTTTTTGCAACTAAGAACATGACATAACAGACTGCATCGCCAGCAACATCACAAATACACGATCGGCACAAGAGATGTATTCATATTTTGCACCAGCCATAAGACAGTCCAAAACTGTTGCAGGCCTACAACGTACCATGAAAAATAAAGAAACACTAGATTATGCCGTCTCCTTTCATGAAACACTATACAGCAATGCTCGGATCATGGAGTTGACTCTTATCTTTTTAGAGTAATCAATGTAGGTCGGACAGTGAACGCACAGAAAGTTGTAGATGTACACATACTTTTTTTTTCAAAGATTGGAGTACTTTTCTTGATATCTACAGATAGTGCACATCTCTCATTTCGACACACCGAATTGTATTGGACTAATGTGAGTTGATATAGTCTGACTTTATCTGCAATCATCATCATCATGTGGTATATCATGGAGAGTATGTAGTAGTCGGCATTCTTTCGAAACTCATGCGGATATTGAGTCAATCTTCCAGCGCGTGCGTGTCACGCTCATCTAGTCTGTGATATCTCGCGTTCATCCTCGTCGTGGCCTACATTTCATTCCTTTACCTAGCATCATCGTCGTGGCCTACATTTCATTCCTTTGCCTAGCATCCTCGTCTTGGCCTACATTTCATTCCTTTGCCTAGCATCATCGTCGTGGCCTACATTTCATTCCTTTGCCTAGCATCCTCGTCGTGGCCTACATTTCATTCCTTTGCCTAGCATCCTCGTCGTGGCCTACATTTCATTTCTTTGCCTAGCATCATCGTCGACATTGTGGTATTTTCTATGATGGTCTGTGGTTAGATATGGCCAAAGTATTTTACTAGAGTGAATAGAGTGAACCTTGTTGTTTAGCTAGAACCCTGTACTTTATCTATACAGTTGGTTTTGTTTATTGTCAACTCTCTCAAAATGTCCCTATCAATGCTTTCTTCTGTTATTTTCTTCAGTGTTATTTACGTTTGTTTTTTTAATCTGTAACATAATTGTTTGTCATGCAGCTATTTTTCTTCTCACCATATTGGTGATTGTCCACAATCTACAACCATGTTTTCCAACTGGTGATGCAGGCTCTGAAATTCAGGTGTTAATTGCAACATTCTCGAATGTTTTCGCATAATCGTCACCCTTATCATGTTATAACCTTTTATCAATGATAATAATGTTGTACAATAATAGTGTGCAGGTGCTACACTGGTCGTCATCGTTGTGCCAATCGGATATACAAACTTACTTATATTCAGTGTATTTGTAACTAGGGTATAAACAGATGGAACATGAAATGGACTTACCTGCAAGTTGAGGAAAATGAAGTGATAAGTGCATAATTTCCAATATTGCACTGACGATTCGTACAATCTCCGTCAACGCACAACATCAGGGCTGAATATATAACACAACTATCATATTAATGTGTTGTTGATTATGTTGATGGGAACAATGATGTTGATGGGAACAATGATGTTGATGGGAACAATGATGTTGATGGGAACAATGATGTTGATGGGAACAATGATGTTGATGGGAACAATGATGTTGATGGGAACAATGATGTTGATGGGAACAATGATGTTGATGGGAACAATGATGTTGATGGGAACAATGATGTTGATGGGAACAATGATGGTGATGGGAACAATGATGTTGATGGGAACAATGATGTTGATGGGAACAATGCTGTTGATGGGAACAATGATGTTGATGGGAACAATGCTGTTGATGGGAACAATGATGTTGATGGGAACAATGATGTTGATGGGAACAATGATGTTGATGGGAACAATGATGGTGATGGGAACAATTATGTTGATGGGAACAATGATGGTGATGGGAACAATTATGTTGATGGGAACAATGATGTCGATGGGAACAATGATGTTGATGGGAACAATGATGTTGATGGGAACAATCAAGATGGTGTTGATGATAATGAAATGAACGATGATGAGAACGAGTTGGATGATGATGATAGAGATGGGATCGATGATAATGATTTTGATTGTGATGTTTGGGAGTATGATGATACTGATGGGGTAAAACAGGAGTGATGATGGTGGAAATTATCGTTATTGTGATAGGAATGCCGGTGTCTGTGATATGATGATGATGTCTGTGATATGATAATGATGATGTTTGTGATATGATAATGATGATGTCTGTGATAATAAGGGTGTGTGTATGATATCATGATGTTGTGTGTAGTATAATGTGCGTGTCGCACATGATGACGATGTCTCTTTTATGATGTGTGGGTGTGTGCTAGGATGATGCTGATTTTACTATGATGATTACGACGTGTGATATGATGTCGAGGATGTGTGATATGATGATGACGTGTGGAAGTGTCATGATGACGTCTGAAAGGATGATGACGATGCTTGCTGTGATGAGAACGGTGATACATATGGCGATAACGATGAAGATTATAATAATGTTAATGAAGACTGCGCTGGTACAACTTTACATAGTACAACCGATATAATGACACTCACCACCAAGACACGATGTCTGCCAATTTATGCACTATACCAAGTTGGTATAAACATCAAAACAGTATTAAGGTGAAAAATTCATCAGTATACATTTGTGCCGATTTTCTGGTGCCGTGTAATCTCATGAACATGGACAAAGAATCTCGCTAAATGTAGTGACTTCATGTAATATCGGAGACATGAACAAGGAATATCAATGTAGTTAGTGATGTCGTGTAATGTCAGATTCCTGAACAAGGAATCTCGCTACATTTACTGATGTAATGTCAGTTACATGAACAAGGAATCTCGCTACATTTACTGATGGCATGATGTCATTTACTGATGTAATGTCAGTTACATGAACAAGGAATCTCGCTACATTTACTGATGGCATGATGTCATTTACTCATGTAATGTCAGTTACATGAACACGGAATCTCGCTACATTTACTGATGGCATGATGTCATTTACTGATGTAATGTCAGTTACATGAACAAGGAATCTCGCTACATTTACTGATGGCATGATGTCATTTACTGATGTAATGTCAGTTACATGAACACGGGATCTCGCTACATTTACCGATGACATGTAATGTCAAAGAAATAAACTAGGAATCTCACTAAGTGCAATAGATTAAACATACTTATTTTTAACTAAACTTTGTTAAAAATTCAACTCTATTCATCAACCACATTTAAAAATAAGTTACCTGTAGATACCAGGAAAAATAGAGCGATGTTTGCATGTACCATCTTGATGTCGGGTGACTATCTGATGTAGAAATGCACTTTGTCAGTACTTGCTCTATAAATATTTTACAAAGTATTTTCCGATGAAAAAAAGAAAAATTACTAATATCAAATTTAAGAAATCAATATGTAATGAATGTTCAATTTCTTCATTGTTTCTTCTCCTCAATACACTTTCATTTATTTCAGGGCAATATGGGGGTCTGCGGTAATCTGGAGGGGAAGGGGTGGGTGCAATTTCAGTACCACGATTGTGTAAACTAACTTGGAGGAAGCTGTGTCATCTTTGTCATCAAACGTTCAGCCCTAAATGTGTGTGTGTGTGTATGTGGAAGGGGGGAGGGAAGAACTTTCCAAAATGCTGGCTTTTACAATAATTTTTGTATGAACTTCATTATTCTTCTTTAAATCACTCGTCGTCTGGGTGATATGTTTTTATGAGAGTTAGTTCCGTAATTATTTAAATACTTACTTAAATGTGTAGGATAATTAGTTGATTGCTGCGTTAGTTAGGTACATATGTAGCTACATAGTTAGTGGGGTTATTAGTTAGGTAGATAATTGGCTAATTAGGTAGTGAGTTTGGTAGTTAATTAGTTAGGTATATAGTTTGCTAGTTATGTATTTAGTTAGACATTTTGTTAATTATGTAGATTTTTAGTTAGCTAGTTAGTTAGGTAGTTAGTTAATTCGTTAGTTAGGTAGCCAGTTATTTAAAAAGGTAGTTTGTTCGTTAGATAGTCAATTAGTTAGGTATGGAGATCTCTAGTTGAGCATTTAGACAGATTTCAGCATCTAATACGCTTAATTACGTAGGTAGTTATCTAGTTCGTTCGTTACGTACTTATACATATAATTAGTTAGTTAGATTATTTTTATTTATGCAGTTACTTAAATGCTGAGTTGATTTGTTAGTGTTGTAGACATGCAATTAGATAATGAGATAATCTGGTATTTAGTTAATGAATTCATTTGTTGAAAAATTAGTTATTTAGTTCTTTGGCTGGTTGCTGATCCAACAGTCTATGTGCTCATATACTTTGATGCAATTCCATTTTATTTGCTTGAAAGTATGTGAATATTAGGCCCATCCTGGACCATAGACAGAGAATAACTATCACACAACCAGGAAGGTAGGTCTCAGCCTATGCACTGCTCCGAGCCATTGCAGCCAAGATAAGGTTCACTGTGACCATTCCTTGACATCAATTGACTACTGGATATGCGGAAATTCTCTATTGCTTCAGGCATGCAACCAAATGTTCAAATCATAATTAATGTCTTGTCCTGAATCACTGTGTCCCTATGATGGGCCTCAGCCATAGGCAGAAAAAAAACAGTGCTTTCAGTTTCCTCCTTCCGAGTGCCGAGCAGTAAACCTCTGGCTCCCTCCCAACCACATACATATATATACATATATACAAATAACAGAACACATTGCAACAACAAAATAAAAGCTTGAGAAGCATACGCGTATAGATGACGTGCCATGAAGATGCTATAAGAAGATAACCTCAATATAACGGCATGTCATCTACTAAGGTTTTCTGTTGCATGGGTGATTTGTCTAATGTACCGTTGGTGAGACCCATCGATTCAGTAGCATGTGTAGATATTTAGTTAATTGGTACATTCGCTCGGCCGTTAGTAATTTAGAAAATAAATGTAGATAATTAATTAGTCATCGTAGCATCATCATTACACCCAGGAAACATCTACATATGTTCCAATCTCCGCTTGAGTGTATCAAACTTTAGAGGATGTCTAACAGTTCTAGTTCTTAAATGGTTGATGGATATTATTTGAAGCGAGAAATTAGGAATCTATTCTTGCCGTATGAATAAATACACCTGGTTGAGGGTGGGATAAAAAAAATCATATTTGAGATTTGCATTTGTATTATATTGATCGTGTTATCTAATCTAGGTCTATATTTGTAGGCATGTTATCTGATATATTTATACTACTATTGAGTTCAGAAAGAGCGTGAACGTGTCAAATATACATTAGATTGCGGAAATTATCAGTTTAAACAAGAAAACCTTAAACATAGGGAACATAGAAACAGGTAGTTTCTATAACAGTATTAATGTTACACAATTTAAATTTGCATTTTGTAACAAATTGGCATTTACATATGTATATTTAGGAGCAGGTAAATAGTTACAGTTGATTAGAGGCGTGTTGTATGTTCTATAGTAAGCTGGGGATAAGTATTAACATATATTTTCTAATGATGACATACAGTCAGCAGCTATAATTTATATTTGGGTACTTGGGAGCTAGGTAATTAGGACAATCCTTGTTTTAAACCCTACACTATCGCTTATTTCTGTCAATGGTGAGTTTCAAAACTATTTCTGTATTTTGAATGTGTGAAAAAATAATCATCATTAACGTCATGTGTCTCCTTGTTTTATATTTGTAAATAGATGATGTTTGCTCTCCTGAGATAGGCTGAGAAAAATAAACGAATAATGCAATTTTTATAAAGTATCACTTTACTTTGTACATATTAAGAGACAGTAAGTAAAATGGTTTGTTCACCTTATGTAAAATGATTTGGTCACCTTATGTAAAATGGTTTGGTTACCTTATGAAAATGAGGCCAAACCAAATACCAATAAGATCAGGAGCGGATTTACGTATAAGCTAAACAAACTATAGCGTAGGGCCCCCTCCGTTTTGGGGGCCCCAAAAATTATATTTGGAACTGACATATACTATCTGGACTTATAAATGGCCCCCACATCTCAAATAGCTTAGGGTCTTATCAAATCTAAATATGACGCTGAATAATATCATATAATACAAGAATATCTGGGCGTAAAGTCAATGTGACATTGTTAAAGATATTACTAGAAGGCATTTAAGATCATTTAAACCAAGTTCTAGTTACAAATTGATGATTTACAAAGTATTTAAGTTGTGTTCGGTTTTGTGTGTAAAAAGTCGAAGACATGTATAAGTGTAGGTCAATATTATTGACATGTTTGGTTTGAAGGCCGCTACCAGCTCACAATAATACTCACGTGTAAGACAGGTAATGAAGTCCTACTGAATGACGACTAAAACACTACACACTATCACTAACGGATGTAAATATGGTACATATAACAAAACAAAACACAGAATATAATCTACATATGACAATACACAGGACAAAGTCCCCAAGGCCAGTTTCTCCATCGATGAGGCCTTTACATGTGAATCCCGTAATGTTATTTACGTGATCATATGTAAACGCTGTGGTAAGCAATATATCGGTGAGACTTGCCTTAGACTGAGCGACCGCTTCTGTAACCACTTGCATGCTATCAAACACAGAACACCCACTCCTGTGGCCAATCACTTCAACGGCGATGGCCACCGTGGTGTCATTGACATTCAGGTCACTGCCATCAGATCCTGCACCACCGATGATAGATCTAGGTACGCCCTCGAAAATCGTCTCATTTTCGAGTTGGGTACCATCAAGCCATTTGGACTCAATTCCGACCACTCTTTCGCTTAGTTCTCGGTCGTATTGGTCTTTGTTACGTCATCGTTTTGTTCCTCTCGTTCCACCTGTATTATCGTCTTTGTGTACTTCCTGTTCGTATGCTTCCGGTATCTATCTTACTATCACATTTCACTCGGATACGCATACATTTTTACTTGTGGTTTTTTTATGTTTGTATGTTATGTCCGTATCTTGAAAAAGGCCTATTGGTCCGAAACGTCGACTTTGTCCTGTGTATTGTCATCTGTAGATTATATTCTGTGTTTTGTTTTGTTATATGTACCATATTTACATCCGATAGTGTGTAGTGTTTTAGTCGTCATTCAGTAGGACTTCATTACCTGTCTTATACGTGAGTATTATTTTCCATTATGTTCTACTAGCAGTACCACCTTCTATTGATTACCAGCTCACATAAATGTTGCTATTTCGTCAAAGAATGTTTTTACCTAAACTCAACCCTCTCAGCACGTTTGAGAAAACAATTATGTGTTTATATAAAAATAAAATGTTGAGAAAAATTATAACCAAGCTTAAACAACTGAGACCTGTAATCAATATTCATTAATTCAGAAGGATCAAAACAGACGACCAATTTGTTATCACAACAAACGTCATTGGCTCATGTATCAAGTTACGAATTTAACAAAAGAATATGTCAGAAAGTGAAAAATTATATCAGAGGAGATAACGACTTGAAACACATCCCACAATATGCTGACCGTATTTACCATGTTTTAGTTACTCAAGTTTTCAATCTTTATTTTTGCTGATTGGGGGGGGGGGGGGTCCTCAATGGTTGAATTTGCTTAGTTTACAAGTGGATTCATTTTATCAGACTGAAAATATGTAAGTGGGTTTGGTTGTCCTCACCACTCAGGTTTCCAATAAACATAACATCGACAGGGTCCGAATGATTAACATTGATGTTCAATTTACTGTTATTCATGCACAAACATAAATTCACATAAGACAGAATGAAGTATTAAAAAAACAAATGGATGGAATATATTTTGTAACAATAAGATTTACTTTGGAATATAGATTTAACAATTCTGACAAATTATTCAATATAATGATTATATTTTATTGGAAAATGTAATATATCGTGAGATCATTAATCAATCAGTTATTATTTTTTTTATTCTTGAGGAGTCTTCCTGCTTCAGTATATCCATAACTATAGATAATATCTAACATTAGCTATACTAATAATTGGTAATTATAATTGGTGTCATTATCATGACATGGACGCCGTAATTAGAATATATAGCATTATGGGTTAAACATAACAGCCTCTGATATATTGTTCTACCGATAGATACAGTTGCAGTGCTTACCAGTAGACCTACTGTCTCATATACTTGAACACCTTTTTGTAAATATGCACAAAAATGAGCGTAACGTTTACCAACTATGAGGTTCTGCACTGTCTTAAGCCACTGTTGTGCACTGTCTCAAGCCACTGTTCTGCACTACCTCAAACCATTGTTCTGCACTACCTCAAGCCACTGTTCTGCACTGTCTCAAGCCACTGTTCTGCACTGTCTCAAACCACTGTTCTGCACTGCCTCAAGCCACTGTTCTCGAACTCATAAATATGTTATTTCTATTTGTTTCGAATTGTACTCATCCAGTCGCTGAGGATGTAGACATGAGTTGACATCTGTGCTCATCCTGTTCGAGACAATTATCACTAACATAACTACAGAGTCACAGCAATAGCACCACCGTTCTCCTCTGTGGGAGCTTTCACTAAACATTGAACACCAAGTTATTTCCTCTACTTAATCTCAGGAAAAAATATGTCTATTCGATCTTGAATTATTGTCGCTGCTCACACCAAGAATTGTCGAGACATCTATGTAGAATATTCGTATGTCAAGAAGTGTCGATACATCTATGTAGAATATTCGTATGTCAGAATTGTCGATATATCTATGTAGAATATTCGTATGCCAGAAATTCTCGAGACATCTATGTAGAATATTCGTATGTCAAGAATAGTCGATATATCCATGCAGAATATTAGTATGTCAAGAATTGTCGCCACATGTATGTAGAATAGTCTTCGTTCAGAGGACGTGTATATAAGTTAACACAAATAACATAGTTTTATTGTTATATTCACAATCGATATGTTCAAGTCAAGTTTTATATTTTTGTCTCTTAATCGAGTATATTTTCTGTCATGTTGTGTTACATGATGTACGGACAGAAGAAAATGTGTATTCAATAAATAAATATGACATTCCTGTTCGAAAAGAATGTTCGAGAACGCAACATCATATTGTATATTCATATTATGTTACCATAGCCCTCTTCTATCTCCCATCTGTATCAGATAGTGAATGGAAAGCTTCTAAATTGTAGCAAAGAACAATTGAACACCACATAGCAAGATTGCAACCAGATAGTGAAAGACAGGCTTCCCATGGAAGTAAGAAACTCTTCAACAACGTGAAACAAGACTTAACCATATAGTGAATGGGAAGCTTATCAAAGGCAACAAGAAACTATTGGACAACGTCAAGGAAGACTTCAACCAGATAGTGAATGGGAAGTTTATCAAAGGCAACAAGAAACTATTGGACAACGTCAAGGAAGACTTCAACCATATAGTGAATGGGAAGTTTATCAAAGGCAACAAGAAACTATTGGACAACGTCAAGGAAGACTTCAACCATATAGTGAATGGGAAGTTTATCAAAGGCAACAAGAAACTATTGGACAACGTCAAGCAGGAATTCAACCAGATAGTGAAAGGAAAGCTTATCTCAGGCATTACATGCATTAATAGAAAATCTCTAAGTGAGATGTGCCTTTTTCAAAATGAAATATACTTCCAGAAATTTCAAATGGTTTTTTTCGTACTACATTTGGACCACTTCATTTCGTATACACAATCTAAGCGTATATTTCAACATCTTACATCTGTGACACACTAATATCAAAACTTATAATACTGAATCTTACATTTGTTTGTGACACACTAATATCAACACTTATAATACTGAATCTTACATTTGTTTGTGACACATTAATATCAACACTTATAATACTGAATCTTACATTTGTTTGTGACACATTAATATCAACACTTATAATACTGAATCTTACATTTGTTTGTGACACATTAATATCAACACTTATAATACTTAAAATTACATTTGTTTGTGACACATTAATATCAACACTTATAATACTGAATATTACATTTGTTTGTGACACACTATTCCACTCATGAAATAAATGTGCTTGTGATTAACAAATCTTACCTATCCGGTGACAGACTAACACATAACGTTTAGATATTTATACTGGTGAAGATATCTTATCTCATTCTGTGAAGGAGTAGATATAACACAAATACAAACGTTGTATCTCTCCACAGTTGAATAGACAATACCACAGGCCGTGACACATTACACTTTATATCCATGCACAGAATGATGTGACTTAATTGACCCTTTTATCTGAAACAGGAAGCACACAACCAAATTCGCTCTCGACCAACAGAATGTCTAGTTCATGTTAATGTACTCTCAAATAAATTTCAAGTAATACATACAAATAAAGACTTGTAAACACTGGAGAAACGTTATACCAATATATTGAATAAAAATATCAATTCGAAGCTTAGAATAAATATAATATACCTGGCACACGGAATATGAGTTATAGACCCTTTATAACTCTATATTTAACATCACTATGGTTGAAGTATAAGAGTTTGGAATCTCTCAAAGATGGTTGAACATAGTGTTATTGTGTTTTTAGATACTCATAACATCGATCACGTGTACCGAAGACTAGCGCTGGGTGGATCATGTTTTTACACAACTCTCGGTTTCTTGTGGTCAGTCGAGTCGATGACAGTCTCTCGAGCCAGGGTGACAATCTACTAATAAAATATCCTATGTTCACCCTGTCTCTTCTCTTCTTGTTCTTTATATTGGTTACTGCATATGTTATACTGAATATGTATTATCAATATCAAACATACCTATTAACGGAGACAATATGGGAGAATGTATTTATCGATAAGATATCGGAACTATCTCAAAGGCAAAAGATATGCATAAAGAGATAAGACATATAACAAATAAGCAATCCTATTAAGGGCGGGGGGGGGGCGCAATAGCTGCATTTAAGATAAAAGTGGGAATAAATATATTTGATAAAACAGAAGTATTTACAAGATGGCCAGATTATGTGACTGACAGAACTGTTTTATGACCAACGAAACAAAACACCTATAAAGCACAACAATGACAGACCAGCAATACGGAGAGCGGATATAAAAACGCAATACAATTATTAAACTGGGGAATGACTGCTGGCCCTGGCAACCTAACAGCAGACATAATAAAATATATCGATGATTTGTGTGTGGACACTATCACAGAACTTTGCAATGACACACATGAAACAAGCCACATGTCTGAAGACCTAATAGTATCAATATTTATACCACTACCTAAGAATCCCAGGACTCTGGACTGTACAGAATGTGGAAGAATACGTTAAAGAGCAATACATTACTACTTAATTATTGAAATAGATATACGTGGCACTCTACAGTCATACAGATCGCATCATCTTGTTAAAAGAGGAGAAATGTTGCAGCGCATAAGCGGAAAGTAGCATGAAAGTCACGGAAAGACCAAAATCCACATAAAGTGGTCATTCATTGTACGAACTGTTCAAGAATATTTACAGCTCAAATATGGCTCATTAGCAATCTACGGACTGTAATGCATGGTCATAATTCAAACTGAATTTTCAAAGGTGGATGTAAAAAATTGGCATCATCACTTGCGATGGACGAACACACACACAGACACACACACAGACACACACACAGACGCACACACACAGACACACACACAGACACACACACACACAGACACACACACAGACACACACATTATTACTAAGATACTACTCAAGATAATACATGAAAGAATTAAAAATAAGATACAAATTGAGGTCGTTGAAGAGCAATTCGGTTTTAGGAAAAAAACAAAGAAACCAGAGAAACTATACTTACTACGCGATTATTGATATACAAATATATAGAAGTCAAAAAGGTATCTATATTTGCTTCACAGACTACAGCATGGCCTTTAAAAGTACAACATCTTCTTCTTCTGCGTTCGTTCTCAAACTCCGGCAGATCAGCAGGATGTAGTCCGGAGAACGGAATGCGTTGTGTCATGGTCTACACCATTGCTGCGATATCTGCGCCTTTCGACCTGACACATCTGACATCAGCATGACTTTGGGTCACTGACCTTATATGGGATGGGACAGCCAACTCCATCCCATAACCTCCTTAGTCGCCTTTTACGACATGCGTGGAAGGTAAACAGTGTTGCTATTTTTTGATCCCCTTTCGGGCCCCTGCACAAACACGGATGATAACCACAAATGACGACAGATGTGAAACAGAAGTTAAAAGTATACTATGAATGGTTAAAAGACATTTCAATGACATGAGGAAAATACTAACATCCAAAATAGTGCAAATAAGCTAAAAATAGACATTATAAAATGTTCTATCCATCCTATATTAATGTATGGCTCAGAATCATGGACTATAAACAACCAATTAGAACACGTAATTGATTCCTGTGAAATGTATATATATATATATATATATATATATATATATATATATATATATATATATATATATATATATATATATATATATATATATATATATATATATATATATATATATATATATATAGAAGAATAGGGAGAACATCATGGAAACATAAGGAAATAAACAAAGTGGTTCTAATAACAATTCAGATAAAGAAATAATTATTAAAGAAATAGAGATCAAGAAAATAAATTATTTGTGACACATTAAAAGAGATCATCTTGTTGAAGACCTTACTTGTCGGTCAAGTCGAAGGGACGCGAGCAAGGTTTATACAGAGATACAAGTGGGAGAGTAATATAACAAGATGGAAAGGGTACAGTCTAGCAGAGTGCACCACCAATAAAAGAGACAGGGACTATTGGATGTCTGATAGAGTCACATGTCGTTGAGGAGACGGCACTTGATGATGATGATGATGGAAACAGATCAAATTGTTTGAAATTAGATGTCCTAGAAAAGCTATAAATCTCACGAGAAGAGACTGACAAGGGAAGGAAGATCTCAGGAAAACAACTAAGGATCATATCAAGTTAATATCACATTGAGAGAAAACACACCAGGTGGCTTGACCACGTCATGCGAATGGAACCATCGTCTCCAGCTCTTCGTGCACGAAACATGAGAAGGTCTAGAAGGCACTAGGAAGACTAAGAACTATATCGGTGGACAATCATATCATCATTAAACATTACACAGACTTAGCATGACGAATGCGGTAGAAATGGCCATATAGACACGTAATCAACTTCCAATGCACCGCGTGTCGGCACAGGTGGAAATGACCGATGTATCTTTTCATCAAATCAATCCATCCATCAATCCCCTCGTGTGAGGCTTATATATCAGTTAAATGGTGTTCAGTTAAATGGTGTTCAGTTAACTGTGCATTTTGAGCCTTGGTAACACGGCGTGAAGTTAGTTTTGCATTGTCAACCAATGTAAAATGGCGTGCGTTTAGTTTGTGTTGCATTACAAACCTATGCAGCATGGTGTTTAGTTAGTGTTGCACTGTGAGCCCATCTATCATGCCCATAGTTAGTTTTATATTGTCAGTAAAGGTAACAAGGTGTGTAGTTATTTTTTGCATTGTTAATCAACATTAAATGGTGTTTAGTTAGTTTTGCATTGTGAGCCAAGATAGCAATGCTAGTTTCCTAGCAGCGCGTACATTATACTTATACCAGTCCAATATTACTTTTGTTGAAATCAACATTTGCAACAATGCCTGCAGTATCTGCGATACTGCACACACATGCTACTGTATAGTGACAGAGATGCATACCACCATACCTAACTGTGATATTATGTTGTTGTTACAAGCGGCATAACTATAGATTGTGTTCTCAGTTTTCCGATAACCATATTGACTTGTCAAGAACGTATGCCGAAAATAATTCGGTTATAACGTATATTTTTCTATTCGTCTTATAAGACTTGAACAAATATGACAAATATATCATATCAGCGTGTGACTAACCAACGTGTCAGAGCGAAACAGCAACAATATAACATTATCAAAGTTCATATCGCTTATCAGTGCATGAATCACCCTTCAACTTAGAAAATAACAAGCTAACTATGTTTAATCAATGCAACATGTAATTTAAGAAAATTTAAGAGCGTCGTTTTGAAATGTTCACAATTCAAATGGAAAGGGAAAATATAACACCACGACATTTCAAACTAAAAATAGCAAGTTTATCAGTAACAGCCAATATTATATCCATGAGCCAGCTTTAAACTGTGCAATCAAGAGATACAAGTCAAGTGTCGGAAACAACTGGAACATTTAAATGAGGGTGCAGAGGTAACGCCACAGCAAGTGTAAAAATAGAAGGACAGAAATAGGTACACGTATTACCAATATTTTAAATAAAATATTCTAGCAATGAGGCTGCGAAATACGACGTTTCGACTAAAATTCTTCATTACTGCGAAAGACGACAAACAAACAAGCACAATATTTATCATATGAATTAGGTGTGACGATAGCTGGAAGTATAGATTATTAAAAGGTTGTATAAAATATATCATGGGAAGAGATAGATGAAAAACTGGAGGGTCCTGCAATGCAATTGAAGATAGGTATACCATTCTGATTGGAAATGAGAAATAGATGTGATATGATTGAAATGATATAATTTAATATGTTGGTAAATTATATTGTTCAAAATGTCTACATATATCAGTCTTGAGTACAGCTTGAGATTAATTATAGACACACAATGTGGTATGTTCATGTTTACGTGTTGAACACTAGAAGAACGAAAGAATATGTATATAATAAAGACCGAAGTCTAAACAGAAAAAGACCACCGCCTCGGGCCAGGTAGATAGTGAATAATAGTTACACGTCTAGCTCGAAGCGTGTACGCGGTATGTGTAGGCTGACATTGACTGCAAAGGGGGGGGGGGTTCAAATAGACTAAGAAAATAGCGTAGAATTCGAAGACTGAAGAGTGGGAACATCGAAAGTAGAAAATAGCGTGGAATTCGAAGACTGAAGAGTGGGAAGATCGAAAGTAGAAAATAGCGTGGAATTCGAAGACTGAAGAGTGGGGAACATCGAAAGTAAAAAATAGTGCGATCCAACAAGACAACCAAGACGCGACTTCCGCACATAAAGAAACCAAGATTGACATATTAGTAAACCCTGTGAGGAACGGAGATGTTAGCGAACCGGTGAAAGGAACGGATATGTTGGTGAACCGGTGAAAGGAACGGATATGTTGGTGAACCGGTGAAAGGAACTTAGATGTTAGCGACCGGTGAAAGGAACGGAGATGTTAGTGAACCGGTGAAAGAAATTGAGATGTTAGCGAACCGGTGAAAGGAAATTGAGATGTTAGCGAACCGGTGAAAGAAATTGAGATGTTAGCGAACCGGTGAAAGGAACGGATATGTTGGTGAACCGGTGAAAGGAACGGAGATGTTAGCGACCGGTGAAAGGAACGGAGATGTTGGTGAACCGGTGAAAGGAACGGAGCCATGCTGAAGTCGGATATGGTAGTCCGAAAGGTGCAGATATCGCAGCAATGCTGTAAACCATGACACAACGCATTCCGTTCTCCGGACTACATCCTGTTAATCTGCAGGAGTTTGAGAACGAACACAAAGAAGAAAAAGAAGAAGTGAAACGGTAATGATTAAAATTAGCAGGAAAATTAACAGAGATACGCTATATGTGGTGTATATGTGGAAATGGGGGTAATGGGACAGAAAAGCACTACTTCACGATTGAGACCGTCTTAGATGTGAACGTTATAAGAAAGTAGCATCACATACATGTCTGTACGTTAGGCGGTACTAGACAAACTGTGAATCAGTGATGATAGGGTGCAAAAGAGAAGACAGTGGGAAGTAGCGAACACCTATAGTCAAGGAGAAGATACATTGAAATCGTTAATGATAATGGAGGGAAGCAAACCCGAAACTGAAATCAAGGTTTGTAAAGCTAATTGTAAAGCGAAAGTTTGTAAAGCGAATTTTATGGCACTTGAGGTTAATATCGGAGAGTTGTAAGTAACTGTCTTATATCTTGGGACCCATATATTGTTCTCGATATAGGTCATGCTGACATTATTTCCACTGAGGTAAACTGGAAGATTGGCGAGAACACAAAAACAACACGTGTCGGTTTGGATCGTGTGCCGGTAAATGTAATCTGTCTCAAAAATTACTTTAAAAAAATAAAATTTAAAAGAAAAGATATTCCATTTAACGTCTCAATCCGATACTATCTATCACGTTGTTTCACTCGTCATGCTCTGTCTGTCTTCTCTTCCCTTGCTGGAACGTTCCATCTTTCATATTTCTGGGTAGGTAGTTAATGAGTTTGCCTCTCTTTTGGAGAGGCGCGCTGCTTTCAACCAGCAGACAACAAAGTCCAATTAGGTTATATCAGGGCACACTACCATAACATATTCGAGATAACAAAGACTCCAATACGTTATTCATTAATTCATTCATTTTCCTTTTGCGCTGAAGTTAGCGCATAGGGCAGAGGTCAGATCTCTCCAATTCTGTCTGTTGAAAGCTATTCTGTGCAGTTCTTGAATAGTATGAATATTGGTTGTTTTACTTTCTCTAAGTATTGTTCTTCTGAGTGTTTCTTTTGGTCGACCCCTTGCTATTTTGCCTGTAGGTATCCATCAAGAGATTGGTGGTGTATTCTGTTGGTCTCTACGTGTAGGACATGCCCAATATAGGACCAACGGAGTTTTCTGATAACATCTGTGATGAAATTTTGATGTGTCTCTTCTCTGATTTTATCATTTGATTTGAATTCACTACAATGGGTGTTATTGAATGAAAAAAAAAATTGGAATGAACTGACTTCTGTTACACAAATCGGTCTGGACTTTACGATGTTAGTTGATTAATCCAACGATCGAAGGAATGACCCAGACTTGATTAGATAAACACCCTCCATCAACGGACGTCACTACCGGAAGGTCGTTATTATATATAGTTATTTTTCCACTGCAGTTGCATCTGACACAATATAAAATTTAAACGGTCAGTATATTACTTGTTTCTTTTATCCTAATGAAGGCGTTCTTTCGAAACATAGTTTATCACTGTGTCTAATTACTAGTATTATTTACCTAAAAGTACATTATTGGTAACACGTGTAACTATTTGTGTAGTATTTTTTTTACTTTGATGTGTGTGAAATGAAAGTACAGCAATTACAAACCCCCCCCCCCCCCCCTCAATTCCCTTAATTGTATAAATTGTGAGAATAATAACAAAGTAAAACAGTTTCAGAGCCGCGTATGTCCTACAAGTTGGGAGCCGCGTTAGTGCAATGGTTAGCGCACTGGCTTCGCATATGAGTGGTCCTGGGTTCATTCCCTAGCTGAGGCGGAATGTTTTCAGATCGCAACGGCTCCCAGGTCGACCCAACCTTAAATGGGTACCGGATTAATCCGGGAAGTAAAGGACTGCGAGGGAGAGGAGATGGCTACCGCCCTCATTTGCAGTGACTGTGAAATGTGAGATCGCTAACATCTCACACACGGCATTAATAAATGATATGGTTTACTTTTTTTTTATGTCCTACAAGAAGCAGAGGAGGACAAATAAAGACATGGACAGACAACATCAAAGAATGGACAGGGCAGGATATTTCCACACTCATCCGCATCGCTGAGGATATAATTCGCTGGAGGACTTTGTCTGCTGAGGCATCCAATGTGGTACCCCTACGACCCTGAAGGATTATGGGTTTATGATTGATGTCCTACATTATTAGCGATACATTACAGACACTCTTTCACAAAGACATGATGGTTTTGGAAATAAAACATAAATTACTACCTGCCAGCAATGATGAAAAACATTATCATATTCTCACATTTTTTCGGACTCCGTTTACTAAATGTACAATTAGGCTGTGCGTTGTGAACGTCAAAAGTGTCGTTTTTGTGTGTCCTTTTTGTTGTGTGTGTGTAGCCTTGATAAATGCATATGTGACGAAACGTACATTTGC